>JAPWLS010001655.1:0-581914 GCA_028551675.1 Tineola bisselliella
TACGCAATAACTCCTTGATCCAATGGTTGCAACAACAAAGTCGTGTTTGGAGAGACAAAACTTCGCGACAAGTAAATTCTTCTATGCCGCACATCGAAACAATTGACGTGTTTGAGGAAGTGTCAAAAAATTGTTCGACGTAATTCAAAACGACGTAAGTCGAGGGCTGCCTGTATATATAATTATTCATGTCAATAAAACAATGAAGAATCAACACAAACAAACTATGCTCAATAACAACTTGCGATTTTGTAGATCCTACCAAGCATGGGCGTAGCCAGCCATGGGCTCAGGGTGGGGCAGCAGTCTAAAATAATATGTAACTAGCAAATTATTCCCGCTGTCTTATCCTGGTTATTTTTTTTGTGTCGACTGACGACTGTCTAGTGTAACTTTCTTACGGATATTAAGTATTGTAGTTAGTACCCAGATAATTAAGTTTTTTAGGTTTGATTAGGTACCTTATAGGCCAGAGCCAGGGTGGGGCAAGTGCCCCACCCTGCCCCACCTTGGCTACGCCCATGCTACCAAGTTAATAGGGCCTGGTGGTATTAATAATATTTCTTTTAAGAATGCACTGTATTCCATATTAGAATTAAAATCTCAAAGAATCTCTCAGCTCAAAAGAAGCTCATTTTTTATTTTAAACTTTAAGCCTTAGTAGGCAGAAAACAAAAGAATGTTCTTTAATTAAGTATCTTAACACTGCCTGTTGATTTTGTAATCTCTTATAGTAGGTCTTATATGAATTTTATGTTAGTATAATTTTATTCTATATTGCAAATTGCCAAAAATGTATTTAAATAAAATTTATTATGGTTAAGAATCGTTTTAAATATTTTTTGTTCCTATAAAATAAGATCTAGTCTCCCATTTAATCCAGTTCGTCTAACCCAGTGTTCGAAATAGTCTAAACAGCTAAGAAAGTTACCTCAGTGGAATAAGATTCTAAGTAGAGTACTGTGATTATTCTGAAATGCATCTTCTGTCATTAAAATATAGTTATCTAAGGTGAGCTCTGCACAAAGTTACCTTTCTAATAAGGTTGTATTGGATTACTTACTACGCCCAAAAAAATCCCATAAAAGTAAGTCTGTAAGTCCAGAGTTAAGCTGCAGATCACTTCAGTATTTCAAGACTGGTTGTAAATCGGAATACAACACTTTGTGCTGCAAACACCAACAAAGCAACAAAACCGATGCTAGATTTTTTTCAGTTTAAGCATGTGCTGAAAGCATAACTATATTTTTGATAGAAAGATAGCACAACCAGAAAATTGTCTATTCTGATTTAAGGTGAATTCTTACACACTTTCCACATATTCATCTACTTAGTAGTCTAAAAGAATAACTAAATTTTTGTTCAGTTGAATAGATTAAAAGGCCCAGTTATTGACACTGACCCAGTTTCAGACACTTTTCACTTTAATTTCAATTTAAAAAAAAATTGTTTCTTATATAAGACACTTTTCACTTTAATTTCAATTTTAAAGAAAAATTGTTTCTTATATAAGTTAATTAATTTTTTCAAAAGTAAAATAATTTCATTAAGTACTGATTTTATAATAGCAATAGTTATAAACAAAACAACTTTATACAAAAAAAAAATATTTAAGGCCCTGAGTGACGGTCGAAGCGATTTTTCAGTTGTAGTCTAAGTTATTGACGTAAGAGTGTCCGTATATTGAATACGCGTTTTAACAGTCATGTAAGTATAAAAATATATATAATTATATATTGTATGATTAATAATAGCCTTTTCTTCGCTATAAAATATTAAAATATCATTAAAAACAATATTTTATTATTAAAATATGAGTGTCAATAACTAGGCCCAATTTTATTGGCATGTTGTAGTTATTGACACTCATAAGGCGCGGCCAACTCGATTTTTAGTGCAGGCGCGACCAACTAGATTTGCAGTTCGCGCGCAAAACGGGCTGCGCAGATGCGCGGTGTGGGCCAAATTGGCGCCAGATTAAGAAAGGAAAGAACCAGGATCGAACAGTTGACATCTCCATAAAATGTAAAAATATTTATTTAGGTTTATAGTGATTTTTTGTCTTATAATTTTCTTTAATTTCATTAGTTAATTAATGTTGAATATTTTGTAGAGTAAATAAAATATCATTTATTGTTAAAAATTGGAACTTGATAGTATGTAACCTAAAAAATAATTTTCAATTGAGTGTCAGAAACTAGGCCGTTGTTAGTGTCAGAAACTACAACAAAATAAATTTTGAGTGTCAGAAACTGGGTCTCTAAACTTTAATTTTTAAAATATTAATTTCTATTATTAATTTGGTTAAAAAATTATTTAACGCATATAATCTGTTCAAGAAATCGCCAACTTATTTTTAAAATAAAACATTATTGATTCACATTAAATTTTTTATAAGTTATCCTATGATAATCTTAGAATCACTCTTAAAGTGTCAGAAACTGGGCTTTACCTTATATAGTTCTAATATCTTAATGAACGCACGTGTATATTGAATTTAAAAGAATAGTGTTGTTGCTATTGCGAAAGATCTGCGTGGATTTAAACCAATGAAATGACCGGGTGTCAGTTAATTGGTGAAATCCTATTGGTGAATTGAATAAAAAGTTTAATCTAAAGGCAATAAACCAATGAAATTCAAACATAGCTTGTATTTATATTGAAGAATACACAAATTCAAAGAATTTGGCAACTGTCAAAGTCAAAATTATTTAATTTCAATCCGACGAAAGTGATTCTCGGTTTTTTCGTGTCGCTTGACCAGCAGCTGTTAAAATTGATGAAATTTACGGTTTAAAGTTTAAAATTTATGAAAAGTGCCTCATATTCGGTGTGGTTGTGTTTAATTGTTATTTGGATGCATTGTGATGTCTTAAGTTTTCGCACAAAATGAACTTGATTGTGAAATTAGAACTTATATTACGATGAAGGGTGGTTTATGTATAATTTACACTTCTTTGTTAACTATATCAGTGATCTCAAGGTATGTATACAATCTACGACTCTTCTGCTTTACCCAAAATTATTGTTTACATTCAAATATTTACAATTAATTTTTAGTTGCGCGCTATTTTTACTAGTCGTATCTGAGGGCCTCCAAGTGGACACGGAAGCTAGCACAACGAATAAAACAGTTATTTTAGACGGCTTACAGAATGTTACCAATAAAATTAGCACTTTATCACAGAACAATGTTGCTACATTGCCAAAAGATGAGCCCCAAATTCTTGAAACAGTTGATGAAAATCCAAAGGATTCAGTATTACAAGATCATGAGATGACGTTTGCTGACACACTATCCCTGAATTCTGTCACCACGGATGGGTGAGTGAATCTAAACATCTTATTTTAGTAATTACTAATGTTAAAAATGGAAAACAATACTTTTACTCAATTTATATATCTTATAAACAAAATTAGAAGTTTAAAATCACAATAAGCTACAGATCAAAATATTTTGTCTAAACATACAAATACAATTATGTTGGTAAATAATAAAAAATGGAAGAATAATAATTTTTGTCATATGACATTATTTGTTACATTTCTTATGCTTGCGCTTACCCTGCACCCTGGCTCTGACCTGTAAGGTATCTAATCAAACCTAAAAAACTTAATTATCTAGGTACTAACTACAATACTTAATATCCGTAAGAAAGTTCACACTCGACAGTTGTCAGTCGACACAAAAAAATCAAATGGGGTAAGACCGCGGGTATAGTTCGCTAATTACATATTATTTTAGACTGCTGCCCCACACTGAGTTCATGACTGGCTACACCCATGTATGTGTATATGATGTTTCCATTGTGATCATATACACATGTACTCTGTGTTTGAAGACCTAAATAAAGAAATAAAAATCAGTAATAAAAGATTTATAAAACAAAAAAAAAACAAATTACCTCACTGTGATTGATGTTCTTTTGTTTTTATGTGTTGGCTTTGATGCCTGGGATCAGAAATTTATAATTAAACAAACATATTATTAGGTCCCAAACGTGGGAACTTTCTGTTAACTGAGAAAAATAACTAAAAACGTTTTCTTTAAATTTACCGTTTTTATAATATTTTTTTAAAATTATTAAATTGTTTCATGAATTATATTTGCTGTTAGTGCCTTGAGGGTTGTAAATGTGTACTGTAAATGCGTAGTTGAAGTTACTAATAAATAATAAATCTTTACACACTGCAAACAGTAGACCAGCCATTCTCAAAGTGGTGTTTCGCGGAACCCTAGGGCTAAAATACTGCAAAAAATACCTACCAAAGGGAGATTATAAGGTTACATCTAAATATTCCAACTAAATATTACATTGCAATATGATTATTCATAAATACATATAAATCAGTTTTTTATAATTATATTAAGGCTTTTTCCTTCACCAAAAAAGTTTAGGAACCGCTGCATTAGACAGTAATCAAAATAAAATAGTAATATGTTGCATATACTTATATATCAAATATCTAGTTTAAATATTAATTTGCATTTCTTTCTTTCTGTTATTTATATATTAATAACTAACAATTGATTTCTTATAAACACTTGTAAAAGAACGTAATGATAGCTAGTTGGCAGTAGACAGTTGCAATGGGTTATTATCATTGGTCAAAATCCATATTAGCAATTTTTCAAGTGTGTGTTTGGTCTATTTTGTTTCGTACGACTGAGTGACATTTGAAGTTTTGAACTGTAGTCAGTGAATCTATGCATGAGTGTAATTTTTGAATACGGGCCTAATAACTATGTTTACATGAGTTACCTGCACTTATTGTAGTGTCCTAGTAAGGTCAGAAGGCCTATTGGTCTGCCATATCTCAACGAGTGTCATGATTGTTGAGTAGAATAGGGCTTGTATAAAGAAATAATGTCTCAAATTAGATGATGATGACCAGCTGGTATGCTGTGGGCTTATCACGAATTTAGTCTGGCTTTTGAATCGAGCTGTCACAAGTAAAACGGATCCGTTAGCAATCAGGATCATGAATTTTTACTAACGACTAACGAGCACCAGCGATCTATCAAATGAACGAAAGATCGAGACTTTCGAAAATTAACAAAAAGTATCTAAAATATTGTAGTTCCAAATCGGCACGCGGTGGCGCTGCTCAAATTTCCATACAGATCGCTTGAAGCGAACTCGGTTCGAAAGCCAGACTAAAATTCGTGATAATCCCACTGATTGTACCAAGGGTTTTTTTTTATCATATTCCTGCCAAACTGCTGCACTCTGCACCTATTTTGTCCTATTTGTAGTAGAATGTTTTTATATTTATATAACTTCACTAAACTAGATCAAATTTATCGGTTCGTAACTGGCGCGTTCACCTTAATTATTGTTTTCATGGGACGTTACATTTTAGAGCCGCGTTTAACGGGACAACGTGTCATGTTAACGTACGACCCGCTAATCGTATGTAGGTCGAGCGTACGCCTCTCGAACTCTTATCATGACGTCACAGTTTAAAAAAACCAACATATTGTAGGTATATATGTATCGTATTTTGCTAGACATAATAATATGGTATTATTTTTGCCTGTTGTTAAGCTAAGGTAGCCATTCTCAAAGTGTGTTCCGCGGAACCCTAGGACTAAAATACTGCTAAAAATACCAACCAAAGGGAGATTATAAGGTTACATCTAAATATTCCAACTAAATATTACGTAATATTACATTGCAATATGATTATTCTTAAATACATATAAATCAGTTTTTTATAATTATATTAATGCTTTTTCCTTCGCCAAAAAAGTTTGAGAACCGCTGAGCTAGGGTGTAGTTTTTGAGGTCCTTGGAGGTGATTATCAAATGCCTGTTTGGAGGCAATATTCGTATCCGCTATGCCGGCTTGATGAGAGGATTAAAACATGAGATTCCGTCAAGTGTTAATAATATTCCGCTTTCAACATTACGCATCTATAGTATCGTGATAAGACATCGAATGATTTACGCTATCAATAGTTTTATACTTCCTCTTTTTGTTGTTGCGATATACATTGTCGGTTCTGTTCAAAGTTCTAATTAATGATTCCAGTAAATGCTGTTAATGTACGAGTTAATGACACGATAGATAGACAAATGCCGGAATTGTGTTTTTTTTTATCGTATTGTTCAAACCAATGTCGTTTGTAACACGTATCTGTCATTGTTTTGGATCGCTATGTGTAAAAGCGGGTGAGGGTGAGGGGGGGGGGGGGGTGTCTATGTTTATTTCTAATTTATTCATTGTTGACATATTTGGAGCAAAAAACTCTTTATTGACTTTACATTATACTTATTTCGCGCCAACAAGATTGTGTACACAATGATGCGCGTGCGTGTTTCTTTTATTAATTACATTTTTATGCGAGTGAGTCATTCCGTCGACTCGTGGTCCATTGACCGTTGCTGACGGTGCGTTGAGTTTTATTTCCTGACTAAATGAACGTTGGACTTTGTGCTGTGTTGAAATCGACAGTGAAGGTCACTTCATTTGGATAGGTTTTTTTTTAACTATGTGGTTAGTACACCAGTTTGTTACGCAAAGGTCCCGGGTTCGATGTTCGATTGAAATAAATACAGGCAGTCCTCGTTTTATGTCGTTTCGTTTTATGGCAGTCAAAATTTGACGCCATTCCTCGTTTTAAACCTCCGTCGGGTGCGGTCGATCTCACAGGCACAATTATAGGTTCTGTGAAGTCTTTTAAAGGCGGAAAAAAAATTCTATTACTTTTGTATTAAATTTATTTCTAAAAATTCCAATAAAAAAGATTGATTTTGATTTTTTCATCTAAGATTTAATTAGAAAAAAATTATTCATCGTTTTTCTCAATTGAGGCCGTCAAGCACACCGCGTTAGGTTAACGAAGGGTTAACGGTCTAAGTCTGTTTATTTGTAACTTAACCTTTAACTGCTGAGGTTACCTCTCAGGTTTTGAGAAAATAAAAATTTTAAAATACTCTTAATTAGTTAATTTGTTGATTTTTTAAAATAATTTTATTTATTCTTGATGATTTATGATCTCATGTGATATTTTTCAAGTGTTTTCTAAATTTTAAAATGATAGTTAATTATGTACAAAAAAATAATAAAAAAAATATTTTATTTAAATACATCCACTGAAGCTAAATATTAAACACTAAACCCTAAAAACCCTAAAGATTTTTAAATACAATATATACGGGTCTCTGAGGTCCCCACCTCAGTGTTTACGTGAAATTAAATCCACCTCAGTAGTTAAAGGTTAAATCTACACGGTGATGTTAAATGTCCAATTGGATGTTGTATTTTCAGTGGTAAATAAATCCGTGTTGACTTAACACCTGCGTCAAATGTTGTCCTCTATATTTTCTCTATGATTAAATCCAACACCTGTCGTTCTTTGGCTTCTCTTTGCATTTCATATTTGTTTGTGTTGCATATGAATATTTATTATAGTAATTCGTCTATCGTATGGCCATGTGGTTAATAATGTTGACATACTAAAATAAATTGATATTAATGTTTACTAGGTTACATATGTGTAATTCGCTGATGAGAAAGCACAGAGTCTGCGGGCTGGATGTCGGTTTAGCAGACCATGTGTGTTGGGATTCCTGCAAGATGGTTCCACAGCGGCTTCCTCTGCTTTAATTTTAAGTTTTGTAGATTTAGGTAAGACACGATGGGGTTGATATGTCTAGGCTGATAAAGTCCCAATCTAAAAAAAAAATAAAAAAAAACATATGTGTAATTAGGTATTGTATTTTTTTTTAAATTTCGCTGCGATCACAATAGATGGATAATTAACGCGGTATTACGTCCACATAGAATGATTTAATGATTTTTTGACAGCTTTGCCTCTACCTTACCTTGCCTTGCCTTTACCTCTCAAATCGGTCCATGTCAGATTATTATAACTACCTACATATTTTCAATAACCAGTAATAATAATTACAGCCAGTCTTGTCTAAACATGAAGGAAAAGTTGCACTTTCGCAAAATTATCAATACAATATTTTTTTACTCGCATCGTGTTGCAGAACTGGTTCGCTGTATCGCTTTTGTTCGCGGAGCAATGATCTTTTCTCACTTTTAAAATCGATTTACAATCTTAGTACATATTGTTATAATTTATGTTTCAAGTTGATGAATATATATATATATATATTTTGCCTATTTTTAAACGCTTAAGTCAATTTTAAGAAGTAAAAAGTCGTTATTATTTCGCTCCAATTATATAAATATATTGTTTATATAGTATACCACTATACCAATATTGTAAATGGAAGCTTTGAGGGTTTTTTTGACGTCGGAATTTACGTGTGAATAAAAAATTTTGTAATTTCTTACTAGACTGCTGCTCGAATACTCGACATTGGCAGAATTGTCTTTAATAGATATCTGAGGCCATTAATAAAAGAAGAAGAAGAAGAATATTGTAAATAAAAATAAAATAAAACATGATATTTATATTTCAATATAAATAACTGTACATATAGTAAAAATTTGAAGCATTACGTTCTGAATTTAAGTTTCATAGTGATGTTAACTCCCTTCATATTCCGTACTATAGCAACATCCTCGCCTCCCACTCTACCTAATTTGTCAGACGGCAGCGCCCTCTCGGCTACTCTTTCGTACTAAACATTAAATCGTCACAAATATCTGCGATCTGGGTTTCGTACTATAAACAAAGGAATCACAGATCGATAGACCAGCATTTTAAACAGCTCGCCCCGGAGACGACAGTGGAAAAGAAAGAAAGCCGACCCAATCGTGAGTACAGTGGCACCTCGACATGCGAGTTTAATTCGTTCCGTAACCTTGCTCGTATCTCATAGCACCGTATGCTGCTGCGAATGAAGATCCATGAGCATAGACAACTGTGACCACAGACAGACTCCACTATGCCGGCCTGAGGAGACGAATGTGCTCTGTCCAAATTAACAGGGCACACTCCTCTCGTTATTATCGTAATATAATTCAATTTGGAATTTAGTTAAAATGGAAAGTAGATTAGAACGAGGTTTTAGCTCTAATTACGTTCGTTTAAAGATCTAGTTCCGTTAATAGTTTATTATTTGAGGATATTAAATAAGTGTCACTGATGTATTTCATTTGTGTGCTTACCCGCTGCGGGTTTCGAAAGTGAAACGTTTGTGTTGCGTGTTCATAAATCTTCTGCCGGACTATTCTTGTTTAGAATCATATTTAGTTCTAAACTGTGGGCTTATCACGAATTTAGTCTGGCTTTCGAATCGAGCTGTCACAAATAAAACGGATCCGTTAGCAATCGGGATCATGAATTTTTACTAACGACTAACGAACACCAGCAATCTATCAAATGGACGAAAGATCGAGACGTTCGAAAATTAACAAAAAGTATCTAAAATATTGTAGTTCCAAATCCGCACGCGGTGGCGCTGCTCAAATTTCCATACAAATCGCTTGAAGCGAACTCGGTTAAATGAAATAAATTTATTAATTATCAATTTGATTTAGCTGCTGTATACTGGCATTGTCATCCTATTGTATACCTAAAGGTAAACATAAAATGATATTGGTTATGTCCAAGCTTTAAGCTTCCAAAACTCAAAGGTGACTGACTGACTGACATAGTGATCTATCAATGCACAGCCCAAACCACTGGACGGATCGGGCTGAAATTTGGCATGCAGGTAGATGTTATGACGTAGGCATCCGCTAAGAAAGGATTTTGATCAATTCCACCCCTAAGGGGATAAAATAGGGGATGAAAGTTTGTATAAATCTTATTAGATTTTCGACTGATTGAACTGAAATTAAAGATGAGAGCTACTATGATGAAGGCGTTTTTACACACGCTAAACAAAAATAAAGCCACAAAAACTATACCTAATTAATAATAATACTTCTTAACGGGAGCGAAGCCGCGGGCAACAGCTAGTCATCTATAAGATATTCAACTAACGTGTAATATGATTTTTAAATAAGTTTGCTTTTTATGTTTTTTTTAACTGAATGATGAATGATATCTTATTTTAAAAAAATGTAATTGTTATAATCGTGTCTTTGTCCTTAGTACGCATAGAAACGAGCAATTCGAAACTGTAATAAAAACGGTAAAGAATCAAGAATACACCACCCAAAGCTGGAAATTTAGTAGTGAGTTTCTCTTCTCGGCTTTACTTGAGCTTTAAATAAGTCTAGATATCTTTTTAGTCTACAACTCGGACTGGACGCGTATGCAACGAGATTCAGCCGGATTATCTGTCCCATTATTTTGAAGTATTTATTTCTGAACGATAAAATTTTAATCGCGTCGCCCATTCACACAGGTGCGTCTGTGCGTTTACTCAGACGCGCGCTTTCGTTTTCGTTTATTACGTCGCTTTCTCTGGAACTCGGAAGGTGGGTTGAGATAAATACTGGGGGGCTACTCAGGCGCACGAACTTCGAACGAAAATACGGACGTTTCCTACTCAGGAACACTTACTTCACGACATATAGGCTACTCAATGCTTATTTTACGGACATATGACAGGACTTTTTACGGGCTTATGAGTCAAAATTCACGAAACTTCGGGTATGCCTGAGTAGACCCCCTGTAACGTAATATGTGATACGCACGTACTATATGTCTGTGACAGATGAAATACAGACTTATATACATAAATTGTTTGAATTTATTCGTTTATAATAACAATAATATTTATTTAATCAAAAATAATAGTACTAGGATCGTATTTTTGTTAGATCAGCGGTTCTCAAACTTTTTTGGCGAAGGAAAAAACCTTAATATAATTATAAAAAAACTGATTTATATGTGTTTATGAATAATCATATTGCAATGTAATATTTAGTTGGAATATTTAGATGTAACCATGTAATCTCCCTTTGGTAGATATTCTTTGCAGTATTTTAGACCTAGGGTTCTGCGGAACACTTTGAGAATGGCTGTGTTAGATCTCTTTACGTGCATTAATACAAATTAAAACTAATATAACATAAAGATAAAAATATACACACAATAGTCATAAGGAAAAGTTATAAATTGATAATAAAATTATATGTTAAAAATAAAAGAATTTATTACGTATTTTGTTTGATTGGATATGAAATGAAATTAAAATCGTTTATTAGCATAGCTACTAAAGGCGTGCGCTTGCTCATCGTTAGACTCTACGATGACTTCGGAAAGGCGTATGACGAGAAGAACACCACAAGAAACTCGTCATTTTTTATATTCATAGAGAAATAATTTGATGTATTTTAAATACCTCTTACGGGTTATTTTTGATCTGAATTTAAATTTTAAAGTTTAGGTAGGTAGTAGGTAAAGTGGATTACTTGGTAAAAAAGGCTTTGAGATTAGTATGTAATGTAAGTTTTTTTTTTAAATGAAGTGGTGGTGGTATTAACCCAATATGATAGAGTGGACTAATAACCATCTACAGGCTCTCTACCACTCTCAGTTCACAGTGTTCTAGTATTTTTGTTTAAAAGGAAAGTAAAGCTACTATGACTTCGATATTTAACCAATCGATGCAGACGGCGTTGTATATTTCATATTACGCGGTTTCATGACCCTCTTATAGCACGTGTTTCCCCGATATAACGCGGGAATTTACTGCGAAATTTATGACTGTACATATTTCGTTCTTAACAAGAAAAGTTAAACGTGAATCATTTATTGAATGAAATTGAATTATTATACGAGAGTATTTGTACAACGCGTTTTCCTATAACGCGGAACCAATCTACCGTGTTATAGGGTGTACTTAATAGTCATAGTTTATTTATTTAGACATACACAAATAAACAGTTAACAAACCATAACATGAAAGTAACAACTACACTAGACTAGAGAAATAAAGCTAAGTTTGGTAACCTAATAGTTGTGATAAACATCTGAAAAAAACTATATTCATTATGATTAAATACGAATGCCAGTCTGCTGCTCGAACATAGAGTGTTATAGGAAAGCCAAGTGAAAATAGACTTGAGCTTCTTAGGCTTCAAATGGAATAAATCAAGATCCGTGACATTTTCTTATAGATCGTTAAAACTACGGCAGATGCGAGGGAAGGGGCTATTATACATCACATTGCTTGAAGTAAATGCCAACGAAAACAAATTTAGGATGTTCTGATTAGTCCTAGGTCAGTTGCATATTCATGAATTTAAACTAGATATTGTTTATTCGACTTGGCATCGGGCGGCTCTTGGCGGCGAATCAGTCAGTTGAAATTCATCGGTAAAAAACTGTCTAGAAATTTTTAAAGCAATGAGTCATTTGTACTGGATTTAATATGTAATGTTATTTTTAAATAGTGAATAAATATCATAAATATACTAATATAGATTTTATTTGTATACATTTCTCGTCACCGGCATTTTGGCCTCTATCCAATTCTAGACTTCCAGCCTCCCCTAGGTGGCGCTTGTTTTATTGATCGGTAGTCTTATTAACATAGTCGGAAGTAACATTTTGGCAATAGTCTCTGAGATACTGAAAACGAAGAATCAGCACGAACGACGTACTATAACAAATTTAAATCGTTCTTCCGTAGAATTGAGTTTCTGTACATACCCACCTGGTGTTTCGTGAAAAGTTCTACTTATATCGTTCCGGTTTGACGAAAGAGCCTATTTTTCAGTTTAAGTAACTTTTTTTCTGAATTAAAATTAAGTTGTTTTTTATAAATTATTATTTCATATACATGCTACGATTGACGAGTTTTTTGTGGTATTCTTCTCGTCATAAGCCTTTCCGAAGTCACGGTAGAGTCTAACGATGAGCAGGTACACGCCTTTAGTGCCTATGCTAATAAACGATTTTCATTTCATTTCAAGAGTGAGAACTCACTCTCCGATCTCGTGTTCCTCCCCCCTCCAACTTATTTTTTTTCGAAATAAGAACAAAATTATTTAAATTTAGATTATTTATTAGAAATGCGTTCCGGTTCGTGAGTAAGTCCAATTTGACAACTGTGGGCTTATCATGAATTTTAGTCCGGCTTTCGAACTGAGTATGGAAATTTTAGCAGCGCCACCGCGTGCGGATTTGGAACTACACTATTTTAGATACTTTTTGTTAATTTTCGAACGTCTCGATCTTTCGTTCATTTGATAGATTGCTGGTGCTCGTTAGTCGTTAGTAAAAATTCATGATCCCGATTGCTAACGGATCCGTTTTACTTGTGACAGCTCAATTCGAAAGCCAGACTAAAATTCGTGATAAGCCCACTGTACATACCTGCCATGTTAACACAGCCTAGCTATACAATTTTCAATGTGTAAATTACTATGAAAATAGTCTTAAATATTTTTAAACGTAATAATAAATGGTTGCGTGAATTTATGCAAATTGTGTTAACAAAAACGTTTGCGATTTTATCAGACAACCTTGACAACGAAATTGTGCAATCAAAACATATTTATTTAACACGTAGTTATACACGCAATTGCTTCGTTGTGGTTCCCAAAGTTGACTGGGCTCCGATGTATCTAATAACAAAAATTTTCAATCTTGGAAATCTCCTCTTAGTTGTAATAAAAAATGAAGGTATACATATTGATAATACTCGCGAGATTTCCTAGTAGCAAGTAGCGGAATTATTTAATGCAGTCTTATTTGATTCCAACTGGAATTAAAAAAATAAAAATACAAGCGTTACTAACGTGAATTAAGGATTGTTCTATTGACACATACATACCTATTATATTAAGGCCTGTATTCATAAATTACATTCGAGCGTAGATTCACTGAGTAGAGTTCAAAACTTCAAATGTCACTCAGTTATGCGAAACAAAATAGACCAATCACAAGCTAGAAAATGTGATTTTTGAGTAATGATAATAATGCATTGCGACTGTCTACTGTCACCTAGCTATCATTACGTTCTGTTACACGCATTTATAAGAAATCGTTTCAAATTATAATGTTTATGCAACATATTACTATTTTATTTTGATTACTGTCTAATGGTTGCCGTGTTTAAATATTTATTGCTTATTAGTAAATAATTATTACTGCATAAAATGGAATAAGATGCATTTAAGTAATGATTAGGTGATCACAGATCAAATTACGCACAAATGCTATTTTTACACGCTTTTATTAGCTTGGGTTGTATGTATGTATGTATGTATGTAACGGAATCTTTGAGCATACTTTTCACCAATTTCCAGAAGTCTGATTAATTTGAAACTTTGCATACGTATTAAGGATCGATGACAATGCAATAATTTAATAACAGTTTCCCATTATCCTTATTAGGATTTATAAATTCTTTTATAGATCCTGGGTAGTGGAGTAAAAGAGATAAAGGTAGCGCGCGTGTTTTTTAGTTTTTTAAACTATTTAATTATTGAATACGGACTTTAGTGGCGGCAGATCGCGATTCGTAGTAACTTTATTTTGAGTGTCAGTATTGTGTACATAACTTAGTGATACTTGGATTTGTAGGTAGGTAGGTAGGAAGTACATTATATAAACCACGATACGTTTAATTAACACTAGAAGTGTCGGGCTGCATACTATATCTTTAAAGACCGCAGCCGTCAATTTTGTTTACTATAAGGATATCGCTGCCGTCACATTGACGTAAAGGAATCTCATATACTACAAATATAATAATGGTTTTTAATATGGATTTAAGCTGACAATAACAAATTAGGAAAAGTAGTAAAATACGAAAAAAAAACAAAAACATAGTTTGTAAAATATTTAAGAATGAAATCGCCGTGCCGTCTAATTGACGGCGTTGGTCTTTCTAGTGTTAATGCATTCTTTGTTTGATGTCTAATTTAAAACTATTTGAATAATTCAATTCCGTTTGTTTTAACGACCTTTGTCTGTTTCGTTTTTAGTGCAATTCTACATACTATATAACTAAAGTGACCATACTTTTCGAAAAAAGTTTCGGGACGCAAAATTGTCCCGTTTTCCAACGTCTTTAATTGCATCACGTCGCAAATAGTAACCGAATGGAATATTCTAAGGTAAATTATAAATAAAAACAAAGAATTTTATTCTTATTTAAAATCATCACCAGCTTTATTATTTAAAACAAATTTGTTCCTTCGAAAAATATAAAAATAACTCAGTATTTGTATAATTACTTTTTTAATTTGTAATAAATACTATTTTATTCACTAGAAAACTACCAATTGACGTAAATAAACCAATGTCCCGTTTTGAGCAAAAGAATAAATGGTCGCTTTATATATAACTAGCTGTTGCCAGCGACTTCGTTCGCGTAGTAATGAAGATATAAAGTACTATGAAGTTTAAATTTTAACATGAAAAAGTAGTTATTGTGACATAACTGTAATAGTTAGACATATGGTATCGCTGACTTTTTTTGTAGATATTGATGTCCTCTATAAAACTGTAGTACATCAATTTGCTCTATTGTCAATAATTTCCGCAGCGTACGCAATATAATGATTTTTTTTTTTTTTCACATTTTGAGTTACATTATTGAAATTTTCATCCGAATTTTTGAAAATATTCTATAGCCTATGTTCATCAGGGATAATGTAGGATTCTAATGGTAAAAGAATTTTTCAAATCGGTCCAGTAGTTTCGGAGCCTATTCAATACATACAAACAAACCATCAAATGTTTTCTCTTTATTATATTAGTATAGATAATAATATGATATGTTGCGGTTTTATAAAAAAAAACACATGCGCGCAATCCCTAGTTCTAATTGCATTATCACGTGTGCCCGCACGTGTGGCCTGCACTTCAGGGATGTTTAATTTAGTTTAATAATATTATTCTGTTTTGAATCGCGTACAAGAATTAATTTGAAACACCCTAACCCCAAAACTGTTATCTATTTAAAAAGTATATATATACGAATAATTTTATTTCGATTCTATTAACATTTAGTAGAATTTTAGAGATACTTATGCGAAATAATAGTGTGGATTTTTACGGATTAAAAATATAATTATCACAATGCATTGCGGCCTTAAAAAGATCAGAAGAAAACAAGAAAGATGACAGTGACAGACTAAACGTCAAAACCTCAAATAAGAATAGAATCGACCGCCACAGAATAATAAGCCGTGTACACTTATAAATTACTTGAGTCACGTAACCCTTAACATTGTAGTGACGTTTTTATCGATATACGTAAACTTTCTATCGATATCGATATATTACAAAACAATAATAAATGATAAGATAATATTAATAATTTAGTTATCTTCTTAGAATCTGCTTTGGCTTAAGTTTATCAAGTGTTCTAGTAATTTCTTTAAGGAATTCGCGATACGTGATATGCGAAGAGTGTCGTGCTGATATGTCATTGGTCGTTACGATTAATTACACGTGGAATTTCCAATGTTATCGATTGTGTGTGCGCGTACGCATTTTTACCGTTACGTCTGTCTGGTGACATCGTAAGCCATTAACATAGACTCGTAGGTAGACTGATGGTGGTTGTTAGCTCGGTGTATCGTTCCGTGATGGTAGATACCATTTTCAGGTGTAACGCCCGTGAAGTGATCGCACTAGGATTGCAAGTAGTCTTGCATAAGTAGTACATTCTCATTGAAGGCTCTAGCTTTATATCAGACTGAATGAATAATATAATTTACAAGCATACATTTATATAATATAGGCACACAAAGAGTGGTAGGCAGACTAATGATAGCATTAGCCCAGTATGTCGTCCCGGGGTAGTAGGGGTAACCACCACATTCAAGCGGAACACCCGTGAAGGGACCTAGTCGCGTTTCGGGATCAGCTTGGAAGTAGCCGGGATAACGAGAGGAGTGTGCCCTGTCAATTTGGACAGAGCACATTCGTCTCCTCAAGCCGGCATAGTGGACATCTGTCTGTGGTAACAGTTATCTATGCTCATGGACCGCACTCTAGCTTAACATCAGGCGGAGTGTGTGTGTATCAATAAAAAAAATACAATTGGTAAAAATGAAAACTTAAGTAGATATTGAAAAAATAAATTGATTATTATTCCGTTCGGTTGGAGTGTGTTGCTTGGTTCATTCCTATATAAAATGATCTGTATTTGAAAAGAAATATATAACAAAATAAAATTTGTTATTAGTTCTGGCCACCCAGCATACGGAACGTCATAAAATTTGATAATACAAAATTTTCTATGAATATTTTGTATGTAATTTTCTAGTGACATTGAAATGTTTGCGTAATGTTTTTGTGTACTAAAATTACTGTACAGTCAGCCTCAAGAATAATATCAAGATAAATAATTTTTTTAAATGATCTGAGGCGCTAATATATGACGTTTCGAACACATTGCAGTTTTCGTTGTTGAGGATATCAGTGTAATAATTTTATCCCTTTAAGACGGGGCTGTCCAAACAACGGCGTTTTCTTCTTTACAGCGACGACTGCTATAAATCTACAGTGTGAATTAATCAGAAAGTAGTTTTGGATATAAATAGCTTGAATAATATAATTGTTTCTCGAAATATATAATCAATATTTAGTATGTATTTTTTTATTTAATTTTTTTAGCGATTCTTCAGCTTCTGTAGTAAATTAAATTAGCCCGCGATGGTATGTTGTTTGGACAAGATTTAGTTTTAATTTTGTTGTTTACTGTACCTCTAGTTATCACTTTAACGTAACCCACGCGAATGTCTATCATGTAGAAGTGTTCATCCGTGAAGGGTGGAGACAGAATTTCGTCTTTGTGACGTCATCTTAGTGCTGTTGCTAAGGTCGATATTTTCGGGTAGGACGAGATTATGACTTCGGTTGAGAGTGCAGTTTATTATACAGTGGTATTTCGACATGCGAGTTTAATTCGTTCCGTAACCTTGCTCGTATCTCAAAGCATCGTATGCTGCTGCGAATGTAGATCGGGGCGCATGTTGGGGTCGTATCTCAAATCTTGCTCGCATCTCAAAGCAAAATATCGCTCGCTCGGCGGCTCGTATCTCAAAACACTCGTATATCGAGGTACCACTGTACAATTTCGGAGTTTATAATAATAATATTAAGAACAAGGTACAGATGTTATTCTATTTTGTTATTGACTCCTCCTTGCATGGTGTATTGGAATTGACTGTAAGACCATGCAAGTGACTGTGCTTAAATAAATAAAATAAATATTATTTAACAGATTAAAGTTGCAGTTGGTATTATTAAAGCATATCAACATGCGCCTGCGTCGTGTTAATCGAGTTATATATTAATCGTAGTTTGATCTGTGGGCTTATCACGAATTTAGTCTGGCTTTCGAATCGAGTTGTCACAAGTAAAACGGATCCATTAGCAATCGGGATCATGAATTTTTACTAACGACTAACGAGCACCAGCAATCTATCAAATGAACGAAAGATCGAGACGTTCGAAAATTAACAATAAGTAGTAAAATATTGTAGTTCCAAATCCGCACGCGGTGGCGCTGCTCAAATTTCCATCCAAATCCCTTGAAATGAACTCGGTTCGAAAGCCAGACTAAAATTCGTGATAAGCCCACTGTAATCGTTACTTGAGTGTACAATACGTGCTTAAGTATATTGCTTAGTTCGAAAGAAAGAAAGTGAATTTTAGCTCAAGTCTTTTCAAGTAGGGCAATGATTGCTTGTGTCATTTCTAAATCGATTCTTACGAAATATAATCTATCAATCAATGAAGAAAATACTCGATAAGTTAATTTTAAACACGTTATTTCTATTTAGTTGTAATTGACTATTACTTGAACTTGTTATCGTTAGGTTAAATGCAGAAATAAATTGCATTGATGTGTATGACGTTAGAGATTCGACTCGTGTAACTGATATGGGTTGATGGTAGTTCTTGTGAACTCAGAAATAACGTCGAGCGTGATTACCTGATCATTACTTAAGTGCATTTTATTTCATTTTATACAGTAAACATTATTTACTAATAAATAATAAATCTTTAAACACACAGGGAAGCAATTTGATTGTTAAGGGGAGCAATTCAAAAATGGACTCGAGTTTAACAATTTCACTGCGGGCTATTTAAATGCAATGCTAGATTTCGGTGTCAAATTTAACGAAAAAAAAAAACAAATTATTAGGTATAATTTCGCTTGACGAGACGAAAATATTGGAGATGTGCCGATTATGACTTTGGCTGACTAGCCGACTAGCCGATTAGTCGGTTGTAAATAAGCCGACTAATCGGCCAAGCCGACTACGGTTTAGGGGATTCCCGTGACGCTTCGTTTACAGCTGATTCGCAGCAATTTCAGTCACAACTGACATGTGGACAAATATAAATAACAAAAAAAGTTTTTTGAGTTTTACAGCTCACTAGTTTGACGATAGTTTCAAATATCATCACGCAGAATTGCAATATATGTCATTAAATATTATGTTAATTTGTTTTCTAATTAAGATACTAATTTTGTTTGATAAATGTCATAAAAATATTTTCTTTACAAGGAAGTAATCATACATTTTATTGAGAAATATACACAAAGTAAGAAGCCGGATAGTCGGCGCTTTTTACCGATTAGTCGCCGACTAGTCGCCGACTACGATAGTGGCCGGATAGTCGGCTTTACCGACTAGTGGCCGACTAGTCGGAACATCTCTAGAAAATATCAACTTTGTGAATTTTAGAATGGCTAGGGTGGGGCATGGCACGAAGCACTGCATTAGATAGTAATCAAAATAAAATAGTAATATGTTGCATATACTTGCATAACTGAAATAGTATTTTTATCTCGTTTGAATGTTTTTCTATTTCGTTTCGTTTATTTATAGATTTGCGATGTTCGGTAATAATTTGAAATGTCGTGTAGTCGATTTTGTTAAAATAAACATTTATTATTCGTTTGAGTCAATAACTGAAAGTGGAAACAAACTGTTAGACGTGCTTTAGTAATAAAAGAAATACACTAAACCAGTGGTTCTCAACCATTGTGACGTCAAATTTTAGAAATGTATTAGACTTAAATTTATCATTAACCCTTCGAGCGCGGCCGATCTCACAGGCACAGCAATTATAGGTTAGCTATGAACCATATTTTATTTTTTAGCATTAAGTATTCTTTACAACAAATATTATTTTTTAAAATGAAAAGAAATTTAAACATTGTTAATTTAGTCTTTTAAAGGGGAAAAAAATTTTTTTTCTATAATTTTCGTATAAAATTTATTTCTAAACATTCCAATAAAAAAGATTGATTTTGTCATATTATTTTTTCTTAACGTATTATGAACTTAATTTAAAGATTTCATTAAAAAATTCTAATGTTTTCGACGCTTGGGAAGTAATGGGTTAATAGTTTTACCAACGAAGTGAACAACATGCTTTTCCCTACTGATCTTATATACTATTCTAAATACAGTAATGCCCCGCTTTACGCGAGGGATACGTTCCGGAAAAAATCGCGTTAACTGAAATTCCCATAGAGAAGTTGATGACTACATTATGTTTATACGCACTCTTTAGCGTAATTTAATAATAAATTTGAATTTCGCGTTATAGTGAAACCGCGCATAACGGGGTCGCGTAAAGCGGGGTATTACTGTACTATTATCATTCCTTCATCCGATCTCCTGGAAAGAAATTCTTATTGTTTTATCTTACATTACACCATTTTCATCAAAATTCTATGTCTTCTGCTTATATAACTCCAGTTAAAGATTGGATTTGCGAATATGCAGCGCTGGCGTTAATCCAGTCAGTCACTCGCGAGACAGCGCCGCGAGCGGTCGTCCGTCTGTGTCGTGTGATCGTGTGTGAAAATTACGATATCCGTTATCACGATTCGATGCGGTTTTCGTCTCTTTACTTGTTTGTGATTTCTAAATGCAACATTGTGTGGGTTTGTGACATTGTGTTCGGAATTCTTTTTTGTTTTTTAAATACTATATATTGATTAGAATTCTTTGGATTTTATTATGTCGTTTGATTATAATAAACGTTAGGAAGGCTTTTAAATGATCTACTGTAAACTACATACCTTTACGGGCTAATTTAATTCACTATAAAGGCTGGATGGCCGCAGAAAAAATTATTTCATTTTTCAATTTAAAAAAAAATACAGTAACATAATTTATTTATACAAGAATTATTATATACTAGCTGTTGCCAGCGATTTCTTTCGCGTAGTAATGAAGATATAAAGTACTATGAAGTTTAAATTTTAACATGAAAAAGTAATTATTGTGACATAACTGTAATAGTTAGACATATAGTATCGCAGACTTTTTTTGTAGATATTGATGTCCTCTATAAAACTGTAGTACATCACTTTGCTCTATTGTCAATAATTTCCGCAGCGTACGCAGTATAATGATTATTTTTGTATTTTTTTCACACTTTAGGTTACATTATTGAAGTTTTTATGGCCAAACTTTTAAATAGTCCGAGCCATTTTTCAAAATTTTTGTATATTTTCGCGAGTCGCAATTAAATACGTATTTAAAAGGTATTTAAAAAAAACGTTGCACTAGATTAGTCTTTCATATTTGTTGTCAGTAATTTAAAAGACATTTTGAAACACATACAGACATTTATCGAGAATCGCAAATAATTCTTAACCCTTAGTAGCCTGATTTACGAAAGTTCACTTTGCCGCGCAAGTAATATATCATAGATAAAATAAAACAATAATGACATTTGTTTTATTTTTTAATTTCGTTGGAAAGAATATTATACAACAGTAAAATACGAACAGCCAACCTATAAAAAAAACTAATAGTAATGTGAACATTCGGTTTAAAAGATTGGTATCAAAATTGATACTCTAGGTTATTAAGGGTTAAAAGAACCGCAGGTTGGCCACCCCTGGCCACAACAATGGTCAGAACATTATATAGGTACTTATTTTCCTTTTTAAATACAAGGGTTAACTTCTCGGTTGAATTGTGAACAA
Source organism: Tineola bisselliella (assembly GCA_028551675.1). Classification (NCBI taxonomy): domain Eukaryota; kingdom Metazoa; phylum Arthropoda; class Insecta; order Lepidoptera; family Tineidae; genus Tineola; species Tineola bisselliella. The sequence goes on from JAPWLS010001655.1 coordinate 21,810, forward strand.
CAATAATGTTGAGTTTTATTGCATTTTTATCTGTAATATATTGCCTTCTATCATTTGATAATTATATCCAACATATTTGTTGAATCATTATTCGATAAATTATGTATTTTATTAAATTATATAATTCCACTGTCCCTTGAACCTAGGATGCCCTAGGTCAGTGGTCGGCAGACCGCGGCTCTTGCCATAGGATTATCTGGCTCTTCTTACAATACAATAGTATATAATAAAGTTCATGTTGCTGCTCTCTGAAGGCATGGAAAAATCTACAAACTTAATATTCGGCTCATCTGGTTGATAAGTCTGCCGACCCCTGCCCTAGGTATAAAACTGCCATTGGTATAAAAACACCATATTCATCCGACAACAAGTTCTTTAAAAAAATAAGTACTCGGTTTTTGAATGAATACTACAAAAAAAAATTGTATCGCCAGGGATTCAAACCTAAAACCTGCGCTTAACAGAGGCCAGAGTTGTTTATTATCTAAATATAAAATGTTAATGTCCGTTTGTTATCTTATTTTCTAATGACAAATGTTATGTGAACGATAAATATTTTAAACAATCCAGTGGTCCCCAAACTGGGGGCCGTTTTGATGTGGGTCGCGAGTGGCTTTCAAAATATGTTTAAAAGATAAAAATACTATTAAAAACTTAAAAACAAATTAACACTAATAAGATAAATCGACACTGATAGATCAATAATATAAATGCAGCGGTTTGGGAACCACTGGACTAACGTATCCGTGAATATAATTGTATTTCCGTGTGAAGTTTCAGGGATTTTTCATTTGTAGCGAGCGTCTCGACGGTGATGATTGATAATTTTTCTGTTACTTTAACGATTCGTATGTTATTTAAATTTGACAGCTATTTTTGTTCTTGTCTCTTTCGTGTACCATTTATAAGAAAGAGACAAAAAACTAAATTTAATAGTAAAACAATGAAAATAAATTGTATTGTATTTTGTTCTATACGTGATTAATTAATCTCCTATTCACTGTACTGTACTGTTTTTAACCTTTAACTACTGAGGTGGGGGCCTCTCAGGTTTTGAGAAAATATTTTTTTTTAATTACTCTAATTAGTTAATTTGTTGATTTTTTAAAATAATTTTATTTATTCTTGCTGATTTATGATCTCATGTGATTTTTCCAAAAAAATGCTAAGTGTTTTCTAAACTGAGATTATAGTTAATTATATACAAATAAATTATAAAAAAATACATTTTATTTTATTCAAATGCATCCACTGAAGCTAAATATTAAACACTAAACCCTAAAAACCCTAAAGATTTTTAAATACAATATATACGGGTCTCTGAGGCCCCCACGTCAGTGTTTATGTGAAATTAAATCCACCTCAGGATAATAGTACCAATCGTCTTTGCTTATCGGACGCACTTTTAAAGTAAGTTCGATGGAAAAATGTGATTCGGATTTTAAGCAAAAATATATGTAACTATGTTAGTTTAAAACGTAAACAACTCAGTACGTGCCGTAGATGTACCTGCGTCCTCGAGTCTAACCCAAATATTACATTCACTAACGCTAACTTATACGCGATTCGTAATTTTATACGAATTTTGTTGAAATTTTGTTTTTGTATGTACATACTATACTAGCTGTTGCCAGCGACTTCGTTCGCGTAGTAATGAAGATATAAAGTACTATGAAGTTTAAATTTTAACATAAAAAAGTAGTTATTGTGACATAACTGTAATAGTTAGACATATGGTATTGCAGACTTTTTTGTAGATATTGATGTCCTCTATAAAACTGTAGTACATCACTTTGCTCTATTGTCAATAATTTTCGCAGCATACGCAATATAATTATTAATTTTTGTATTTTGGGTTACATTATTGAAGTTTTCATACGGATCCCTAACGTTTTTGAAAATGTTCTATAGGCTATATTCATCAGGGATAATGTAGGATTCTAATGGTAAAAGAATTTTTCAAATCGGTCCAGTAGTTTCGAATCTTATTCAATAGAAACAAACAATCATATGTTTTCTCTGTAATATTAGTATAGATATGTATCAACGGGTCCTATTGACATAGTAGGATCTACCATTTATTTTTTTTAGCTATTTGTCCTGTTTGTATAATATCTTGAATAGAAATATATATAGTGTCTCTCAGTTCAATTAAATCTCTTCTATCGTGAACGCTGGTCGAGTAATATAGGTCAACGGTTTCATTACATCGATCGCAGCCTCTGCATGACCTGTACTTTGCTAGACTTGTTCTTATATAGAACTATTCTTTTAAATATCTACGTGAAGAGGAGTGCTGGAACAGAGGCGGTATTGGAAGTTGAATTATTCCGTTCCAGGGGAGCTACTCAGGCGCACTTCGGACGAAAATACGGACGTTTCCTACTCAAGAACACTTACGAAATCATTCACAAAATTACGCATTTGACAGCGACGTCACGATGGATAGGCCACACAATGCTTATTTTATGGACATTTGACAGGACTTTTTACGAGCTTATGTGTCAAAACTTATATAAACTATAGAAGTGACGGCCGTATTACGAAACTTCGGGTACGCCTGAGTAGCCCCCCAGGTCCAGGAGATTCGTTATTGATTGCAAACGAAACCGTTTTTGTCATCATAAATCTTTGTAATAGCTCTATATTCTTAAACTAGCTTTTGCCCGCGGCTTCGCTCGCGTTAAGAAGTATTATTATTAATTAGGTATAGTTTTTGCGGCTTTACTTTTGTTTAACGTGTGTTAAGTAGTTATCACCATTCCTGTCGTGGGTCATAATTGAAAACTTGCTCCAGTTATTAACCACATATCTGTCAATTTTTAATTTCAGTTCAATCAATTTAATCCCGTTGGGGGTAGAATTGATCAAAATCCTTTCTTAGCGGATGCCTACGTCATAACATCTACCTGCATGCCAAATTTCAGCCCGATCCGTCCAGTGGTTTGGGCTGTGCGTTGATAGATCACTAAGTCAGTCAGTCACCTTTGAGTTTTATATATATAGATTTCTTTAATTTTAATTCTTGTGACTTACGAATTGTTTACTTTTTTTTTCTAAATGAAAATTCAGTTTTTTTTTGTTAATTATTTTATGTATTTTATGCACGCCTTTAGTGCCTATGCTATTAAACTATTTTCATTTCATTTCATAAATTATGTTTTTCTATGTACCAGTATTTTTATGTAAATTATAAAAATGATCTATAATACTACTAACTTTTAACCGCTATTACAGATGTTTACTGAAAAATACTGAAATGGCGTATATAATTGTACAGTCAAACGAACTTACCTGTAAATTATGTCCTTGTTGTCTCTTCAGAGACTATGAAACCCTATAATATGTAAAGACAAAACTATCAGATAGTATTCTTTCATGGCCGAGGAAGAGACAACATGAATATATAATACACGTATTGGCGCACAAAGCTACGTCGACCCCTTTCTCTTTGCTATAATTCATTACGTGAACATTGTCCGTGGGATCGTGTGCTATCGTGTAAATTTCTAGACCCCTAAGAATTTCGCCGTCTGATTTACTACGTATAATAAATAGTGTCATTTGTAAGCTATGCAGTTATTTGCAAGCGAATGCAATATTAACTGTCGGGTCGCCCACTTTTGGCCGTTAGAATATGACACCTGTGGGCGGAGTGTGGGCGGCGGGCTTTCGTATAATACGCTACTTACTCTCTTTTATATCCGCGGTTTGTTAGCGTTTGTGGGTAGACGGCGATTTTGGAATTGCTGTTACATTAATTTTAAGCGTTACGTGAAAAATCAATGATAATTAAATTTAAAAATGAATTAAAGACATATTTGATTTTAAAATGCTTTTATTCAATTGACGAACACCTCAATGATCCGAAACAGTAATTGAAAGTTAGTTTATTAATTGTAATTGTATTGTTTATTGCTGTGCCCTGACCAGGTGTCATTGACATTGACACTAAACTGTACTGACATCTTAATTATAATTGTGACATGCAATGAAGATATTTGTAATTGTTATTATGAAAAATCACAGTGACGGTTAATAGCAGTGAATTGTTTTTTTTCACTCATCTATGTCATTTGTTTATGTTCTAAGAAACGTAATTTCATACGCACTGTACACGTGATTACAATTGATGTGAACGGTAGATCGGAATTGTGGTTATGTGTTGACATTTTCATTGCTTAATAAATTTGATATGCATTTCATTGTTTGTGTCGTATTTCGTTTGAAAGTTTGAGGGGGGGGGGGCGGGGGGGGGGGGGGGGGGGGGGGGGGGGGGGGGGGGGGGGCAACTTACAGCGCTCGATAAATATAATGTCTCCAACTATCAAGGAGCTTGACTACCCCTGGTATATACTATAGAGATACTACAAAAGGTGGTCTGTGATAAATAAATATATTTTATATACCTACGAATAAAACAAAAGTTAAACATATAAATCAGCCATTCTCAAAGTGTGTTCCGCGGAACCCTAGGGCTAAAATACTGCAAAAAATACCTACCAAAGGGAGATTATAAGGTTACATCTAAATATTCCAACTAAATATTACATTGCAATATGATTATTCATAAATACATATAAATCAGTTTTTTATAATTATATTAAGGCTTTTTCCTTCGCCAAAAAAGTTTGAGAACCGCTGATATAAATGAATGACCCAATTCGTGTACGAAAGCGGAAAATGTGGTTTTCCTTCCAATGTATACGAGGGAAACGAATATACATAATTTAACTTGAGAGTTTCGTATTCGAACCCATTTCTATCACGTACCTACTCTATGTGTAAATAAGTGAAACGTACTACCTAATATTATAAATGTGAATGTGAGTTTGTTTGAAACGTTTTCACACAACAACTACTTAACCGATCATCATGAAACTTTGTACACATATTTTTGGAGGTACTAGAAGTAACATAGGATACTTTTTATTTTAAAAAATAAATTATTTTTTACTATAATTTCCAATTGACTATAGTTTCAGCTGTTTGGAATAATATTAATTCATTTCTATTGAAATGATCTGTGATACTTATTTAATGACTTAAATACGAGCGAAGCCGCGGGTAAAGCTAGCTGTATATATTACTAGTAAGAATTGTATAGGTATATCGCCGGGCCTTTTTTTGTTGTTGAAATAACCTCAAAATATAATTCTCAATCTCATGAAAAATAGTTTTTGAAATACTCAATACAACAACGAATAATCTATACCAGCCATTCTCAAAGTGTGTTCCGCGGAACCCTAGGGCTAAAATACTGCAAAAAATACCTACCAAAGGGAGATTATAAGGTTACATCTAAATATTCCGTAATATTACATTGCAATATGATTATTCATAAATACATATAAATCAGTTTTTTATTTATATTAAGGCTTTTTCTTTCGCCAAAAAAGTTTGAGAACCGTTGATTTATACAAACATACTATGCACAATGACAACTTTAAATCGCTCTCCTGTAAAATTGCGATTTCATAATTCCTACCAAGTTAATAGAAACTAATAACATCAACACTAGAACTACCAACCGGTTTCAAAAATTTCAAATCTATTGAATTATATTTAATACTTTGCAAGCACAAGTCATCCGGTAACTTTGGTTGGTCCGGTTGGTAAAAATAGGTCATATTGACCCGCTGGTAGTTCTAGTGTTAAACTCTCCTATGTGCAAGTTTTGTGTAATAAATAATTTCTTATATATTTTGTAACGAATATTAGAGATTTTTTTATAATTTTTTTTCCAATTGAGCTTAAAGTGCGAATTGTAGTATATATAAAGAGTTGTAAATTGTGACTGAAATTGCTAGTCATAGTTTACGATTGAGCCAATAGTATAGTCACAAATATAACTCGTACTATTCCCACATATCTCTTCCCACACAATGCAACACAATAAATCATTATATTAATAATAGTAAATCTTAATTCTCGGATTTGAACAATATATCAATTGTAGATAGTAATCGGCCCGCATTCAATTAATTGTTATAGCATAAAAGACTTGTTGTGTTGAGCGTAAAAGAGCTTTATTAAAGGCGGGAACTGTTTAAAATCATGAGCGTCGGTGCCGTTTGATGAGTGCAAAATTGTGCTTCTTGTCGTGTGTGTCCTCGTGATTATTTGGCGTGTGCTTCGCCAATGCCGGAGCCGCGGGTGCGCCATGTCGCCGGCGAGGGCGCTGCTCGCGGCGTTGCTTCTCTGCCAGCTTTTGACGTACGGTGGTCACCAGGGACTCACCAAGCTTTTTATTACGTAAGATCACTATTATATACTAGTTTTAATAATCACATTTAGTCATTAAACGACCGCTCGGTTCGATTAGAATCGGTTATTTTGTCCCCGTTCTGCTTTTTTAGAGAAAGTTATTTTAATGAATCATCTAAAATTCTATTCGATTGCGCTCGATCATTTTAAAAGACCTTTTGCTGAATTTAGTCCTACGTTTCGAAAGATTTGCAGTCTAATGATTTTGAATTTGAGTTATAGTCTTCTGTTTTCGTTATTAATAAAAACAATAGAAAAACGCAATGTCTTTCGAATTAGTTAAATCGTGTTCGCGAATAAACTCGGACAGTATATCGTCATTAATAACATTGTGTCATTCTTTGCATAAAAGTGAATCGATTGTTTTAAATGTTCACTTTGAAACGTGAAAATATTATTGTAACTTATTTCGTGCATGGAATAATAATGATAAGGGCTTGTAATGTTCGTACACGTGATTTCACCTTTTCTCACGTGGATGATGTAGATATACTACTGAATTTGAAGGGGATGAAATTGATTTGGAAGGATTATTTATTTATTTATAAAGCCTACCTACAAAATTACATTAAAACTACATATTATAAAAAGGACTACTATTATATAAACTAAATGAAATTTTAATTATAGGATAGGACGACATGCTCAAGGTGATAAAGGGATAGATACTACACTTCTAATAAAATTACAAAAATACATAAAAATAAAAAACAAGAACCATTTAGATGTAAGGAAAAGGGGAGAAAGAAAAAAAATCACAAACAAAAAACAAAATTAAAATTCTGGTTAATTAGTTAGTTGAAGATAGTTAGTATCAAGAATTTAATAATAAGTAATAAAGAATTTATTACTTATAAACAAATTCGCCTTACTTTTTGATCACAGTAGTAATGTTTTTATTATGTGAAGCATTCACTTCTCCTTATGGATTATTTTTCTGAGTCTTAAGCCTTTATACAGAAAACTCTAGCAATAGTCTCTACTAGAAACGGGATTCTTTTCTTTTGGAATAAGCGTACTCAAGCACAGATTTTACACTCTAGTAATGTTTAAATAACGCTCGAGCATCGTTTTTTGATACAAATCTTAACACTAGATTTACCAGACCAGTCAAAATGACTGGTCTTGCAAGATCAAATTAAAATTCCTACTGCATCTAACATTTTCTTTAATTCTTTTAATCTTCTTTAATTTATAACAGAAGAATTAGTTTTATGAATTTTATAATTAGTTGTTTCAGGCGTTACTTTGCGGAAATCCGTATTAAAGGAAATTAATTAAAATTATTTTGCTTATAATTCCCGCTACAACATTCAGTAATTTGTCTCGACGCGTTTCGCCACTTCACGTGGCATCATCAGGATACGTGAAGTGGCGAAACGCGTCGAGACAAATTACTGAATGTTGTAGCGCGAATTATAAGCAAAATAATTTTAAATAATTTCCTTTATGAATTTTATATATATTTGTAGCAAATATATACTTTTTTGGTTTTGATACAAATTGGTATATTTAAGCTGGTAAATCTAGTATTAAAGTATGTTTTTTTTAAACTCTGTTAGTTCAGTTTCTCCTCGCGTCTTAAATCATGTGTCAAAATACCAATAAAATCTAACGATCGGCTCGAATAATGTTCAGGGCTATTCGGAATGTTGAATATTATGATCGTGGTAAGTTTATTGGTAATCATTCTATTAGAGTAATACGATAATTGGTGAAAGTATTGTTTTATAGTCGGATATTAATTTATATGTGTGTTTTATGGTGTCCGTGTGAGCGTTAAAGGAGTGGAGTTGCACTTTCATGTAAAGCCATCGAACGGGGTTGAGGTCTCGAAAACTGACTGAGTAAATTACTTTGATGGAAAATTGTCTTAGGTTATTTAACACTAGTCAAAATGACTGCTCTCGCAAGATTAAATTAAAATTCCTACTGCATCTAACATTTTCTTTAATTCTCCTAATCTTCTTTAATCTATATCAGAAGAATTAGTTTTATGAACTTTATATTATTTTATATATATATATATATATATATTTGTAATAAATATAATATATACTTTATTTGGTTTGGTGGGTAAATCTAGTGTTAACAATGTTTCGTCTTCTTCCAGGTTACCTGACACAGGGCAGCCACCTATACTAATCTCATTGTCAGGCAGTGCGAAGTTGCAACTGAAGAAGGAAGACGATCTTCTATACGTCAACGATTCAGAGCAGCACAACGATACTAAAACCAGACTCCTTGTCGAGACTAAAAAAAGCTTGGAAACTGAGAAAAAAGAAACTATAGATAATTTAGTAGAATCAAATAAAGAAACATTAGTTGTACAAGCTAAGCCTATACAAGAAGCTAAACAGGCGGAGGAACCAGCTGCACCCTCCATCGTCGCAGCAGCTACGGAAGATATTGAATCTCAAGACAATGACACAGCACAGAATGAAACGACAACAAACATTCCTGTAAAAGCTGAAATCCCGCAAGAAGATATACCATCATTTTCTGAATGGGCGCAAAAGCAATTGGCCGAAGCCGAGAAGAAAGACACTGTGCTAAACCACTCGAGTCAACCTAGTCATAATAATGTTAATATTAGTAATAAAAGCACAAAGTTACGATCGAAGAATTACGCTTCGCCGGCGTGCGGGGCGAAGATAGTGGCCGTGAACCCCGAGGCTGGCTCGGCGAGCTCCATATTGTCTCCAAACAGAGATGAGTACATGCTCAACACTTGCAACAGCCGAATATGGTTCGTGGTAGAGCTCTGTGAGCCGGTGCAGGCTCAGAAAATAGAAATAGCAAATTTCGAATTATTCTCTTCTATACCTAAAGACTTTGCGGTATTTTTTAGTGATAGATTTCCAACGAGAGAGTGGGCCAGTGTCGGTCAGTTCACAGCCAAAGATTTAAGAGACGTGCAGAGTTTCGATTTGTTCCCGCATATGTTTGGCAAGTTTATTAAAGTAGAAATGAATTCGTATTACGGCTCGGAACATTATTGCCCCATATCGTTGTTCAAAGTGTATGGAACATCCGAGTTTGAGGTGTTGGAGAAAGAAAATGCTCAGCATGCCGCTCACGTGGAGGATGACGATGAGATACTGGATGTTCCAGACGTGCCTACTGCAGAAGCCTCTAAGAATTTGTTTGGTTCCGCGCGCGACGCAGTTATGTCGATAATGAAGAAAGCAGCGCAGGTGCTTGTTAAAAGTGAAGTTCCTAGGAATGCGTCCAGTCAGTTGAACAACACGACCGAGAATATGTACAAGCATTGTTGCTCCCCAAGCCATATAATAGTATGTGATAATTGTAGCCAGTCCATGTACAACGAGGTGCATGATCTTATTAGTTGTAACGCTAACGAGTTAACTAATTTAATTAGTCACGTGTTTATTAGAAACACGTTAAAATGTACCAAAATATGCCAACCGTTCGGTCTCGATTTTAAAAGTACAAAAACAATAACGTTCAGCCACCACAGGGTTCGGTATATGGAGGCGTTGTTCAGAAAAACATATTTGGCAGCCATGTGTAATATATTGGCTATACAAGAGAAAAAAGTGGTTTTAAATACGAGCTTCGAGACTGAACATAATGCAACTACGAACTTAACATTAGATAAGGCTTTCAATATTAGCGAAGATAAAGTTGCAGAAGAAGCAATTCAACTCCCAACAAATTCTACTTCTGATGCAAATGTCAATACTTCAGAGACGACAGAATTTGAAAACGAAACTGTAACAAAAGAGGCTTCATCCGATGCTAATACGGAGTCGCTAAAGAATAAAGAAAATGCTGAAATAAAAAACGATGAACCCACACCTGTTGTTACTGAAAAGTCAGATGAGAAAACCAAAGTTGATATGGACAAGGAGGCAGAATCATCCGTCGTCAAAGAGAATTTAGAAATTAAGGATGATAAAAAGGGATTAGATGACAAAGATGATCTGAAAAGTAAAGGGATATATGCTAAAGAGGAGAAAAATGTGAAAGATGCGGGGAATGCTGCAGAGGAAAATGAGCAACTGTTTATTGACAATGAAAGTTTCTTATCTGAATTTGATCAGCTAACAGTGGATCCAACACCGCCGGGCACACAAACACAGAACAATCAACAATCGCAGACCATACAAAAAGAGTCTGTTTTTCTGAGGCTCTCCAATAGAGTTAAGGTGAGTTATATTTTCTCTAATACAGCAATTCTCAAAGTGTGCTCTGCGGAGTTCTAGGGCGAAAATACTGCAAAAAATACCTATCAAAAGGTCATATTAAATTTAAAAACAGTAATACTTGCATAATGTATAAATATTACATTTCAATATGATAAATCAGTTCTTTCCTTCGCCAAAAATGTTTGAGAACCGCTGCTCTAATTCAATTAAATATATTCCAATCGTAGTTTAACCTCATTTGTGTTTATTCTGTGTTTCAGACATTAGAACGAAACATGTCGCTGTCAGGACAGTACTTGGAGGAGCTCAGTCGACGGTATAAGAAGCAAGTGGAGGAGATGCAGAAGTCCTTCGAGAAGACAATACAACAGATGGCAGAAGAAAGACAGAAGAGTAACGAGAAAGAGCAAAGATACGCCGAGCAAATGACGAGCATGGAAGAGCAGATCGCGCAAATGGCTGCCGCTATGAAGTTGCTCATGGACGAGAGGGACAGCTGGTTCGGGAACGTCACATTCTTTAAGTTTCTTCTGTTGCAAACGTTTACAATAGCATCAGTGATTTATTACATTAGGAAAAGAAAACGACCCGAACCAATTATAATACCAGTGCATAAGAAAATATCTAAGAACAGACGTAATCAGGATAAATTTCGACGGAAATCGGTCGAGGGTGTCAGCGGTCATGAAACGCCGTCTGCTAAGAAACGGAGGCCTAGCGAGGAGGCTTTGCAAATAGCCAGACAATCGACGGAGAATATAGATGCAGCCGATAATGATGGAGAGTGGCAGGTAGCAAGGAGAGGTAGACGAAGAAAGACATCGATTCTGCACAGGAATTTAGAAGAAAAGAAACATGCTTGGTGCAGACAGGACAGCATTGGTGAATTACAAGAAAACCCAATATCGTTGGATGAACAAGAGTTCATAGCACCCGTCCCAGAGCCTGTTGTGTTTGCTAAACTAGTCCCTTCCAAGGAGCCAAAGACAAATGGATCGCTGTTTAATAATTTGAAAGCTAAAACTATGAAGACGAGGAGGCTATCTTCTCCCGCGTTTCTGAGGACTTTGAGTAGACAAAGCAGTCGCAGTGCACCAGTTAAAAGTGAGTTTAAAGTGAATGGTAAGGCTCGCATGTCGTCCGAGTCACCAACGAGCAGTCTCTGGTCAGAGTCGACTGAAGTATCTCAGATAAATGGACAATGTGATAGTTCGAGTGTGGCTAAAACTAAGAAGAAAAGCTTCAAGAATATATTTAGAAAAGTGTTCTGAATTATGTGCTGCGTTTCTTTGGCTTTAGTTTTTGTAAGGAATTTGTGTACTGTGGAAATCTTTTGTTAAACTTGTAGTTCCTAACTTTTGGGCCTGATCAGGTCTAATGTCAAAATTAAAGTTGATTTTGTTTGTTTTTTTTTTTTTAATATATAAATCATGATTAGAACTATTGTTACTGCCAATTTAATGCATACATATTTGTATGTGAATTTACTATTTATTGTATTATAATTTAATAGCAGATAATAGCGTACAATTGTAGTTAACTTATTATGATATTCGAATTTGGTTCGAGATTCGTGAGATAATATATTAGTTTTTATTGCAATGCTTTGAGACGAGCTTTCGATTTCGATTTGTTAATTATTATTTATTTTAAAATAAAATGAAATATTGGATTATTTTTTTTTAATATATTTTTATGACTTAAAAAGCCATCCATAGGCGTAGTGCCTGTACGGTATTTTCCTCATAGTATTACTGGGGTCAGTTGTCCTGGAATTCTTCGCTATAAATCTATGGTGATAGAAGTGCACAGAATTCTTTGTCATAGCGTAATTGTGATGCTCGCTGTTCTGGACAACCCTCTGGATGTAACTTTATGCTGGTGTCTGAAGAGAGCATTGTTTTTTTTTCTCTTAAAAATGTGTTTAACTGTAGGAGTTGATTCCGAATTATTCTAGTAAATTGTGCGAGAACAGCCTTTGTACCCTTATATATAAAAATTCCGTTCCGGACGTTGGGGTGAGATCGGATGAAGGGATTATCTTATACAAAAAAAAAGACTTGACATTTACCAAAAAAATAAGAGTGACACTGAGTTGAGCTGATGGGACTCATAACAGAGTATAACGCAGTATTCATCAAATTTTAACCTATATGTTAAAAAGTACTGGCTGAAGGAATATATAAGAAAAAAATTGTTTGTGATCGAAAGCTTGTCTTTCCCAAATTATTTTTATTAAAAAAATTTAGTTAATAAACAAGTTAGTAACATAGAATTTATTGTCTGTGAGTGTACCTCCAATATTATTTGCTTAGTTGTGTAAAAAGACATGTGGAATAGGCTTTATTATATTTAGTTTTAAATTGTTAATGGAAATAGATTTATAATTATAAATCGAACGTGAAATGTATTTTGTATTGTAAAGGAATGTACTGTTACGTGCTGATTGTGATAAAATGTAGTATCCCTTATCCTAGCTTTATTCAAATTGCTTGTACGCGCAAAAGGTTTAATGTTTAATAATTAAATAATACAATTAGCATTAAATGCATTTTCTTTATTGTTTTATTTACCTTCTTAGACCAATAAAAATTTATATATAAAATATCAAACAAGTTATAATATAAACAATCTTTAAAAAAGTACTATCGAGGAAATAACTGGTTTACCAATTTATTTTTATTGTTTTCTCAAAAAATACACTTCGCTCAAATTCTGATTGTTTATGAATCATTCTCACTCTCCACTCTGCCTTTCAACAGATTCTTACAGTATCAAATTCAACGACTCAAAATATAGCATTTCACAAATAGACTACTGTCCAGTAACCAGAGGCTTATCGTTCTAAGAAGTCAAAACAATCATATTCTGTTTCACATTTAAAATTGAATAGAGAGGGACAAAACATATCTTAGTCCAGCCATTCTCAAAGTGTGTTCCGCGGAACCCTAGGGCTAAAATACTGCAAAAAATACCTACCAAAGGGAGATTATAAGGTTACATCTAAATATTCCAACTAAATATTACGTAATATTACATTGCAACATGATTATTCATAAATACATATAAATCAGTTTTATATAATTATATTAAGGCTTTTTCCTTCGCCAAAAAAGTTTGAGAACCGCTGTCTTAGTCCATTTATACCCAAAAACAAACTAAGAAATGATTGTAGCTGACTGTATAATATCTTGTAAATCGACACATTTAATTTTTACTAATTTGGCTTTTCGCGCCAAAGAGTTGAGGGATTTACTCGCTTGCCCCAACGTCTCCAGGCTGTACGCTTGCTCATTGCTGGCCATCACCACCTCATTCACCTCCTCGTGGAGTTTTATTCTTAAAATGTGATTAAAATTCAATTTCAGAGTGTCCATTATCGAGTCGTGTAATTCCGCGTCACGGCATACCAGATTCAGTATAAAATGACCTGCAAATTAACATTTATTTATTTAAAACATAGTACATCAGTACAAGGCGGGCTTAATGCTAGGTAGCATTTTCTACCAGCCAACCTTTAAATATTTATTAAGAAAAAAAAATGTGAAGGGAGGAAGGGATACATAAGATTACTATAACATATATAAAAATAATTAAAATTTGAGCCGCCACGGGACGCCTGGCAGATGTTAAACATCGAGTTTATTCAAGTCATATGCGTAAAAGACAAGATTACAACAGGAACTAATTATTGCTGAAAAAATTAAATACTATGAATTTTTTTACAGAAAATGATGACTATTTATTTAAGAAACATTTATTTATATTAAATACAAAAATTAAAAATTCGAAAACTTCTTTAATGATATAGATTTCAGAAATAACTCGATAAAATAAACTCGTCGCCACGGCAAGCGTCGCCACACTGTACACTCTACTATATATAGACTGTATATATACTTTAGTATAGCGTGGCGACCCGTCGCCAGGGTAAGCGTCGCCACGCCAACGATCCGGTTTATACCCGCGCCAATAGATGTTTCACATCAAAAACACAACAATAGTAACATAATTTACATAGATACATATATATATTTATTAATCAGACTGTAGTTTTTATAACGAAATAGACATACCCGTGTTAGTTAATATTTTACTTATATCTTTCAATACGGAATCGTGTAGGAACTGTTTCGGCGGACAGGAGAGCCCCATCGATCTATCCTTGCTGTCCATGTCAAATAATATGGCGTCATATTGAGTGCCTGGAAGTAAACATATTATGTAATCCATGAGCATGGACGTAGTGCCCCACCCTGGCTCTGACCTGTAAGGTATCTAATCAAACCTAGAAAACTTAATTATCTAGGTACTAACTACAATACTTAATATCCGTAAGAAAGTTCACACTCGACAGTCGTCAGTCGACATACAAAAGTTAACCGGGGTAAGACCGTTTGCTAGTTACTTATTATTTAAACTGCTGCCCCACCCTGAACCCATGGCGAATATACGCCTGTAGATTGACATGGCAGACTCTTCTCGACTAATAAGAAAATCTACGCATTTAACACTAGATTTACCAGACCAGTCAAAATGACCGGTCTTGCAAGATCAAATTAAAATTCCTACTGCATCTAACATTTTCTAATCTTCTTTAATCTATAACAGAAGAATTATTTTTATGAACTTTATATAATTTAATATATATTTGTAACAAATATATACTTTTTTTGGTTTTGGTAGAAATAGGTAGTATATTTAAGCTGGTAAATTTAGTGTTAAGAAATCCACTTACCATTTTCAGCTTCCTCCTTCAAGAAATCCAATCCATCTTTAATTTCTACCTTCAATTTATCATCTACCTTCAATTGAAAATGTTCCTTTGCTATATCGAACACAACTGGGTCTAGGTCCACAGCCACCAAGTTCAAATTACAAAAGCACTTTCTCAGGAACATGCACAGACTGCCCCCGCCCAAGCCCAAGACGGCCGCCCTGTGTGCAGCGCCATCTATCTGTGACAGTTTAACACCGACACTCATGTACGCGTGATAATATGATATGTGGCCAAAATCCACTATTGTTTTTGGTTTTCCTTTTACTGTTACTGAAAATAAAGTTATTGAATTGAACATCAATGAGAGACTGGCGTACAAAGGCGACTAATTGACTAGAGCAGTGTTTATCAATCTTTTTGACTTCGCGACCCCTTTACAAGTTGAAAAATTCTGGCGACCCCCTTGTGTCATAGAAAGACAAAGATATAATAAAATTTAATTAAAAGTCTGTAATGGTAGATATTAAAACTAAAAAGAGAAATAGACTACAATAAGAAAATGATTTGATTATTAACATTTCAAAAATAGCACTTTTGAAATTTTTTCCACCTACCAGTTTTAATCCTAGCTTCTGACTGCACTAAGAATTGATTATCTAGAAATATCAGCTTCCTAGACGTCTCGCCATCAACGTCCACGTCTTCAACGACAAAATCGCCTGTCGTTTTCGAAGTACTCTCATATACTTTTACGCGACTACCCACGTCTGTGCCGATCGAGAGAAACGGGATCTGAAAAAGGAGGGTAAACAATAATCATTCACCCGCCAATCAAAATTCCAAATTTAAATATTTAAAATTCAGTGTTGCCATTCAAAATAATTGTGACTCATCTAATCTGTGCCATAGTGTAATAAATAATTTTAATAGCTATGATTTTAGTTGGCGTCTGGCCCAGCTGCATAAAGTTTATTGTATCAAATTTATTACAGATTCACACCTGACGTGTCAAAGATGTGCTGGAGAACGCGCAAGGAGCTGCCAAGATAACTCCTACAAATACATACTGTCTTTATAGCATTGTTTAGTTTACTAGTGCCAAGATAACTCCTACAAATACATACTGTCTTTATAGCATTGTTTAGTTTACTAGTCTGTCACTGGGGTCTAATTTTTTTTGTCTAAAGGGATAAATTAATAAACGCTTTATTTTCTTGCCTGCCCAACAAATCCCTTGGGTGCTAACATCTTAGCACTGTGACTCAATTCCTCCTTCACAGCTTCCAGATCTACGTACTCCTGGCCACGACGCAGTATCACGACCACCAGCCTACTAAACCCCGCCGACTGCAGCAACTGTTGACGACCAGGTGAAGTGCCAAACAACCACTCGGACTCCCTGTGGATAGATAATTTGAGATTTAAAAAAAAATATTAACCCATCATTTTGAAAAAGGCTTCCTAATAAAAAAATTACGTGCTTTTTAATTCCATTTATAATTTACTAGCTGTTGCCCCCGACTTCGTTCGCGTAGTGATGAAGATATAAAGTACTTTTTTGTAAATATTGATGTTCTTTATAAAACTCTAGTACATCACTTTGTCAATAATTTCTATTGTCAATAATTTCCGCAGCGTACGCAATATAATGATTTCTTTTTTTTTTCACATTTTGAGTTACATTATTGAAATTTTCATTCGGATTTTTGAAAATATTCTATAGCCTATGTTAATCAGGGATAATGTAGGATTCTAATGGTAAAAGAATTTTTCAAATCGGTTCAGTAGTTTCGGAACCTATTCATTCAATACAAACAAACAATCAAATGTTTTCTCTTTATATATTAGTACAAAGTATAGAAGTATAGACAATATCATTTTTTTATTATTCAAAATAAATACTCACAAAAAACACGCGCAATTAGGCCGAATACTCTACCAACACTAACGTCTGAAATGCGTTTTGTTGAAAAGGTGCGGTAGCATACATGCGCCTACGCACAACACGGGAATATAAACACGAAGCATGTTTACATTGTCACGAGTTAAGGACCTTTTTTAGGATAGACAGAGGACGTGATGATGAGGATGCACATTTCTACCCGTAATCCCTAAAATGCTAAATCAATATGCCGCTTTGCTTTGGAAAGACTTAATTCGACGCTCAAGTGATGATCTATCTGAAATTTAAACGTCGAAAATACGGACGTTTCCTACTCAGGAACACATACGTAATTATTCACGAAATTACGGATTTGACAGCGACGTCTCTTCGGATAGGTCACACAGTGCTTATTTTACGGACATTTGACAGGACTTTTTACGGGCTTATATGTTAAAATTCACATAAGCTACACAGGTGACAGCCGTATCACGAAACTTCGGATATGCCTGAGTAGCCCCCCTGATTAGGGCAGTTGGACAGACTAACCACTTTTAAAATTATTATTTACTGAAACTAAATTCTTCTTAACGTTATTGTAGACCAGCAAGCCCTAGCTGTTTACAAAACATTACGAACCCACGTGGGCGTGCCGCCGCGGTTTTAAACAGTTTAAAAATAACAATTTTACACAACAAAACTGCATTCGTTTATTTTCGTTGTTTACGCTTTCCCTCTGTTTTATTTATAATTTATCTCAGTCATGTTTATTTTTAATTCGGGTCGTAAATTAGGTGTTATTTCGTAAAAAAAAAAGCAATATAATGAATGATTAAACGAACTTACCTGTACGTGAAGTTCTATCATAATTATACGATAGTTTTCGTGCGAAGAGATTGATTTAATTTGAATTGAATTAATTATTCAGGAGTTTAAAACGAATAAAAATGCCTGATGAAATAAGTAAAGCGAATAAAATCTATAGACACATCTTATTTATTTATTTATTTAAGCATAATCATTACTTGGTCTTACAGTTAACTCCAATAGGTCAATTAAACATACACAATAATAATAATAATAATAAAATGTCATATTCAAATCTTAAACCTGATGTATTTTTTGCACCTTACCATTTACTTCCTGTGGGCTAATCACGAATTTAGTCTGGCTTTCGAATCGAGCTGTCACAAGTAAAACGGATCCGTTAGCAATCGGGATCATGAATTTTTACTAACGACTAACGAGCACCAGCAATCTATTAAATGAACGAAAGATCGAGACGTTCGAAAATTAACAAAAAGTATCAAAAATAATGTAGTTCCAAATCCGCACTCGGGGGCAACAGTTAGTTCATTATATAAAATAGGATGGTAACTTAGAAGATGATTAACACTTTGGAACAACCTTCCCAGCCCTATCTCACAAGTACAGAGTACTAGATGAACTAGACATTCTAGAACCTAGACTTCTCCCAGGTGTTCTGTAAAGACATATATATACATATAAGGTATTCACTCACCTCCCTTGTGGCACAATGAATACAGCATACGATTTGTTCGTCTGTTTTTGTAATAGATCCAATATGTACAGTGTATACCTCGGTACTTCATTTCCTGGTGAACACAGATCTAACATTACCTATAAAGAACATTACATCATATTAATTTGATAAAAAGTACAGATTGAGGCTGAAAATCTTGAGTCCAACTGTATTAAAGATACCTTACACCAGTGTTTCCCAAAGTGGGCCCCACGCTCCACAGAAGGGTAATTTGATTGTTTAGGGGGCAATTCGAAAATGGAGTCGACACAAGTTTAACCCTTTCGCTTCGGGCCATTTAAATGCAATACTAGATTTCGGTGCCTAATTTAACAAAAAAAGCAAATTCTTAAATAATTGCGGTAAATAACTATTGGGTATAATTTCGCTTGATGAGACTAAAATATCAACTGGGTGTTTGGTTACATAGGGGGGGCATAAGAATTTATAAAGACTAAGGTGGGGCATGGCACAAAAAAGTTCGAGAAACACTGTCTTAGACCATAAATTCCCAAATCATGGGTCTATTATGGTAATGTAACATATATGTATGTTAATAGAACAGTCCTTCATTCATATTGGTAATGCTTGAATTCCAATTAGAACTAATAAGACAGCATTAACTAGTTCCGTGACTCGCTACCAGGAAGTATTTGAGCATTATCAATATTTATACCCTTTTTTTCTGAGACAGTCAACAGGTGGGTCCCAAGATTTGGCAAAATTTTTGTTAGATGGGTTAGAGTCAAGTTTGAGAACCACTGCATATGTATAATAAGAAGAGAATATTGAGAGCTTCTGCTCATTTAAGATCATCAGGGTATATAACACTCTACCTCTTCATCCTTATTAAGCGATACAGATGCTAATCCATTAGTGACAACGGCAGCATCCTGAACTGTTTTAATACAAGCGAGCATCTCAGATGGGCCAGATAGCCGCTGCATCTTCTCACCAGCCAGACACACTTCCAATATCTAAAACAAAGTAATAATTAACAAAACTGAAATATATAAGCTTTAGATAGCTATGTTATTTAATTACCAATTGAGGTAACTTCTTAAACTTAGTAGCGACAACTACAAATACAGGAAAAGATTTTCCATCGCCATCTTCAGAGTTCTTCTCTTCAGCATCATGGCATCTAACAATTCTAAACATCCAGCATCCATCACAGAAACAATTCAAAACCTTTTTCAGAATATGCCCCTGTAACAGCGAGATACAAACAAACCTCCCTCCAAATTTTAAAACTCTTTTAATTTCAGAAAAATATCTCTCTATAATCTCTATGGTTTGATCCGATTCGTCTGGCATTAAGGCGTCTAATGTACCTTTATCCAGTACTACATTAAAAAATTCATTTTCGAATTCCATTTTTGTCGCATCCATGCATAAAAATTGCATATTTTCTCGTTTTAAATTATTACATTTCATTTGTTTTATTACAACTTCCGAAACGTCTATGTTAACTATATTTTTAAAGCCAACATCATACATATCTGCACTCAGGCTTGAGTTACCACAACCGGTGATTAATACATTGTCTGCGAGTTTTATGTATTTGTGTAAATGTGTGCATAATTCTAAATATTCTCCGTACCTAAAAAAAATAAATGTTATAATATCATCCGCACTAAACACGTAATTAATTATTGATAGTAAATTTACCATTCGAAAGCTTTGTTACCGCGTTTCTTGAAGAATTTATCCCAGTAATCTTTCTCGCCGAACTCTTTATGGCTTTTTGGTAAGAGATTCATTGTAACTTCGAAATAAATTAAAAAGAATTACGCAAATTTATAAGTTTTACACAAAAAACGTGCGCGGCAACAACGATATGTTTATATTTTAAATGTCAATTTGACGTTAATTGACAACTTACAGTTTGTACAAATGTATGTATGTTTATTTAATTATTTACCATTTGTGTTATACAAAATAATCTATTTATTTATTAACCTATTTATAATATTTGATATTAATAAATTATAATTTAGTAGCTTTCTAAAAGTTTCTTGTTGTTGAACGAATGGCTTCAGAGTTCAGAATTTTGTTTAAAAATAGTACTGTCAATAGTATATTTTTAACGCTTTCGACCAGCTGAGCTTTCTGTTCACTTTTTACACATTATTTTAACGCGTTGTGAATGAAATTTATTATCCTAATTTCAACACTGGATTTTTTATCTTTTAATCTGCATTGAAGACTTGTCCTTCAAACAAACAATGACTAATTCGATAAAAGACTTTGTTGTATAAAATTCATAATAATGTGCCTATTGATTGCACTTGATAGTTTTATTTAGTTTTGACAAATATCGTATAGCGATGGTGTTTTTAAATTACAAAGAAATTGAATCTTGGACACAATCTTGACCTTCGTATGATGGATCATCAGAAGCAAGACAAATGGGCAGCCTTAGCGACTGTCAAATCTTTTGATTTTGGTAAATATATTAACGTAGAATTACGTTAACTTTCTTATCATAACTGTTTTTATCTTTCACCAACCATATATGCAAACCACAGTGTGATTTATACTCAAAAAATAAAATAATAATTGTTTTTTTTTTAAAATTAATATCTATATTTAATTTTATAATTTCAGGATTACAACAAGAACATGATTCATCGCACCATTCAAATATAAACCACCATCAGATTGAAATTATCAACACAGGGACTACCACACCAATCAGCCTCCTGGTGCAATCACTTGTTCAGCAATTATGTTCTCTGCTGGAAAAGGACCAAAACAGAGCTGATCAACTCTACAAAATTATTTGTGAAAAACTACACAGCATGCACTTAATTGATGATTCTTATGCAATGGGAGAATTTGAGGTTATGAGGAGTTTATATCAAAGAGCTCTTTACCAGCTGGTTACCGTCACTAGTGGATCAGAAATTCCTATAAACCTCCCTGATACTTGGCCAATAGTTCAACCATCAGGTCTGGAATGGTCACGATATCACCGAGAATTTGAAGAGTTATACTTTGTAGCTGGTGGGGGTTTCGGGAGGGTGTATAAAGCTAGACATAGACTGGATGGTGCAGAATATGCTATAAAAAAGGTCGACATCAAATCTTCTGACATTGACTCGATTATGACACATTTGGCTGAAGTAAAAACGATAGCCAGTCTCAACCACCCTAACATAGTAAATTACAAAGCTGCATGGCTGGAACCAATGATAGAATCAAATGTCAAGAAGAAAAAACAAATAAAATTAGACATGGATAATTTCAGTTATAACACAAATATGCTTTCTTCAGGATATCCTAATTTAATTACTTCATTTAAAACTCATAATTCAAAAGAACTCACAAAAGTTCGGAGTCAATCCGATTTTGTTATTTCATTTAGAACATCAAGCAACACGGAGGCTAGTATGTCGAGTGAAGAAGACCAATTGTTTGAAAGTGATGAAGAAAGTTCAGAGAAACAGGAGGAGAATGTCGTATGCAAATGGCTAAAGACAAAGGAATATGAGAATTGTTCACGTGTGAATCTCAAATGGGCGACCCTGTACATCCAGATGTCATTCTGCAAACAAACCCTAAAGCAATGGCTTGATGAAAGAAACAATCAAGTCGATATTAGAAAGAATTTTGATTTAGGATTGCATCATTCTGATTCAAATGATTCTACTAATTTAAATAGCCCTTTGACAGATCTCACGATGAACTATCCACCATCTTGGACTCATATAGATGTGTTAATAAACATGTTCACTCAGTTAGTCCATGGGCTCCATTACATACATTCAAGGGGTATAATACACCATGATATTAAACCCAGTAATGTGTTTGTGGAGACAAATGATAACGGTTTGCAAGTGCAGCTCGGTGACTTTGGTCTTGCATGTCCGTTACAGAAGTCTCATCGAGGGTCTGTTGTTGGTACACACTTGTATGCAGCACCAGAACAGTTGGAGGGCCAGTGTAATCCTAAAGTAAGTATTTTTCTTAATTCTGTGGAATTTTAAATGAACCTCAGATTGTGGAGGCTTATGTATTATTTTATATACTTTTGAATAAGAACTCACCATAGCGAACTTGGTATAGAGATCTATTAATTTGGATAAATCAGGTTCGCTTAAGCCATAGTCAAGTGTAACCATAGCAACAGTGGAGGTGACTGTGTTCAAGGGTCCCATTCTGGCTTAATATCAGGCGGAGTGTGGTCATATGCCAGGCTTAAGTTATTCATATTTTCCCAAAACTGAAATTCTTTAGTAATAGCTGTTTTTTTTATTCCAGAGTGATATGTACAGCTTAGGCATAATACTTCTAGAAATGGTAGAGCCATTCAGCACCGACATGGAGAGAGTTAAAACAATAACTGATCTCCGTAAAGGCCAAATACCAGCACATTTGACTGCCAACTACCCTAAAGTAGCCCACTTAATTGGGAAATTAGTTCAGCGAAGAACGACCAGAAGGTTGGATACGGCGCAGCTTCTAGAAGAATTGAAAAATTCTGCTGACAATAAAGATGATATTATTAAGAATTTGAGGGAAGAGGTGGCTGCGAAGGATGATGAGATTGCCAGGCTCAAGATGCTGTTGGAAGAAGCCAGTCATAAGTCTTGAGTCATGAAGCTTTAGCAAATAGGAAAGGTAAAGATATGAATAATTAAATACAATTCTTATTATTAAAATATTTATTTACAAAACAGTTTGTTTTTTCATATAATTTTGTCCAGCAGGAACTAATAACATCATATGATTTCTTCAGTTCCCACTAGACAATCTTATTACTGACATAAATTAAATTCTAACCTAAAATAATATTTACAGGCTATTTCTAGTTTCATTAGTAGGGGTTAGTTTTTTTTTCAACTTTCCAATGTTTTGTTTAATCGCATCTGTATGGAATTTTATTGATGGCCAGACTTACATTGTTTTATTTATTTGAATGAGGTCGCTAATTTAGAAGGCGATTATTTTCTTTTAAAAAAGAGAATAACTAGCGTATTACAATTTAGAATTATTAATAACAATTATTTTTATTAGAAAAAAAAACAAATTTATGTACAATTTATTTTACTAAAATCTTGAACGCTCTAGTTAACTATTAGCCAGATAAAACTGGTATGTTTGCCTTTAAGAGACTGATTGAATATCAAATCTCAGAACTGTTATGAGCAGATGTGACGATAAATATAAATTTGTAACTAATTGGGCTTCATTGAAGCTAATTTGGCGGTTAAATGCACAACGAGATGACATCTGGCGGCCATCTTACAAAATGGCGTCTATGGCGTGAATGACACCGTTCGTTGCTGGGATGTTGTGCGTGATTACTTGCGCGTTGTTTACTTTGATACGACCTGGAATAATGGAAGATAAATAATCATATACTAATAAAGAAGGTATAAAACCCGCAGAAGGTTTTAATTACTCACCAGCGTTTTTCTGTAAAGTTAAAGGTTTGGCATCCTCCATAGAGTTTCTCAGTTGGTAATATCTCATTCCAGCGCTGTATAAGGTGCCAGGTAACACGTGCTTAGCTACAAATGCTTTGGCAGCCGCTCTGTCGCCTAATTTTGCCATGTCTGGTGGACTTAGGCGGGCAAACGCGGCGTCTGTCGGCGCGAACACTGTGTATGTTTTGCTTTCTGAAATGTTTAAGTTTTCAAAGGTATTATAGATTTCTTTCATACATCCAGCTCCAGTGGCTGTAGAATTATTACCAGCAAGAATTTCGGCGAATCCACTCGTGTATACAACTTTCAGGAAAGTTGTAAATCTTCTATCTCTATCTGCTTGTAAAGTTTGTACCAAGTCGCCGACTGGGAGAGGGAACATTACCCTGTCTACTGCATGAGCTATACCCTGAAACAATTACACAAATATTTACCCAATGTTCATTCCTAAACATGTGTTTCAATAAGAAATATTTATAAAACAAATTTACTTGGGGTATATGAATATCCTTTTTGTCTTCGATGACTCTGGCTCCATTAATAGTGGTCACTCGAACCTCGTTCCATTCCACATCATGCATGTCATATTGGTTGACTCTTAATTGGGTGCCGGCTAGAGAAACGCCTGTCATCTCATCTTGGAGGGATGCTATGTCAAAAGCTCCAGGGATCACGTGATGGAGAAGTAACTGCAATATTTTTCCTTTTATTAGTACCAATTCGAGTTGGGCTTTAAATATAAATAAACGTTCACTTACTCCGCTTAATAACCTGGGATTATCCCGGAACTTCTCTTCAGCTCTATCAGGACCACCGAGTTGAACCAAAAGAGTTCTAAAAGCTTTATCTGTGGGTACGAATATTGTGTATGGACCAGTTTCGTTTAAGATCGTATCCAAGCCAGATTGTTTCAAATATTTGGCTGTTGCGAACAAACCGTGTTCTTTAAGGATTTCTACAAGACCTGGTCTAATGTCTCTTGCATATTGAGAATGTGGTCTGGTATCGCCTTCCAAAGCTGGAGACGGAGTGCTAGATCCAATAACCACTAAGTCTTCAGCTGTAGCTCTATAGACAGGGGTTGTGCTTATTGCTTGAGGACTCGAAAAACTGTTTCTTGTACTTTGGGCATGAACATTTCTCACAGGAGCATAAACGTTAGATGTAGCTTTTGGTACATATCTTTCCGTTGTAGTTACGCTTCGTGTACTTGATGGTAAATATGTCTGTGTTTTAGTCGTTCTTGATGTTTGTGTGCTGGAAGGTGATGCTCGGTAAACAGTGCTTGGTGACGGTGTTGTGTGGAAAATTGGATTCGTATGACCTGTAGATCCATGACTTGATGTTGTTACAAGGCTTGAGTAGCTGGATGGATGGACGGAAGATGCAGCTACGTAATCAGTTTCGGTCGAAGGAGCGCCGGTTGAACCAGTTATAACGTTGGATATCTTGGTGTTACCAGGCAGTTGTATTTCTCCTTTTTTGATTTTGTTTAAGATATTCTCGACCTCGGGCCCTTCTTCAGTTTTCTGGCCGTTGGCTTTAACGCCCTTTACTTTGTACGAACCATCATCTTGCTCTTCTAGAAATACGAATGTTACTTTCTTCTTATTTTGTATAGTAGCTGGTATTTTCGATACTTCCTCCAGTTTGCCGTTTTCAGATTGTTTGATCAACTCGAAGTCAGTTCCGGGAGGTAAGACGCCCTTAGTTAAATCGGCAAAAGAAATTCTACTCTCTTTTGTGGACGGCGACGGTGTTACTATCTGGGACAAACTTGATCCGTCGGCCGTGATAGCACCTTTAGGAATCAAGTTAGGATTGGTAGTTCTAATTACCTCAAACTTTTGTCCATTCAGAGATATTTCCCTGGACGAGAAATTTTTTTCATTAAAATCTTCAGCATTTTCAGCTAATGCTACTTTAAGTTGCTTTAAAATGTCTGGTTTTTGTAATAACGCAACACTCTTAGCTCTCAAATTATCATCAAAACCCTTGGTTTCGCTTTCTTCTAGCAATGACTTTATTTCATTGTATAATTTTTGTTTGCTTCTATCTTGAGGTGGGGTTCTTGCCTTTGGTTTTGGCCTTGGCTTAAATCTGCTTGTGGTTGGTGCTTGCGTGGTGGTTGTAGTTGTCGTTGTGGTGGTGGTGGTTGTAGGATGTAGCTTCTCATACATCTCAACTGCTTTCCTAAACAAATCAGTCTCATGCGGCATTATTGGTCTTCTTTTCTCCTGATTATAGAAGTCTTCATAATTCTCAGTGGTAGAGAACAATGGTAGCGTTGTTTTCTTCTGTTGTTTGATTAAAAACTCCTCATGCAGCTTGTCGACTTTCTCTTGCTGTTTTTGTTGCTGCTTCTGGACGAACTCTTGGTGTTTTTGAATTATCCTTTGTCTTTCCTGCAGTTCTTTTATTTTTTCCAAATTATCCTTCGATTGTTGTTCGAAGAGGGATTGGATATGCGAGGATTGACCGTTAGTGAATATTGGAGTTTGTCCTAAGGTGGGTTGGAATGCTATCTGGCCGTTGTTTTGAGGTGCAAGATTTGGCGCAGGCTGGACCGAGATAGGACTTGGATGGTTGAACGATGTGCTTTGTGTCGGTATCGTGGGTAAGAATGCACTTTGTGTTGGTCTTTGCTGTCCTATGTTAATGGTACTGGGGAATGTGGGTGTTTGACTGAATGGAACGTTGTTTTGTGGTAAACCATTATTTCCGAACGTGGGCAATGTAGGCACAGGTTGAATATTTGAGAATTGGTTGTTTGATTGTTGTTGGAAATTATTTAGAATGTTCGGAGAAGGTAAATTTTGCTGCTGATTGTACTGGAATGCTGGTAAGCTATTACTGGGTAGCGGTATACTGCTCTGTATAGCGACATTATTACTTAACCCATTTTGGTTTGGTAGAAGAGTGTGAGAATTAAATTGGGGCACATATGGTTGCGGTTGGGTTTGTGGGGATGGGAATATAGGCTGCTGGAACAGTGGTGGTGTGGGAGTGGGATTCCCCAATATATTTGATGGTGCGTTGAAATTTTGTAAAGGTGAGCTTAGGCCAAATCTTGTTTGGTGCTCGTTGAAGCCTGGATGGCCGAGTGTTGACAACTGTCTTCTCCTGTCATAGTCATTCTCTATCTGTAACAAGAATACATTATTAGTACCAAGTTAAATTGATTAAGCTTACTAATAAACATCTGTTTCATGGACTGTAATTTTATATTATGTAAACCTTTTTATATAGGTCATTCTTTGGCTATGGGATACCCCATGTTGAAAAAAATTGGTTTGCGTTTTAGGGGGCTTAGGTCTTAAAATTTAGGAAATTTACTCTAGTTTCTACTGTCGTCTGGCAATATAATTGGTCCCTGACTTCCAATGTGGCGGCTACAATCGTGGTGAACAATTAAACTAAATCAATTTAGATCGCTACTAATTACATTATAAAATACATACATTCAATTTACTGATATCTGCTAAAACTGAATTTGTGCTAAGAAAGTGCATTCCTCAGATGCGCCGGCGCATGTGCAGTATCACGGAAATGTTCTATTGGCTCATTAAAATGCTAATCACGGTTTCCCTCTCGCGTCGAGCATATTTTTAAGGAAAATTCTATACCTATTGTTTCTTAAACTCGAAGATATAAATTCATAAAATATTGTATTTTCTTTTAGTAACAAATAAATTAAATCTGACTTTGTTTGCTATCTTTAAAATAATAAACAATTTTACATCGATAGGTATATATGTTTACTTTATTTACGTAGTGGCCTCGGGTTGTATTCCCGATCAAAACAATATTTTTTTTGTAATATATTTAAATATTTGTTCCTGGTCTGAGTGTTCTATGCTTGTCTTGTCCTTATCCTTGTGTCTATAACACAGGGAATTGTATGTATTAAAAAATAATAATTAATGTAATCGAATTCATAGAAAAACTTTAAGTACTTATGTAAACAATTTCCTAATTCGTAAATTGAGAAGGGAATTACGTGAAATATACCACAATATTTTATAAAATACGATGTCGCAATTCTAATGAAATAATAGATTGTCAACAATGAAGCGAAAGTGTAATGTTTCACGATTATCCGACTGATAACAGCTACTATCTGGAGCTGTTGCTCGTGATGGTTTTTTTCTTAGTGTATTTGAAATTTTAGGCATCATTTTGCAATACTAGGTTTAATCAGAGCCGTCTAGATTTCCTGCTGATTATCTAGGTTCCTCTTTACAAATTTATTTTCAGTTTAACCCGGACTTCTTTTTTTTTAAATTGATAGCCCAGCATATGACTACACTCTGCCTGATGTTAAGCTAGAGTGCGGTCCATGAGCATAGACAACTGTTACCATAGACAGATGTCCACTATGCCGGCTTGAGGAGACGAATGTGCTCTGTCCAAATCAACAGGGCACACTCCAGGGCTACTTCCAAGGTGGTCCCGAAACACGACTAGGTCACTTCACGGGTGTTCCGCTTGAAAGTGGTGGTACTTCCCCGGGACGACATAATGGGCTAATGCCATCATCAGTCTGCCTACCACTCTTTGAACTTCATATATTTGGTATAAATGTGTAATTCACAGGTCTTTCGAGCTATTTAATTTTGAAAAATTCGCAAATAGAGCTCGGATAATAATCAGAATATTTTTTTTTATTTCGCTTAGGTTCTTCAAGCTATTGCAGCTAGTCAGAATCTGTGAAATTTCGGAAAGTCATATGAGAA
Organism: Tineola bisselliella; assembly: GCA_028551675.1. Taxonomy (NCBI): domain Eukaryota; kingdom Metazoa; phylum Arthropoda; class Insecta; order Lepidoptera; family Tineidae; genus Tineola; species Tineola bisselliella. The sequence goes on from JAPWLS010001655.1 coordinate 50,565, forward strand.
GAATAAATTACAATAAATTTTCCAATCATAGACTGTACAATATAATCTTAGTATACCTCGCTTTACGGCCTAGAAACGTTCCATGAAACTTGGCCGCATAGCGAAAAGCCGTATAAAGAATTAATATATTGGCAACATGTAGATATATCGATATCAAGAAAAGTTTAATGACGTTATAGCGAAACATTTTAGGCCGTAAATCAAAAACATGCCTTAATTGGAAAGGGCCGTTATAGCGAGATGCCGTATAGCGAGGTATGAGTAGCACATTCTTGCTTAGGTTTAAATTGGGTGTATAAAGATTTAATACAATTAATATAAATAAAGCTAGTACCTAAGTATATATAAGCACACGAACATACACACAATCATCTCAGTCACACTAGGTTGTCATCATGATAGTCATTTATTTTATAATGGGCGTTTATTAAAAATAAAGATAACCAATTTATAAATTAATACTTAAAACAACATTTGCAAACAATCAGTTCATTATAAAATCGAATAAGGTGTTATTTAGAAAGTGCACTTTCATCGTATTTCTGGAAACTCACTACACATATTCGCACTGTACGTACAGAGCTGGAGCATTATTTTGAATCCTCACTAGTATTTATGTTAATTTTAATAATTTTTGATATGAACATATTTTTATACAAATAACTAGATGTTCGTACGCGTAGTAATAAATATATAAAGTACTATGATATTTATTTATTTATAAGGCCTACCTACAAAATTACATTATTAGTACCTACTATTATACAAACTAAATGAAATTTTAATTATAGGATAGGACGGCATGCTTGAGGTGATAAAGGGATAGATACTACACTTCTGATAAAATTACAAAAATACATAATTTGGATATTACGCAATAATGAAAATAAAAATAAAAAAACAACGAACCAAATAGATATAAGGAAGAGGGGAAGAAAAAATATTCATATTTCAACAACTGCCCTCACTGACTGCCCGTTTGTAACAAAAAAAGAGCTTTCATACATAACCTGCGAGAGCCCTTAGACTTCCTTAAGCAGGCCCTGTCGCAAAATCCGTTCTTAGCGGACGTCTACCTAAACTAACTATAAAACTACCTTCCAGCCAAATTTCATCTTTCTACTTCAAGTGGTTTTCGAGATTTCATTTAGTGTCCTTTCGCTTTTATACATATAGATTAATTTAACAAGTACACACTAGTTGTTTCGACGAAGCAATAACTATAAAGTTTTTTTTTAAATAAACACAATAGTAAACCGCAATAAAAACTTAGTCATTTGAGAATTACCTCACTACCGTATTTTAATTCGATAGTAAGGTGGCAACCACAATTAGACCAGTTTCGGTTACAATAACTGACTTTATTTATTTATTACTTAATAATAAAGTGTAAGCGAGTAAGAAGAGATGACGGCCTTATCGCTAAAGCTTTATTGTGTAAAGAAATGAGAATTCTAAATTCAAAACAGTTCTAAATTTAAATGCGCTGTAAAAACATATTTACCGTATATCTCTATATGCTTTTGTTTAACGTATCCAAATGTAGGTAGGTACATATTTTCTGAATGTACAACCATTAGCACGAATACTGTAAAGCAGTTAAAATATATTTGTATGCAATTCCATTCGTTTTGTTATTTCCGATGTTCTGTTATTTCAATAATTCAATGTTGTCTCGCATCTGGACTATGTATTTCTAACATAATAACATAATAGGAACTAACATTTTCTCAACGGTTTCTACACAAAAAACTATGCACAATAATAGTTTTAAATTGTTCTGTTTTATATTTTGCAAATCCTACCTATTAATAATGGGACCAAACGATATGTGTCTACTGTCTTAAGATATTTCAAGTCCAAGTAAAACAAGCAATGTTTTGAAATATATTTATATTATACTACCTTTTACCCGCGGTTTCGCTCGCATTTAAATCATTAAATAAGTATCAGTAAGATCTAAAATAATAAAGCGGCACCTAACCACAAAAAATGACACCTAACCTCAAAAATTCAAATAGTTTTATACTGCATGACAGACGGAAATAAAAATAAATATAGAAAAATTCCAAACAGTTGAAACTATAGTCAGTTGGAAACTATAGTAAATAATAATAATTTTTTTTAATAAAAAGTATCCTATGTTACTTCTAGTACCTCCAAAAATATGTATACAAAGTTTCATGATTTTAACTATATTTAGTCCCACGTGTCAGGCCTAGTGTGGGACCATCGAAAATTATATTGTTATTTTACTTTAATAATAAATAATACAGATTATTATATGACGGTCGATTCTAAAGCCGAAAATACTTATTTAAGAAGATTTGAGGTTTTGACGTTTAGTCTGTCAGTGTCATCTTTCTTGTTTCTTCTTGTCTTTCTATTGCCACAGTGCATTGTGATAATTATATTTTTAATCCATTTTAATCAGCAATATTATTTCACACAAGGTTCTCCAAAATTCAATACATACAATATCCTTAACTACATTCAATTTTAAAGAAAGTACTATTCGGGTGTCCATGCGATGTGTATAAAAAAGTAGACATTTACTTCTGGGCTCGGTCTTTGAGTTTGTCCTTAAAAGATTCAAATTGACAGACACCCTATCTTACTCTCACATTTATCGGCAATTATTTAAAATGTGTGTTACGTAAGAGATTCGAATAGTGTACCTTCACAACCGGTTCGCGAAACCTTTCTTTTTGCAATGTCATATAAACCACGCCTATTTAATATTTATAAAAACTAGTTATTGACATTTGTTTCGCTTGATAAGAAAGTTTATAACAGCGGTTCTCAAACTTTTTTGGCGAACGAAAAAGCCTTAATATAATTATAAAAAATTGATTTATATGTATTTATGAATAATCATATTGCAATGTAATATTTAGTTGGAATATTTAGATGTAACCTTATAATCTCCCTTTGGTAGGTATTTTTTGCAGTATTTTAGCCCTAGGGTTCCGCTGAATACTTTAAATCTGTTTTTGAGATGAGATTACAGTTTACGTGTGAATTAAATTTGTATAATAATTAAATTCTTATTGGACTGCTACTCGAATACTCGATATTGTCAGAATTGTCTGTAATAGATATCTGAAGCCATCAATAAAAGAATAACTATATAAATTATTTACTTACTAAGCCATTAACATATCACAAATAGACAGTCTACATATATATTAATTACAACAATAATCTGTCTTTTGTCATATGCCATTTGCGACCAGAGGCGGCTCGTCCTAAAGAGCGCTGGTGCAGTGCACTCCCACGAAAATTACAGAAGTAATCTATATTTCTTCATAATACATACTATCCTTACATTACATTCATTCTATTCTACTATGCCTATACAATAGTATATTATATTACCTATATCTACGCCGCTGTAATATAAGTTCTGTAATTTTCGTGGAAGTGCACTGCACCAGCGCTCTTTAGGACGAGCCGCCTCTGTTTGCGACGAATCCAGCTATAGTCCAAGTTTCAATTATAATAGAAAAAAAGCAATAATCGTAAAATACTAATGTCAAATTAATAATATTTGGATACTGAAATTATATTGTGTTTTCACTTCTTAAAACAATTAATATTTCTTATAATTTTACATATAGTTGAATATGCCTTAAACATATATAGAATGAAAGCTCATTGCAATTTATGTTTTCCTATAGTAATCTGTGACGGTCGATTCTACAAGCCGAAAATACTTATTTAAGAAGATTTGGGGTTTTGACGTTTGTTCTGTCAGTGTCATCTTTCTTGTTTTCTTCTGTCTTTTTCATTGCCACAATGCATTATGATAATTGTATTTTTAATCCATTTTAATCCGCAATATTATTTAATATCTAAAAATCTATTCAGGTAGAGTCTGATTCTGTCCATCCTCGTGGTCTACGCGTGTGGAGTAGCACTTAATGGGTGTTCTTCCACCATGATCTGTCCACTGCCATAATAGCTTTATATACCTACTAGCTTTTACCCGCGGCTTCGCTCGCATTTAAGTCATTAAATAAGTATCAGAGATCATTTCAATAGAAATTAATCAATATGATTCCAAACAGCTGATACTATAGTCAGTTGGAAAACTTTTTTTAAAATAAAAAGTATCCTATGTTACTTGTAAATATGTGTACAAAGTTTCATGATGATCGTTTAAGTAGTTGTTGTGTGAAAACGTAATAAACAAACTCACATTCACATTTATAATATTAGTAGGGATATTATAATTAAAAAATATTAAAACCTATCACGAGTCGGAACCAATAATTTATAGTTACAACGTGACATGAAAACTCGATTATGTGGTATTCGAATGCAAACGAACGAGTAGCACAATCGATTACTTTCTCTTATCATCGTTTCGCGTCGCATCTGTTAGTACGTAGTACATTCCTTATTACTACTATTTTTAGTTTATATACTAGCTAACATATTTGAATGAAGTTCTGAGTTAACGCACTTTTTCACGTTCACAGTATTAAACGTAACGCATTTTAAACGTTTACGTTCGACCGATAGTCTTTTAGTACTAACAGAGCTCTGTCAACCTAATTTTAAAATAATTCACAATAGATGCCTAACGAAATTGCGATTGGTAGAAACATGAGTGATTGTTTATTTATGCAAATAATATTAATTTTATGCAGTCAAGTGTGAATGTATTCGCGTATTTAATAATCTTAATTGACAGGCGTAATGTTACACACACATGCAATGCCCGGACCCTAAACCAGGGGTTTCATTAACATTAGAACTAACAACCGGTTTCCAAAATTCTTCACAAGACTCTTGTGTAAAACCTTACTCGTTATTTTTTGTAAACGATTCTATTTTTTACAATTCTACAATAAATCTATTGAATTATATTTAATACTTTACAAGTACATGTCATCCGGTCATTTTGACCGGTCGGTAGTTCTAGTGTTAAACATCAATCTGCACTTAACCGCCGTTTTATTCATACAACACAAATATATCTAAGTCCGAAGTAATAATGTATAATACGTACATCAATAAATTTATGAATAAATATTATTGTTTTTAAATTTTCGATTTATCATGTTCACACTTAATTTTTTTTAATTCGATGCTTCGATCTCTTTGGAGTTATTTTTTTTTTTGTTTTACTTTTAGTAATTGGGTTCTAATAGAGCGCTTTTACTCTTCAATATAAATATAAATAATTAATTTAATAATTATCAATTTGATTTAGCTGCTGTATACTGGCATTGTCCACTTACATACTAATGTCATAATAATATATAATAAATCTACTATGATGTAGAAGAATAGCTGCTGTATAGGGGCATTGTCATCCTATTTATATTTTTCTTTATCTATATATTTATATAATAATCTTCACGAATAACCTATATTGTAAATAAATAAATATGTATGGGACATTCTTTTACAAACCGAACAGATTTTGGCAAAAATTGATCGACACATTTTTGATATGGCTGGAACTTTTTTTACAGGTTCTATAATGAAAAAAAAGAGACCCGTATTTTTTATTTTTTTTTACTTTTCACAATATTTTATTGTAGGTTATTTGACATAAGGGTTTAAGTGTGAAAATAGTTATAATTTCTTATTGGATTATCCGAATACTAGATATTGGCATTGTCTTTAATAGATATCTGAAGCCATTAATAAACGAAGAAAACCTTTTAACTGAATTAGAATTTTAATAAACAGGAGAAAATTTTGCAAAATTATCTTTATTAAACTTCTGAAGCCATTAATAAACGAAGAAAGAACTATTACTTAAATCGGAAATCATTTCTAAACCTAAAAAAAAGGCTGACACGCTAACCAGTAAGCGAGGGAAGCCGTCAAACTGATCTATTTTAAAGATTAGGCTAACCACGGAAAGACAATTACTTGAATTGAGTAAGAATTAATAGTGTTGCGGTTATTTGCGCAAAGTAGAGTTACGTCTCCTTCGATCTCTGTCTCGCTTCCTTGATTTATGATTATTGTGTATTACGCAAAAATTTCGGGGCTAAACGAAAGGTCTATATCAGTCATTCTCAAAGTGTGCTTACACATAAATATTTAGAAACAGTAATACGTACATAATTATATGTATAAATATAAGATTATTAATAAATAATAAATACAATTAAATCATTTTTTTTTGTTATATTAGAGCGTTCGCCAAAAAAGTTTGAGAACTGCTGGTCTATATTATTTTATCCCATGAATATATATATTATTATCAGTAATCTGATTGCTTGGTCCTATTAATATAGTTGAATTCTCCAATTCATGACTAAAAGAAAAACATTTACTCAGTTTTTGAAATACTCAATACAACAACGAAGAATCTACAATAACAAACTATGCACAATAACAACTTTAAATCGTTCTGTAAAATTGCTGTAGGTATTTCCAAGTTAGTAGGACCCGGCGATTTAATAATCAAATAAAAATCATACATTATTTTATGTATTTTGGGATTTATATTTATTTTTTATAATTTTATATATTTATTATATATAGTGTTTTAATTTTGTTTTTTATTTTTGTGATTTTTTTTCCTCTTCCTTATATTTATTTGGTTCTTTTTTTTATATTTATTTTCATTATTGTGTAACATCTAAACTATGTATTTTTGTAATTTTATTAGAATAGTATCTATCCCTTTTTCAACTACAACAATAAAAATAAATATAGAAAAAATCCTAACAGTTGAAACTATAGTCAGTTGGAAACTATAGTAAAAAATATATTTTTTAATAAAATGTATCCTATATTACTTCTAGTAGGTACCTCCAAAAATATGTGTACAAAGTTTCATGATGATCGGTTAAGTAGTTGTTGCGTGAAAACGTAACAAACTCACATTCACATTTATAATATTAGTAGGGATAGTCATAATGTAATTTTGTAGGTGGGCTTTATAAATAAATAATAGTTTAAGCCAACGTGAAAAGGACAGTGCCATTGTAAAAAATGTGCAAATATTATGAATATACTTTAACGTAATGCGGTGAAAGTTGGCTTTGTTGGCGTAATGTTAGTGTGAGACCGCGTTCTATGGCCGTCGAGAGTGAAGACGAGACCAATTATTACATAGGCTTGAGGTTAGCCAACTCTAAGCATTTATAACCTCATGGCATTCTATGTAATACTAGAACGAAATTCACTTTATTTATATTGATGCCTTATATGTTCGCAGACCACATTAACCCTTTGATTTACGAAAGTTCACTTTGCCGCGCAAGTAATATGTCATAGATAAAATAAAACAATAATGACATTTATTTTATTTTTTAATTTCGTTGGAAAGAATATTATACAACAGTAAAATGTCAGTCAGTCAGTCACCTTTGAGTTTTATATATATAGAGATTAGAACGAAATTCACTTTATTTATATTGATGCCTTATATGTTCGCAGACCACATTAAAGATATATTTTATTAAGCCGCGTCTCCTGCGCGTGTTTTTTCGAAACATTACACAAAAACATCGAAACATTGTGTGCGAATACAAAAATGTGTATGGCCACGCCCTAATGTTTCGATGTTTTGTGTAATGTTTCGAAAAAACACGCGCAGGACACTCGGCTTTATACCAACATTTTGTATTGGAAAATTAAATTGTCGTTTTTTAGTATTTTCCGTTACTTATTATTTATGTTTCTCACCGCTTAAATCTTTCGTGAACTTTCACAAATATTTCAAATTCAAAATTCGACAAATCGGTTCAGCAGGTTCAGTTTTAGCGAAGTTTTAGATAAATTATCTAAAATATTTCTTTGACTTTAGCTTAACACGTTTATTACTGCGACATTATCTTTAAAAATACGTAGAGAGAAAATAAGTGTTTTCTCTCCAATCGTAATAAAGCTACTTAAAAATTTCGGAAGAGCTTTTGAATTTAAACTGTCACCTTAATTCAGCCATTCTCAAAGTGTGTTCCGCGAAACCCTAGGGCTAAAATACTGCATAAAATACCTACCAAAGGGAGATTATAAGGTTACATCTAAATATTCCAACTAAATATTATATTGCAATAATTTGATTATTCATAAATACATATAAATCAGTTTTTTATAATTATATTAAGGCTTTTTCCTTCGCCAAAAAAATTTGAGAACCGCTGCCTTAATTAATATTATAATATATTATATGTATGGTATATATGTGCGTGCGGTGTAATGTAAGTTTAATTTTATTGCAATTATCTCAATATCGGTTGCATGACCACAATAAGTAACTTTCCATCGTCAATATCTTTCACGGAATGAAGAGGCGTGGTCAGCATTGCAATATGAAAACCAATGTAAATTTTTTCTTTCAATTATTAAATATTTCATGCAAATTTATTAACTAAGGCATGAAGGCAAAAAGAAATACCAGTGCCGATGTTAAAAATAAAATTTATATTTTTGACATGAGGATTTACGTGTGAATTACAATTTTATAATTTCTTATTAGATTTTTACTTGAATACTCGACATTGGCAGAATTATCTTTAATAGATATCAGAGGCTATTAATAAAAGAATACTAAACTATAGCAGTTAAATATTTTTATCGAAAATGTAAGAATTCACTAACTTAAAAACTGAAAATGTAAAAACGTGGTCTAGTTACCCTGGGTCCGGTGATGGCACAAACTGCGTGCACCAACAGCAGAAGCTGGCACGCGCTGTTCCTCATGCTGCACATCTCAAAACGTGGAGCCACCGACAAAATCCATTACACAAACACAACACACACAAAAATAATACAAAATACACAATCACACAAATAGAAATGTTCGCGTCAATCCGTTGCTTTTTTATCTCTTTTACCGCCAAAAGCAAAGGCTGCTGCGTGCGGCCACGGTCCGTGTGTAAGTTGGTGCGCACGTCAAGAGATGAACGGTTTTACCGCCCCTACTCTTCTGCCTCCCAGTCGCTGCTTCATTTCGAAAGGACTCGCGATATTATTGAAAAATAATAAATACTACTTCCAATTGTTAGTTAAGTTACATAATTTTCTTTTTAATATTTTTTAATTACAGTACTTATTTCAATATTAATTATTATTGAGTAAAATTATTATCACTTATTGAAATTTGAATATTTCTTAAGTATGTAATAGAGGTTTAATATCTGTGTAGTCATATTTAGTTAGTGAAAGAAAACAATCTAACTTTTAAGTGTAGTCTATGAACGGAAACAATTGCTATCGTAGACAATTTCCTTTCATTATATCAATTTTTTGAATTTCGAAACTTTATGTTTTGTTCTATTTTAAGGCAAAGGGATCGAGCCCATACAGTCAGCCTTTATTTTTTTTTTTTTAAATTATTATTATTTTTGGAAAAAATGGTCATAATTTTTAAAAATAACTCTGTAAACTCTAATTATATATATTTTAATTAAAAAAATAATAATTAATCTTTAAATCTAAATTAATTGTAAAAAAAAACTACACACAAACAATAAAATCGTAGATAGGGCTCTAAGGGCAATAAAAGCATTCCAGATGGCAGATAATTCTATTTCATTGCATTATTGTTGAAAAAATCCTTCATTGTAGAACATGTTATCTTTTAGATTGAATAAACGCATCTGTGCGTGTCCCACATTGGCAATGTGAGAATTTAGAACTTAATTGTGTATTTGGACTGGGTGGGTAAATACCCACGCATGCAAATAAGACGGGGGTAAACAATAAATTAACTATTCCACAAACAGGCCTCTACAACTCTACAAGCCAATAGAGCAAGTGGACTTTATCAATGAAAACTCTTTTAAATTGTATTTACACTATATTACCAATCTCTTATAATCTAAGCACACACATCCGTTCCCATTCGCAACCAACATCCAAGTACTCATTCGAACGTCCCTCGCGTTCCTTTTTTCTTTCATTCCAAATTTAAATTTGACAGTTTTATTTATAAAAATATATACACCATTAACATCGCTGCCGCAACCTCTTTTCTGTTCACAACAACATATTTAACAATAGGTTTACGGACGTTTTCTATATACCTACTTCTACTAAAACGCGTCAATTTGACGCATATCGTAGAGATAGGTATACCATATAGACAAGTTCAGTAATTCAACACTTTTAAATAAAATAGACTTCAATATATATTTCCCTCGATCAATGAATAAAAGTCATACAAAGAGATAAAATAAAAATTTAAACAGTTTTTGGTAATTATCTGATAAAAGTCAAAATGCGTCAAATTGACGCGTCCCGTAAACCTAGTGTTAAAGATATTTAAAAAAAATCATTAGAAATATTTACAATAAAAATAAAAATTAATTAATAGTCACAGATACACTATGTCATTATAAACAAATTACTTCTGAATTAATATAGAATAAACTAAGTCAAGTGATTAAATAAACAACGTAAAACATAAATTTAAGCTAGAACAATAAAAAATACATGTATAAAATTTAGTGGTTTCTAAACGAGGCATTTAATATAGCAATTCTTGATCTGATTACTACAACTGTCACGCTTCAATAAATAATTAGGTACATTTAATCAAAGTTAATAATTAACCAATTAAAACTTCAGTTAATAAGATTTTCTAGATTGTTCTGGAATACTGTTACAACATTCATCTGAACCAACATTTGCGGCCCAATCAGCGGATGATACAAGTTTAGTACGTTGACGACGTTTATTTGTAACCTCAAATTATGACAGAAAGAGAGTAATAAAAAAAGAAAGAGTGTCCGTGTGTCCTCTTTTCTTATTAAATACATTTTTTATAATATTAGTCGGTTTTTTTTAAGTACAAACAACTATTATATTGTAATATTTGAAAGGGTTGCTTTTTGACATGAGAGTTTAACGTGTGAATTAAAATTTTATAATTTCTTATTGGGTTATTACTTGAATATTGGACATTGGCAGAATTGTCTTCAGGCCATTAACACTAGATTTACCACGTATTTAAATATGCCTATTTCTACCCAAAAAAAAGATTTGTTACGAATATATATATAAAATAATACGAAGTTCATAAAACCAATTCTTCTGTTATAGATTAAAGAAGATTAGATGAATTAAAGAAAGCGCAGTAGAAATTTTAATTTGATCTTGTAAGACCAGTCATTTTGACCGGTCTGGTAAATCTAGTGTTAATAAAAGAAGAAGAAGAAGAATATTTCAAGAGAAGAGTGCTTTTTAGGTTATTTTTTGCTTTGAAGGTTTTCGTATTATAAAGATAAATAAATACATTTGTTACAATAACTCTAGCTATTGCTTAAAAATAAAAGTATAGTACCTTCCACATTCATAGCTGAGATATGGTCGCGGATCTTTTTCACAATCGACAGTAATTTTGATGTATTGTGCTAACAGACGTTTGGTGTTGAAATTCTGACTTGATTAATGACTTTAGCTTGATATTACCATTGCCAATTTGAATATTGACGTTGCAAATAGCCCTTTTAATGATATAATTACAATTAAAAGCATGTCTAATTAATGCTTTTCCTATATTACAGTATTATTTAAGAAACCTGGCATGGGTTATTACAAGTTATTATTATTATTATTAAATTCTTTATTGCCAAAAAAAACATAAACAGTCGTGGGACTGCCGATAGAAGTGAAAACGGAACTATTAAGTTAAGAGTAATTGAAACTATATGCAAAAATTATATGAAATTTTTAAAAATATATTCGTTGTTTTCATTATTCATTTATCTGTATAAAAATATTAATATGTTTCATACTCACTTTTATACTGAAGTCAATGAATTTAAAGTCAATAAATAAACAGTAATCCTTCAATTAAATAATTACAATAATAGTCAAATTAAAAATTCACTTAAATAAACAAAATCCAGTACACACAAGTTGAACTTTCCACGTGGTCAATTTAACTTTACTTATGTAGATAACCACACTCTAATACTTAATGTACAACACGTCAGTCACATTTACAATTACAGATGTACTGCTACTATAACGTATTGGTGACGTGAACTCACAAAATTATACTTATCCAAAAAGCGTCTAACGCGCACATAATACAGTCAGAAATAGTCGATGTATTAGTGTATACGTGTACACAGGCTACTGCGCGTGCGCTAGTCTGGCTCTCCATAGCTATAGATATACTATTATCATTAGCATGTCGGTGACGCGAACCGAGGATTTTACCCTCTACCAAAACGCTCAACGCGCCTAAAGAAGTTTTCACTTCAAAAATTGTAATATTTTTTATACATAGGCGAGCTTAATGCCGTCGGCATTATCTACCAGCTAACCTTTGTCGGTGTGAGCGGTGATATTTGGTGCAATGAAAAGAAAATAGCAACTAAATATACACAATACATAATACATAAAATAATAAATAATATTATTTACATACATATTATTTACATAGTATTAAATACATACATATTTATGAAGAAAGGTTATAAGTGAATTAAATAAATAAAAGAATTAAGAGATATTTATTATTACTTTTTTATTGCGAGAAAGAAAGAACAAGAAGAAGGTATCGGACTTCTCTCTTCCCTTTAGAACTAATCTGCGTAAATAAACGTTAGGAGCAATTGTTTCCCATAGATAAATTGGCGTTTGAAGCTAAATTTAGTGAAGCCCGACCGGAGCCTCAAGGATTGAGAGAGAAGGTTATTAAACAGTTATAATAATTAAAATAGTAAAACATAGTGTATAGTTTCGATTGTAACGACAAATTAAATGTGCGTTAGAATTTAGACAACGCCATCTGTTAGTGGATAGCGGAATTACTCTGTTTAAACTAATTATAAATTGTTCGTGAATATCTTATAAATGTCAATAAATAATTAAGTTTTAATACAATAAATCTACAATAACAATAGCTTTTATATTAGCGGATCTTTCGCGCGCTTTTTGTCGTTACAATGGCGGGAATAATAATTGTGTTTCAAACGTTATTGTTTTGTTAATTACAGCTGATTGTTTGATAGACGTTTGTAGTCCGAGAGATGACAATTTATTAGAGATGCGCCGATTATGACTTTGGCCGACTAGCCGACTAGCCGATTAGTCGGTTGTAAATAAGCCGACTAGTTTCAAATATCATCACGCAGAGTTGCAATATATGTCATTAAATATTATGTTGATTTGTTTTTTAATTAAGATGCTAATTTTGTTTGATAAATGTCATCAATATATTTTCTTTACAAGGAAGTAACACATATATTTTATTGAGAAATTGACACAAAGTAAGAAGCCGGATAGTCGGCGCTTTTTACCGATTAGTCGCCGACTACGATAGTGGCCGGATAGTCGGCTTTACCGACTAGTGGCCGACTAGTCGGAACATCTCTACAAATTATACATTATTTTTGTTAGTAATTTTATTATTATTGATTCATTTGTTATCATAATATTGTAAACAATTTATATAGTGCCGTTGGTGTATGAAATATTTATTTAAAACTTTATTACACTTACAATATATATTTCTTATTATGTGATTTATGAATTGTTATTTACTTTTTTTCTGAATGAAAATTCGGTTTTTTTTTTTGTTAATTATTTTGTGTACAATGATTAACGAGTTTCTTGTGATCTTCTTCTCGTTATACGCCTTTCCGAAGCCATTGTAGAGTCTAACGATAAGCAAGCGCATGCCTTTAGTGCCTATGCTAATAAACTATTTTCATTTCATTCATTCAATCAATAGATGAACTTAATGCCCTTAGGAATTGTCTGTCAGTTTCAAAAAAAAAAATAACTCAAAGAAAGAAAAACCATTAAAACGAAAAGAATGAATGGAAAAAATATATGAAACCAAAAATATTTAAATTAAGGCTTATTTTAAAAATAAACCGAGACGCCTTGGAAGAAGTGCAGCCATCGGTGGTCACTGTGACAGCTGTCATTTTTAATTTGATGAGGGTAGACCAGGTTTAATAGTAGACGCTACTCTATCTTTGATATTGGTCGATGAGAATTTTGTCAAAGAAAATGTGAGATAACTCCTAAACTATAAAAGGCGGGTGTGAACGAACATTGTAAGGAAGTGTAACAAAAAAAAAACACAACCCAGTCTTATATAATTTTTCTAATATATTACGTAAGATTAACTAACTATCTTTATTGTCATTATTTCCTTAGTTTAATCGATTATGTTATTTATTTGGAGTTTTTATATATTTTTGTTTATAATATTATTTATTTATTGAAATTTTTTATTTTTTATCCATCAGTAACTAAGTTCGACTAAGCAAACCACACGTAAAACGATACTGAACAAGGAGTATTAGAGAACAGCGAATTTCATTAGGTATTTTTTCACATGGAAGGAACTGAAACTAATAATCAATGAAATTTAACCATAAAATATTTCTTGTATAAAAAAACACCTTTTTAATTTATTATACTATTTTTTAAAGTTATTAATATCCGTCGTGATGTTCTTCTTCTTCTTCTTCTTTTTTATTTAAATGACCTCAGATGTCCGATAAAGACAATTCTGCCAATGTCAAGTATTTGGACAACAGTCCAACTAGAGATTACTTCTTCTTTGGATACAGGCAATCCCAGACCGGGATAATTTTCCAGACAAGCGGAACACTTTGTTCCGAAAAGCCGCGATGATTAATAGCTGAGCAACTAAGTCTACAATAAATAATAAACTAACTTACAATCTAATATTATTACGAGTTATAAAACTACACAAAATATCAATGAATTCATATCATGATCTTAAATCGATGGCAGTTAGAAAGAAGAGATGATCTATCTAAAGCATTTGACTGTGTCCATCATGGTATTCTTCTTGCGAAACTCGACCATTATGGAATTCAAGGAACTGACCTAAAATTGTGCAAATCATATCTCGAAAATCGCAAACAAATTGTAGAAATAAAGGGTGAAAAGTCTTCTGAGCAAAAAATTAAAATGGGTGTTCCACAGGGGTCCATTTTGGGACCCTTATTCTTCTTAATTTATATTAATGATTTGACGGTATGTGTACCTCAAGGATTGAAGATGGTTATGTTCGCTGACGATATTACTGTAGTAATAAACTGTAAAAATAAAACTGTGGTGATCGATAAACTAAGAAACCTACTTACCAATCTTGAGACGTGGTTTAATTCTAATAATTTACTATTAAATCTAAACAAAACAAATTTAATAAATTTCTCATTGGATACGCATGGTAGACAAAATACGCTAGAATTAAAACAATTTATTAAAGAAAAGGCATTAGTACTTTTAGATAATACAAAAATGCTAGGTTTAGAAATGGAATCTAACTTAACATGGAAAAACCACATTAATACACTAGCGAAGAAACTGAGCTCTGCCTGTTATGCGATTAAGAAGATAAAGGAATACTGCGGAAAAGAGGCAGCTCGAACAGTGTATTTCGCATACTTTCACAGTTACATGATGTACGGTCTTTTGGTCTGGGGTACGGCTGCAGAAGCTGGCAGAATATTTATACTACAAAAAAGAGCCATTCGATTTCTGTATGGACTCAAGAGAAGAGAAAGCTGTAAAGCTGCATTTAGAGAACTTAAAATTTTGACAATGTATAGTGCATATGTTATGCTTAGTTTATTATATATAAAAGAAAATGTCACAGAATATCCTATTGAGCCAATTAAACAGAATGCTCGCCACAAGCAAAATGAGCTCAGGCGGCCCTTTCATCGACTTAAAAAGGTTTCAAAGAGCTTCCTCTGTAACGGCGTAAACATGTATAATAACTTGTCAGATGATGTGAAAGTATTGAATGATTTGCAATTTAAAACACGTATAAAACAAATGTTAATTGACAAAGCTTTTTACACTATAAATGAAGCTGCAAATGACAGTCTGTGAAACTGATTGTATCTAGTAGTTAATATTTGTTGTTGGAGTGAGTAGAGGGCGCCGTCGTCGTTGCTGCATATTGTTGTATTGATAAATATAGTTATATTTTGACAAGTCCAAGTGTTCCGATAGGAACCTACGGATGATGCATTAGAAATAGAAATAGAAATAGTAATGAATGAAATAAATCTAAGAAGATTTATACAAACTTTCATCCCCTATTTTATCCCCTTAGGGGTGGAATTGATCAAAATCCTTTCTTAGCGGATGCCTACGTCATAACATCTACCTGCATGCCAAATTTCAGCCAGATCCGTTCAGTGGTTTGGGCTGTGCGTTGATAGATCACTAAGTCAGTCACCTTTGAGTTTTATATATATAGATTTATCAGCTTGTAGATGTGGTAATCGACGATTTCTCTTAAAATAATTAACGTCAAAGATAACATTTACAAATATTTAAGTAATGCTTAAATAGGCTGGCAATTTTATGGTTCGAATTCAAATCAGGCTTTACGAGTTCTAATTTGGTATTACAAATATAATTACAAATGCGTAAAATTGAAATCAGAGGGGCGTTCCACATGAAATTGTTGTTTGACATTCTGTAACTTAGATTTACGATTAATAGTCTTCAAATTTCAGTTAAAACAATTACATATCTACTTATAAATAAAGAGTAATTACTTTTTTTTAAATTTAGACATTTTACGACTTCCCATCGCGTTTATTTTGATTACTTTTAACAGTTTTAAAGAAGAGAAAGTGAAAATTGGTTAAATTATTATTTATATTCAGTGTTGCCAACAAAAAAAAATATTTACCCTTATTTAAGGGTAAATATTTTTAATACAATAAAACTCCCTATAACTCGGTAGTTTAGTAACACGTTATAGAAAAACGCTGTATAACGCGTTTTGTGCAAATTATTCTCATTTAACTTCTCTTTTTAAAGGGGATTTTAATCGAATTTTAATGAAAAACTATGTTATGAACGATATATGTGCAAATAAACTCGAAATTGATTATGAATTGAACAAATCATTATAAATTTCACAGTACAGAAATATATAACATATGAAATCCCCGCGTTATATGAAACCGCGTAATAAGGGAGATAACTGTGTAAAATTTATTTAAAATAAATAAATTTGCAACATCGCTTACGCGTTACTCATGGGGTTAGTTTATTACACTTTATTACATACGTATCCGTGTGTTCAATATAAATTAACTTAACACGTAATTAATCTTGCAAAACTTTAAATCAGTTACGATTAAGGATATCTGTCAAAAATGACATTTGAATGGCATTAAATGCTGAATTTCGTAACGCTTTTCCTTAATCAGGAAATTACTCAAAGTTACGTGTCTTTCAATCTTAGATCAGATATAATATTGCTTTTTTATATAGCATAGTAACTATTTATGCACCAATATTTCTCTTTTCTCTTCTTTTAGCAGCTCTGATTCTCCTCTAAGGCTAACTGTCTACCATAAAACTAAAAATCGACTTAATTCTTTATTATTTTTTATTTATTTATTCACTTTAACACTAGGTTTACGGACGTTTTCTATATACCTACTTCTACTAAAACGCGTCAATTTGACGCATATCGTAGAGATAGGTATACCACATCAGTAATCCAACACTTTTAAAGAAAATAGACTTCAATTTATATTTCCCTCGATCAATGAATAAAAGTCATACAAAGAGATAAAATAAAAATTTAAACAGTTTTTGGCAATTCTCTGATAAACGTCAAAATGCGTCAAATTGACGCGTCCCGTAAACCTAGTGTTAATAATCGGGATCCAATAGAGCGCTTTACTCGTCAAAATAAATACAAATATAAATGAAATAAATTATCACAATCGGTTAGATTCAGCTGCTGTATACTGGTATTGACGTTTGGTTTATGCTAAACATATACTATATTAATGTCATCTCCTTTGATTTGTTTGCAACAAAGTAAAAGATAAACCCAGATATGGAAGCGAAACCGTTACACGTATAACAAAATTTCACGCTCCAATACGAAAGTCCATTACGGGTACAAAGATGAATCCATTACAATGCAAATACGGTATTATATACATTTTTAAACAATGCTAATTTTAAATGACACTATGACACAATGTTTCGTATTGTTACATTGTAGAAAACTTTCTTTGTTTCAAAACAAAATATTGCTTTTTTAGCTATTAAGCCTCCCGACAATATTGCTTCAAAACAATATTGTTGCAGCGCGGTGTATTCTATTAGAAACGCGGGATGTTAAATGGACTGTATTAAGAATTTATAAGTGGGATAGGATACAGAAGCAGGAAGCTATTATACTGATAAAAAAGCTTGGACATAATCTATGTCATTTTATAGGTATATAATAGGATGACAATGCCCCTCTACAGCAACTATTCTTCTACGTCATAGTAGATTATTATGACATTAGTATGTAAGTGGACAATGCCAGTATACAGCAGCTAAATCAAATTGATAATTATTAAATTAATAAATTTATTTCATTTATATTTGTATTGACAAGTAAAATCGCTCTATTGGAGCCCATTTACTAAAAGTAAATTAATAAAAAAATATATGCGATTGATTCTTATCTTGCGAGCAGGCCATATATCTTGCAGAATTCATATATAACTTTCTCTCGCGGATTTTACGTCTATTCTGAAGTTTTCATCTTAACAGTAATTTTCTTCTTAGCGACCAACCTTTTTGGTATGTGAGCAGGTGATATGGCCGTAACAAATCTATATATATAAAACTCAAAGGTGACTGACTGACTGACTGACTTAGTGATCTATCAACGCACAGCCCAAACCACTGGACGGATCGGGCTGAAATTTGGCATGCAGGTAGATGTTATGACGTAGGCATCCGCTAAGAAAGGATTTTGATCAATTCTACCCCTAAGGGGATGAAATAGGGGATGAAAGTTTGTATGAAACTTTGTCAATTTTAAACCGATCGGGCTGAGACTTTGCATGCATAAAGCTACTATGACGTAGGCATTCCCTAAGAAAGGATTTTGAAAAATTCCACGCCTAAAGGGATAAAATAGGGGATGAAAGTTTGTATAAATCTTATTAGATTTTCGACTGATTGAACTGAAATTAAAGATTGGAGTTACTATGATGAAGTTTATTAGTTTGAACCTATCAGTACCTAATGGAACGAATAAATTAAGACGAACAAAATAATTTTTAGTTCTAAAGGTTGAGAATAGATGGCGTTAGTAGTATTTTAAAACGCGCTATCGTTGTGTGATGAGTGGCCGTATCTAATAGTCTAATCTAATAGTACATACTATACCTAAATATTTCTAGCGGATTATATTTGACGATTTTGGCTGTTCTTTTCTTGGCATATTTTGGATTGCATTTGTGCAGTATAATACTATTTCAATTTTTGAGGTTAGGTGTCATTTTTATAGTTAGATGCCACTTTGTTACAGAAGTGTGATAGGCATTGTCTGTTGACTGAAATATGAAACATCTTCATTATTACGCAGACGTAGTTGCGGGCAACAGCTAGATCGTAGATCGGGCTGAAATTTGGCATGCAGGTAGATGTTATGACGTAGGCATCCGCTAAGAAAGGATTTTGATCAATTCCACCCCTAAGGGGATGAAAGTTTGTATAAATCTTATTAGATTTATTTCATTCATTATTACGCAGACGTAGTTGCGGGCAACAGCTAGTATATTATAAGAAGGACCTCTATTTGTACAAACTGAATGAAATTTTAATTATAGGTTAGGACAGCATGCTCAAAATAATATTATAACTTTAATTATATTAATTTCATAGTGTTAGTTTTAAAAATTAATGTAAACAATAATTTTATAGCGCCAACAAAATACTACTGCAACGTAAATTGGATTTTTTTTTAGAGATGTTCCGACTATCCGGCCACTATCGTAGTCGGCGACTAATCGGCAAAAAGCGCCGACTATCCGGCTTCTTACTTTGTGTCTATTTCTCAATAAAATGTATGTGTTATTTCCTTGTAAAGAAAATTTATCAAACAAAATTAGTATCTTAATTAAAAAACAAATCAACATAATATTTAATGACATATATTGCAATTCTGCGTGATGATATTTGAAACTATCGTCAAACTAGTGAGCTGTAAAACTCAAAAAACTTTTTTTGTTATTT
This sequence comes from Tineola bisselliella, assembly GCA_028551675.1. Taxonomy (NCBI): domain Eukaryota; kingdom Metazoa; phylum Arthropoda; class Insecta; order Lepidoptera; family Tineidae; genus Tineola; species Tineola bisselliella. Next base: position 70,548 of record JAPWLS010001655.1, read on the forward strand.
ATATTTGTCCACATGTCAGTAGTGACTGAAATTGCAGCGAATCAGCTGTAAACGAAGCGTCACGGGAATCCCCTAAACCGTAGTCGGCTTGGCCGATTAGTCGGCCGACTAGTCGGCTTATTTACAACCGACTAATCGGCTAGTCGGCCAAAGTCATAATCGGCACATCTCTAATTTTTTTATATATTATATAATTTTATTTTAAAATTAATTTATAACTATTCTTTATAAATATTGTGTGTATTTAAGTATATTAATTTAAGTGTTTATTTGGGGTTTTCTTCTTATCATTGCACCCTCTAGGTCGCCTTTCACACGGACAAAGGTTAGCTGCCAGATAATACCAATGATATTACACTTAACTATGTACCAATATTTGTACAAGAAATAATTTTATTGTTGTTAGAAAATACATTAAGTTACATATACTAAAATACACGTTTCAGACTTGCTAGTTTTTAATTATTAAAAATATAGGCTATTCTACCTACTACAGCAATATTGCATGTAACTTTTGTCTAAGAATCCACTCAACGAAGAATTTCATAACTAAACTATGAACAGGTCAAGACGTAATTAGCGCTTCAAAGGGGAACGTCCAAAATTGACCCAGTTGACAATTACAACATGTGTTTTTGTGTGCTTTTGCAAATCTACCATCAATTGACCACTAAGAATACATTCAGTTTGTCCTTCAGTTTTTTCCTAATGCAATTCATTTTAACGTATTTTACGGTTCATTTACGCTTTTGGTTGGTAAGTAATAATTATTTACAACGAGAAACAATTGACAGTAATCAAAATAAAATAATAATACATATTAAATATCCAATTTAAACATTAATTTGCATTTTTTTCTTTTTATTATTTATATTTTAACTAGCTTTTACCCGCTTTTAGCTCGCATTTAAGTCATTGAATAAGTATCAGAGATCATACTAACTATAGTCAATTGGAAACTATAGTAAAAATACTATTTTTTTAATAAAAAGTATCCTATATTACTTCTAGTACCTCCAAAAATATCTGTATCAAGTTTCATGATGATCGGTTAAGTAGTTGTTGCGTGAAAACGTAACAAACAAACTCACATTCACATTTATAATATTAGTTGGGATAAGTAGCGATTGAAATGATTTCTTATAAATGCTTGAAACAAAACGTAATGACAGCTAAGTGACAGTAAACAGTTGCAATGGATAATTACCATTGGTCAAAAATCACATCAACAATTTTTCAAGCATGTGATTGGTCTATTTTGTTTCGTACGATTGAGGCACATTTGAAGTTTTGAACTCGGGTGTAGCTTCTGAATACGGTCTTTAAGCTTTTCGTAAACGAAATTTAACTAATTTAAAACTACTTTTGTGGCTTAATTCTAAAATTGATTGTTTTTCTATTGACAATGTTAAGTTTCTCATTAATTTGTGTCAAATGTGGATTGCGTATTTACGGCGGTCACCATCAAAACCATGAGGCCATGGTCATTTGACCACAAGAATATTGCGCTTAATCTGTCGTGACAAATAATTCCCATATTCACAGATGTGCACATAACTGAAGTTTACCTCATAGGCGGCTTAATCCTTATCCTTACTATTATTATAAATGTGAATGTGAGTTTGTTTGTTACATTTTCACGCAACAACTGCTTAACCGATCATTATGAAACTTTGTACACATATTTTTGGAGATACTAGAAGTAATATAGGAAACTTTTTGTTAAAAAAAATTTTTTTACTTTAGTTTCCAACTGACTATAGTTTCAGCTGTTTGGAATCATATTAATTCATTTCTATTGAAATGATCTCTGATACTTATTTAATGACTTAAATGCGAGCGAAGCCGCGGGTTAAAGCTAGCTGTATATATTCGCACGTGGTATTCGAAAGCATGTTTGTTCTATAGACATTTTCATATTTAAAAAATAACCAAACAGGCATATTTAGCGAAAATTTTGGTTCTATATAGCCATCCTCCTTTTCAAATTGAGCAAATTCTTTCGTAAGATAAATTAGATGGTCTTGATAAAATGTCGAATTTGTTCAAGCTGACATATCGTAGTTGATGGTTCAAATGACTGACATGAGAGTGCTGTGGGCAGACGTTAAATGTCAGTTTCGATAGCTGTTAAACGCATGGGGCTTTCATTATAATGGGCTTGTTATATTATTACATTAAAATAACTATGTTTACTTATTTAAATAAATAATATTAATAATCAATGTCCAATTAAATAGTATAAATGTGAAATTTATACCAACTAACCAGAATGCCAGAATCTCAATTTAGTGAGGTCATATATACGGACAGATGGCGCCACTGTTGTAAGATAGGTGTCCTTCATTATCGACTGAGATGATTTCATTTGTTTTTTATAGTAGAAGTATAGATTTGTGTCTTGGTTTGTGCTCTCCTTGTTCTGACATTCATAGCATAAAATATCGTAGGTATTATTGTGTGTATTTGCTATTTGAATGAAAATTGAAAGTAGCTAACTTGAAGCTTCAATAGAAATAAGCGAAATCAACTTTTAAAGAAGCCTTTGCCGACAGTTGAAGTCGTTAATAAAAAATCACGTTCTGAATGAAAACCATATATCTTATTTTTGAATCACAAATCACTCTTTGCTTACGTAACTTCAATCATAGGTATTATGCCACTAATTTAAAATGGTTTTTTTAATTTGGAGATTTTATCTGTCAAGACAGCCCCATCGTGTCTTACCTAAATCTACAAATCTTAAAATTAAAGGAGAGGGAGCCGCTGTGGAACCATCTTGCAGAAATCCCAACACACATGGTCTGCCGACATCCAGTCCGCGGACTCTGTACTTCTCATCGGCGCCTCCCTCTCCTTCTGGCTTTGCAAACACTCCGTTAATAAATACTGCACAAAATGGTTATAGAGTGAATTTCTGGTTGAGGTTTAAATATAGCAGGAAGAAGTACCCCGGAGAGGAGCGTGTCCTGTCTTTTATTGAATTTAAACAGTGGCTATTCGTCTTCTTTAGCCAACATTCTAGGCAACTGCCAATGGGCCGCACTCTAGCTTACAATTCAGTCGTATTATACCACATGGTTCAACTTTCACCGCAAATCTCAAGGCCACGTTATTTCCTAGAAAGTGTTACCACGTTTGTATGTTTTGCAGATGCATGCAATATGACTGGATGTGGTATTTATCATATTGTTCATTATAAAATACCTACTCAAGTTTAGTTATGAATGGAGGAGGCAGATGGTAGTAATTAAGAATTTATAGCCTAGATAGGACACATTCATAGGTCGAATATTGAGTGAGCCCTAAAAGCCCTATGTGTTAATAGAACTGACCTTAATTCCTCGTTACAAAGGAAACCAATATTTATATCCGCATTTTTAAAGACAACCAAGAGGTGAGACCTAATATGACTTTGGAAACCACTGCTAATAATAATTGATTCAACTCAGTTGTACGTGTGAATGCAGATGCCACATCAATATTTTGTAGATTCTTGTATCCCTTACTTGAGTTTAGTTCTCGACCTATGAACTTTTAATCGTTTACTAGATATAATTACAGGAAGTACTCACGCACGCTTACGTTATAATCTACTAAATAAAACTCAATTTGTCTGACTAATGATTGTAATTTTGTCTTTTGTTGTTTTAAATGTACAAAGAAATACAGCTATAATACATGTCGAATATGATTAGTTCATAAATGTTGTAGCCAATAGAGTAAGTGGACTGTATCAATGAAAACTATTTAAAATGTATTCACACTATATTACCAATCTCTTATAATCTAAGCACACACATCCGTTCCCATTCGCAACCAACATCCAAGTCCACATTCGAACGTCCCTCGCGTTCCTCTTTTCTTTCATTCCAAATTCAAATTTGACAGTTTTATTTATAAAAATGTTTACACTATTAACATTGCAACCTCTTTTCTGTCTACGATAAATATTATTAGTACAATACAGGTCCTCATCGAGTAGTAATTTTGTTCTTAGTATTATCTCTAGATTATTTAAAGCAGTATTCTTACTGTGAATTCGTAAAAGGATTTATTATTCTATACCCCCGCATATTAACATCCGTTACAAGTATGACTCCGTACTTTATGAAGTAAACACAAAGAGCAGATGCAATAGGTGGTTTTTCCCACGACAGACGTCGCCATTTCACCTCGATTTCAAACACATTATGCAATAGATTGTCTATCTGGGTTTTATTACGGATCTCACTAGAAAATACGCCGCTGTTCCCCAATCAGAGGGCGTGACGTCATTTTTTAGTATTTTATTTTACGTAATTCTAATTTCAAAGATAGTAATTGAACTTCTTTTATTTTAGAATTCGTTTTTCGTATCACCGATAGGTTCGCTTTTATTAGCTCTATATATTAAAAAAAGACATTTATAAGAAGTTTTTTATATATATTTTAATAATATATTTAACACTTTATTTATAACTAGCTGTTGGCCCCAACTTCGTTCGCGTGGTAATGGAGATATAAAGTACTATGAAGTCTAATGATGTTTCATATTTCAACGACGCCTTCTTTCACGTAACTGCCCGTAAGTAATCGGTCCAGTAGTTTTTGAGCCAATTCGTTACAAACATACAAATCTTTCCTCTTTATAATATTAGTATAGATTAATTAGTTGAATTTTAAGTCGTTTATCGTGTTAGATAATATGTTATATTGATTTTTAATATTAATTTATACAATTTCTCTTTTTTTAGTATAACCTATTATATGACCACACTTCGCCTGATTTTAAGCCAGAGCATAATCTATGATATCCGCTATGTTGACTTTAACAGCATCCAGATTGACGTACAAGCTGATCCCGAGATTTTCGTCCACTTCCCTTTGAAGCTTCTGAATGATATTTAACCTTTAACTACTGAGGTGGATTTAATTTCACGTAAACACTGACGTGGGGGCCTCAGAGTCCCGTACATATATGTGCTTGTATTTAAAAATCTTTAGGGTTTAGTGTTTAATAATTAGTTTCAGTGGATGTATTTAAATAAAATAAATATTTTTTTATAATTTATACTTAGCATTTTTGAAAAAAATCACATGAGATCATAAATCAGCAAGAATAAATAAAATTATTTTAAAAAATCAACAAATTAACTAATTAGAGTAATTCAAAAATTTTATTTTCTCAAAACCTGAGAGGCCCCCATATCAGCAGTTAAGGTTAAGAGAATCTCCGGTACCAATGTATCTTTTTATAAGCACTTTGTCAATTCAGTACCTATAACACAAGAACATATATAAAAGTTTCGAAAAAACAAAAGATATTTTTTTCATTTGTTTTAACCCTTAGATCGGGCGCGGTGTGCTTGACGAGCTCATTGAGAAAATTGATGATTAAATTTTTTCTAATTAAATCTAAAATCAAAATCAATCTTTTTTATTAGAATGTTTAGAAATAAATTTTATATAATAGTAATAAATTTTTTTTCCCCTTTAAATCAGACTAAAAACTATAAAAGTAAATAGAATCTATGAGATCGGCCGCGCCGACGCGCGACGGAGGGTTAAGACGCGTACAGTATGTTTGCATATTGTCAGCTTATAGATGACTTTTAGAACAACCTGTATATAGGTGTAGGTATCACGGAAGAGATATCTACTTACGCTGCAAATACGCCTGATTGTCACCACTTATGTCATTTGGAGGTGAAATGTCTTTGGCAATTTCTGTACTTTCCATCAAGAAATTTCAACTTTACCCTTCTAAAAGGTTAGTTAATTTAATAGAATATTAATATACATTTTTGTGTATATTACGGATCGCAATAATTGAATAGTTTTGTTATACAGTGGTACCTCGATATACGAGTGTTTTGTGATACGAGCCGCCGATGCGAGCGAGCGATATTTTGCTTTGAGATGCGAGCAAGGTTTCGGAACGAATTAAACTCGTATGTCGAGATACCACTGTATATGTAAGTTATGATTAGAGGGTAGTTATGTAAACCTTTTATATGAATTGCATAATGGTACATAACTACCTCATTGTCTGGCAGTCGTTAATAAGCTCGATAAATGATCATACTCAAGAAGGATCATTATTTCCATAACTATGACATACACATCAAGTTTGTAAATACTTTCAATATAAATTATTGTATATGTTACGAACTCTTTTTTATTCATATTTTTTACTTTTTATAAAGAACATAATTGTCGCATTTTGATATATCAGTCTGTTACTTCAACGCAATAATAAAGCACGTACCCGAAACGAAGTGTTTTAACTGAAAAAACCAACCATCTATTGCCACAATATATATAAAATTGTCACAGTATACTCGTATATAAAATAAACTAATTATAGACTTTAACGTAAAGGTGGTTTTATTTTATATTTATATTACGACTATATTAACTTTTAAAAATAAAAACAAATGCTTCTTAACTTTTTGTTAAATACCCACAGATAGTTATTCACATCTTATGATGTCCTAGTAGATTTATTTAGTTCCAGATATTATTTATGTATAATTAGTTGTTTCAGGCGTTACTTTGCGGAAATCCATATTAAATTAAATTATTTAAAATTATTTTGCTTATAATTCCCGCTACAACATTCAGTAATTTGTCTCGACGCGTTTCGCCACTTCACGTATCCTGATGATGCCACGTGAAGTGCCGACACGCGTCGAGACAAATTACTGAATGTTGTACCGGGAATTATAAGCAAAATAATTTTAAATAATTTAATTTATTATTTATGTATTCTTTTTATTTTATTTCTTATTATTTTATTATTGTTTTTATATTTATATATGTGTCTTTATTTTTTATTTTTCCTTTATTTATCTGTACATTATTCAAATAATGTGTATGTGTGATGTGGTTTTTTTTATTTTTTCTCGTTTATTTTATTTTATGTTATTTTTGATGGTCCTAAAGGTTAACTGGCAGACAATGCGCAAGGGCATTAAATTCGCCTTTTATATGCAAGCTCAATGAAGTTATAAATAAATAGATCCGGCAATATCGAAAGAAATGTTATTGTTAGTAAATTTTGACAAATTCTCAAATCTTATAAATTAGTTCTGAATAATCAATTCGCAAGTTTTATTTTAGTTTTACTAAAGTTTAAAACACCAGATACAATACGTGAAGTTCGATCATAGTTATACTTAAGTTTTCGAAGAGATTGGCATAAGACAAAGTAAGTAGTATGTCCCGCAATTAACAATACATTTCCTAGCAAACAGAGCAAGACCGTCGCGTGTTCGGTTCACGCTTCACTAGGCTTTATTCTACATTTTATTCATTGTATTATAAATAATAGAAAGAATATATTTTTTAAATAGAAAAACTAGTTTATTTTAGTTAATGCTCTAGTACAGCGGTTCTCAAACTTTTTTGGCGAAGGAAAAAGCCTTAATATAATTATAAATTATGAATAATCATATTGCAATGTAATGTTACGTAATATTTATTTGGAATATTTAGATGTAACCTTATAATCTCCCTTTGGTAGGTATTTTTTGCAGTATTTTAGCCCTAGGGTTCCGCGGAACACACTTTGAGAATGGCTGATATAGTAAAAAGTCTTTTATTAATGACCTCAGATTACTAATGAAGACAATTCTGCCAATATCCAGTATTCGAGGAAATTTTAAAATATTAAAGCACTCATAGACCCTCATGTCAAAAAACCCCCAAATACTAGTGTAAAGTCATTTGAAATAACTCTCTGTGTATAACTATTCTTATTTTTCTTCTTTTATTGTTCTTCTGCTAATTCTGCCAATATCGAGTATTCGAACAATCAAACAAGAAACTATAAAATTTTAATACATATACTGGGTCATAAGGAATACACCAACCATAGACAACTAAACAAAAAATAAAGTTAACTTCCTTAAAAATAGTGATATGTCTGCCAGAAATACTCGCAGCTCAAATAAGCTGCACACTCCTAATTTCGAGTCGTTGTTTCATGGGGGTTGGCATAAAGTCATATAATAAGCTGCCCGATGATATTAGTAGCCTCCCTCTTTATCAGTTCAAGAAAATCATAAAAAGCAAACTTATTCAAAAATCATATTACACGTTAGATGAATATCTTACTGATAAAAAAGCTTGGACATAATCTATGTCATTTTATGTTTACCCTTAGGTATACAAATAGGATGACAATACGGCAGCTATTCTTCTACATCATAGTAGATTTATTATATATTATTATGACATTAGTATGTAAGTGGACAATGCCAGTTACAGCAGCTAAATCAAATTGATAATTATTAAATCAATAAAATTATTTCATTTATATTTGTATATGTATTGACGAGTAACTAGAGAACTATTTTTTTGTTCAAGGCACAGACATACATGACACAGATATTGTTTCCTTTTTATTTTATTTAATCTGAAAGTTTAAACTATAAATAAAACTAATAATTTCATATGATATTTAATCAATTTTCACATTATTCTTTAATGATTATTGTTTCAAACAACATTATTTAATAATTCTACAAACTAACTTACGACACACATTTCTCTACAATTTTTTTAACATACATTTATTTGTTATAACTGATGATATATTCAGAATATGACAAAAGGAATTGACCTTATTGGTCCATAATTCACACGAAAATTGTAGCACAATATTAAGACCAAAATGATTTACAAACATATTAAATTCACATCTATAATTAAATATTTACAATAGTCCATTCTACAAGTAAGAAATCTAAATTAACTACTGATTATGTCGCAATTACTGAGCTTCCGGTCTTTGGAACGTCCCTTCCGCTTAACTAAATTAACAAACTACCCACCATTTAAATTTAAAAGAGCGGGAATTTTGACGTAATGCTTGAATTTTTTGAAAATTTGTAAATAGAACACTAATTGTTTCTTAAATACTAACGAAGTTATGGAATGCAACTTTTTTAGTCCATTATAAATAGGCCTTTAGTAAATAGAGTATAAATACGACCGAAATAGTTGATCCTTGCTTACGATTTAACTTCTAAAAGAAATTTATTAAAAGTCTAACACTGAAAAAAAATTTAGTTCCCATTATTAAAAGTTTTGTAAGTGATGGGTCCCACGTGACAGGCAATGCCTAGTGTGGGACCATCGAAAACTACAGTATGTAATATTATTCTTAAGTAAACAAATAAATAAAAACAGAGTATTTTATTCAGAGTTTCAGCATACAGGATGCTATCCAAAATAACTCAGCCTAGTATATAGATATACTTGGGAAGCGAATCACACCATGTACACTGGCTATGATCATATATAATTAATGACTATTTATCAAAGATATAACATAAAACTATAATACCATATAGCAGTAATAATTCAGTCAAAAATCAGATAAAGATGATTCTAATGAAACGACAATCATTTCTGCTACATCACATTGTGTTATACTAACATATTATGATCTAATTACCCACTGACTACGTACGGTCTATACGCTAATAAAATTTCATACAAACGACGTTAAATAGAGGTCTAATTAAATATGATTTTTAACTACTAATATATTACGAACTACAATTAAAGGGGTTCCGTTCCATATCCACTTATGGCATGACATGTGGACGTATACACGTTTATAAAATGCTATCCATTACTCGCTCTCTTTAATAAATATAACAAGAAAGAAGAATAAAGTACGCAATGAATTATAATTAATATTTTGGCACGTAAAATAGTTCCAATTTCATTTGTTTAATAGATATTACGACAAATTATATAGATACCATTGTTTGTCATCATCTCCGCTGTTCTATTGTGCTATTAAAAATCAATATACTGCGATTTCAACATATAACTTGACAATAATTTAAAAGTATTGACAGTTGAAATTGACAATTATATGATTTGTGTGAATTTGATGCAAAATATACTTTTACATTACGAATATATTTGTTACAAAATTTTTGTAACAAATTTTCAATTTCTGCAACATATAACTCTATTTAACAAAATCGTTCGCTATAACAGGGAAAGCTGAGATTAATATTTTTTTAAACCTTGTTAAAACGAATCGTAAACCAACCTAACCTCTGTATAACGAACCTCATTGTAACAAATTACTTAATATAACGAATTATTTTCTGATTCCCTTCAGTATCGTTATATCAAGGTTGCATTGCAGCAACTGCAAATTTACAAATAGTACAGCTTGAGAAATATATTTTCAGAGATGTAAGGTGATGACAAACCGATAAAACATTAGTTACTAATGGAGCAAACAGTGGTAACATTTGTCCGTCTTTTTGGTCACGCACGACCCAACATGGCTGCCACGTCGCCCGCAGACTGGGAGTGAAGGAGTGACGTCCTCGGAGGTCGCGGTGGCGCCAGTCTTGGAAGAGGCATCACACCTGGGCCCGGAGTAGAGCTGCCTAGGACGCAGCCGGTCACAAACTCGTGACGTGATGCTTCTATCGGTGTGATACGGTGTTTTGGATCCCATCTGTTAAAAAGAAATTAAATGAGAATAGTTTATTAGCATAGACACTAGAGGCGTGCGCTTGCTCATTGTTAGACTCTACCGTGACTTCGGAAAGGCGTATGACGAGTTCTTCTCGTCACAAGCCACACACCACACCACACACCACAAGAAACTCGTCAATCATATCCTGTACATAAAATAGTTTAAAAAAAAACTGATTTTTAATTCAGAAAAAAAAAAGTAAATAACAATTCATTAATAATTGTACAAAATAATATAAGAAATTTTTAAAAATGTTTTTTAAAATATTATTCGAATTTTTTATTTATCTAGATATACCCCCACTCCATTGCGCTATCTATGGTTAACTCTATTGGTTATCGCACATATTTCGTCATATTTGTCTATGATATTTTTTTGCAATATAAAAAACAAAAGATCGCCTGATTTGTGTTCAAAAAGTCGTGGGAAACAACAATTTAAATGGGTCGAAATAGCGGCGCGAACGCACGTCGCTTCGTCGGAGAAAGTTTTTTTTTTAATTTTTCACGGCTGCGATTCGTAATCTCGCATGTTCATCGTGCTCCGTTGTGCGTATCTAAACGTTTGTCGGTTTATCTCTTATGTCTTAACACGTTATGATGTTTACAAAAATGTATGAAATATGCCTAATCTCAGATTTATGTAACCCCCTTCCCTCCCTCCTTTGTTTCATTGCAACTTTTTGCTGTCGTCTCTTTTTTTAAATAATAATAATAACACTTATATTGCACAAAATATTTTTTTTACTTTTATTGAAAGCCCAGCATATGACGACACTCCGCCTGATGTTAAGCTAGAGTGCGGTCCATGAGCACAGACAACTGTTACCACCAAACTGAAACCACTGAAACCAATAAATTTTTTAAAGTGGTCCATGAAAGAAAAAAGTTTGGAAACCTCTGATCTAGATGACAACACTAAGCTATTCCATCCATCCTAATACATCCATCGATATTTTTCCCCCATTTACAACAATCAAAATGCACACAAACACATATTGAATACTGGATACCCACTGATATTACAAAAAAAATAATTTAATATGTATATATACTTATGAAGATACTAGCTTTCAACCGTGGCTTCGCTCGCATTTAATTCATTAAATAAATATCAAAGATCATTTCAATAGAAATGAATCAATATGATAACTATATTTTCTTGCTTGGCTGGGATTATCAATTTTTAAAAATTACTACATACAATGATGTTTCCTAACCTCAAAAACTCAAATAGTTTTATACTGACAAACAAAATGACAGACGGAAATAAAAATAAATACAGAAAAATTCCAAACAGCTGAAACTATACTCAATTGGAAACTATAGTAAAAAATAATTTGTTTTTTAATAAAAAGCATCCTATGTTACTTGTAGTACCTCCAAAAATATGTGTACAAAGTTTCATGATGATCGGTTAAGTAGTTGTTGCGTGAAAACGTAGCAAACAAACTCACATTCACATTTATAATATTAGTAGGGATGTCCAACGAAATTATTCATAAGCTATTATTATATAGAAACTAATATTTTGATAATTTTGTTGAAGTAGTTTCAAAATATAATTCTCCATCTCATGAAAAATGGTTTTTGAAATACTTAATACAACAACGAAGAATCTACACAAACAAACTATGAACAATAATAATGCGATCCCTAAATCAGATGGCTTACAATGGTACGTCCATCTTCTTTTAATATGATTGAGTTATAATTAGTCCTTGTTAGTTCTTGTCTTGTTGTAAAGTGTAAAGGTGAACGATCTCATTTGACAGGACGGGATTCCGGTTCGAGTAGCGAGTGAAAGTGCCCCGGGTGGTCTTCGAAGACCGGGATGACCTCTGACAATTGCTACCATAAGCGGCAACGTTTCGCTACTTACACGAGAAACTATAATCAAGTTATCGACGAATGACAATTCCATTTTTATTTATAAATTTCACTTTTATTTTTATTAGTTGACTAATTTTATTCATTAGGAATTTTTAAACTGAGAGTTGAAGCGACTATTAGAATAGAAAGTTGTCTACAGTCAACCCCACTATACTGGCTTCATAAAATGATGATAAATATAAAAGTGTTAATTATCCAATCGCCAAAAATACTTTTATATAATTAGATTTATTAATACTGGCAATCTAAGAAAAGAATTACGTTAAAAAAAGAAGTAACTGCGTAAAACTTAATCGTACTGGTTCTTCTATCTATACTATTATCTATATCTATATCTATACTTCTATACTATTATATAAAGAGGAAACATTTGATTGTTTGTTTGTATGTATTGAATAGGCTCCAAAACTACTGGACCGATTTGAAAAATTCTTTTACCATTAGAATTTTGATGAACAAGCTATATATATTGTTTTTTTTTTTTTTCATTTTTTCACACAATTCGATGTCTATGCCTAATTTTTCAATTGTTTTTAAAGATATATATCTTTTTTTTTTCATTTTAAGGAAAAGGTAATTCATTTTACTTTAAGATCACACAATTCGATGTCTATGCCTAATTTTAGCGGTCAAACGTGTTGTTTGTTGTTTGTTTTTTTTAAAGAAATATTACGTTTAATTCAATGGATATAAAAGCGAAAGTTCTCTCGAAATCCACTTGACATACAAAGATGAAATTTGACAGGGAGATATTCTATAGTTAGTTGTCGTCTGCAAAGAACGGATTTTGCAAAGAAGTTATCTATACTATTATATAAAGAGGAAACATTTGATTGTTTGTATGTATTGAATAGGCTCCGAAACTACTGGACCGATTTGAAAAATTCTTTTACCATTAGAATCATAAAAAATCCCTGATGAACATAGGCTATAGAATTATTTTCAATTGTTTTCTTTTTAAGAAATATTACATTTTAAGTTCACACAATTCGATGTCTATGATATTTCTTTTTTTTTTTTTTGTTCCATTTTAAGGCAAAGGGATCGAGCCCATACAGCCAGATATATTGTATTTCACTTTATTTTAAGTTCACACAATTCGAAGTCTGTGCCTAATTTTGGCGGGCAAATGTGCTGTCAGTTTTTCAATTGTTTTTTAAGATATATTTCATTTTATTTTAAGTTCACATTGTAATTTATTTTAAGTTAACATACAAAGATGAAATTTGACAGGGAGGTAGTTTATAGTTAGTTGACGTCTGCAAAGTACTGATTTTGCAACAGGGCCAGATTAGGGAGTTGTAAGAGATCTCGCAGGTTTGTATATTTTTTTGCTACAAACTAGAAATTTGACGGAGAGGCAGTTAGTAGATTTTGCAACAGGGGTGTGGAAGGTATTTTCTGTTGGCTGAAATATGAAACATCTTTAAACTTCACAGTACTTTATATCTTCATTATTACGCAGACGTAGTCGCGGGCAACTGCTAGTCTATACTATTATATAAAGAGGAAACATTTGATTGTTTGTATGTATTGAATAGGCTCCGAAACTACTGGACCGATTTGAAAAATTCTTTTACCATTAGAATCGTAAAAAATCCCTGATGAACATAGGCTATAAAATTATTTTCAAAGGGATCGAGCTCATACAGCCAGATATATTGTATTTCACTTTATTTTAAGTTCACACAATTCGAAGTCTGTGCCTAATTTTGGCGGGCAAATGTGCTGTCAGTTTTTCAATTGTTTTTTAAGATATATTTCATTTTATTTTAAGTTCACATTTTAATTCATGTCTAATTCAATGAAACATTGACATACAAAGATGAAATTTGACAGGGAGGTAGTTTATAGTTAGTTGACGTCTGCAAAGTACGGATTTTGCAACAGGGCCAGATTAGGGAGTTGTAAGGGCTCTCGCAGGTTTGTATTTTTTTTTGCTACAAACTAGAAATTTGACGGAGAGGCAGTTAGTAGATTTTGCAACAGGGGTGTGGAAGGCATTTTCTGTTGACTGAAATATGAAACATCATTAAACTTCACAGTACTTTATATCTTCATTATTACGCAGACGTAGTCGCGGGCAACTGCTAGTCTATACTATTATATAAAGAGGAAACATTTGATTGTTTGTATGTATTGAATAGGCTCCGAAACTACTGGACCTATTTGAAAAATTCTTTCACCATTATTATTGATTACTATATTTTTTGCTATTAAAGTGAAAGGTTAATTCAATTATGAAATAGTGGGCGCGTCTTTTGAGCCCGTAAACTGGTTTTACATAATATAAGTGTATTCGCGTGAGATTCTGTATATGATTGATCGCATAAGAAAGCAAGTGTTTTGTGAATAAAACCTAAAAGTAATATTAGACGAGATTTCGGCATGTTACTAGCGCCCTCTGTCTTTCAACTAGAGAGTTAACCTACAAATTGATATCAAGACAAATATTCACTGAAACAATAATAATAAAATTCGAGATACCTGTATAACAGACAATTGAACGACTCAAATGTAGTGATTCTCAACATTTTTTTGTTGCGAGACACAAAGAAAGAGATAAGTTTAAAAAATTTTATATCGTATTATTTAATAATATTAATTAACATTATTATATATTTGTCGGCAAACTTTTAGAATTTCGCGGCACAGTGGTTACGAATCATTGATCTAATGGCTGCATCATATAAATGTATTACCTACGTGTTAATAAAATTGCAGATAAGTATAACGTATTATTGAAGGCACATTCACTGGTCGCTCAAATCTGGATCAAGGTAATTCGTGAAGGGACACTTGCGGCTAACTACATCCTAAGTGAGTTTTTACATTACCCATTACGATTTGCTTGAATTTTAAATGTGTTACGAAAACCAGTCGTATATATATATAGGTATATTATAACATAGAACAGCCATTCTCAAAGTGGTGTTCCGCGGAACCCTAGGGCTAAAATACTGCAAAAAATACCCACCAAAGGGAGATTATAAGGTTACATGTAAATATTCCAACTAAATATTACATTGCAATATGATTATTCATAAATACATATAAATCAGTTTTATATAATTAAATTAAGGCTTTTTCCTTCGCCAAAAAGTTTGAGAACCGTTGATATAGCATGCTTCAAAAAAAAGTATATATTTTCACGTAGTCATCTAAATAAATGTAAATTTTCTTTTAAGACATCCTATATTTATAACTTTTTTCATTTTATTTTAAGTATAAAGTTAGTATATAATTTTGAATCACAGCAATTCTGGTCGACGTGTTCTTTTTATAGTTATTTCCTGTGTAGATATGTTTTTCTAATCATAAAACAGAGTTAGGACATATGTATTTATCTATTCTAATATTATAAAGAGGAAAATATTTGTATTTTTGTGTTTGTAACGAATTGGCTGGATCGATTTCAAAAAACCATTTGAATGCTACATTATCACTGATCAATATAGGCTGTATAAATTACAGGAAAAAGTAAAGATTCTTACTAAAACTACAGTAATCCAAGGTTGTTTTTTTTTAATTCCAGCAGACGTCGTTGAAATATGAAACATCATTAAACTTCATAGTACTTTATATCTTCATTACTACGCGAACGAAGTCGGTGGCAACAGCTAGTATATTATAATTCCCTCTGCCTACCTCTGTTGTACCAAAACGTGACAATCAATGTTAGAATGTATATTTTTATGACATAATAGAAAAAGTGTTATCTTTTCCCGCCAATTATGGTTGTAAACGTTTCGTTTTACATCACAAGTTGCGTTCCGTTTTACATACACGTGTGGCAATATTTTTATATTGTGTTCCCTTTTTGTGCGATCAACAGATATCTTTTATGCTTCGTACTTGTAAATGTTATTTTGCAACTTGATGCCTACACATTATTACAAATATGTGTACAATAACAAAAATGAGTCGTCGCGGGAGGATTGACAGATGTGGATTGTGGAACATCGAAATTACCCGAGTCAAGCCGAATACAGCCGACGATTCACGAAATATATGCAATAGATGTTTCACATCAAAACTATTTGATTATAAAGATATTTTTATCTTATTTGGGCACAATAGCGAAAATACTAAAAAAGCGTTTTGTTATTACAAAAAACGTAATGAAATTAAATACAATATTAATAAGTAACGATTAATTTCTTATAAATGCTTATAACATAACGTAATAACAGATAGATGACAGTAGACAGTTGTAATAGATTATTATCATTGGTCAAAATTCACATCAACAATTTTTCAAGCGTGTGATTGGTCTATTTTGTTTGGTACAGCTGAGTGACATTTAGAGTTTTGAACTTTAGTCAGTGAATCTATGCTTGAACTAAGTATTTGATTAATTACTTATGTAGTTCAAATGCAGTTTAACGGGATTTGCTCAGTGCGTCTTCTATGTTCTAAATATGATAGTAATAAAAATTTTCTTCTGGTTTTTTTATTTACTTTTAGTAAATGGGCTCCAATAGAGCGCTTTTACTCGTCAATACATATACAAATATAAATTAATTTAACAATTATCAATTTGATTTAGCTGCTGTATACTGGCATTGTCCACTTACATACTAATGCCACAATAATATATAATAACCTAATGATGCAGAAGAATAGCTGCTGTATAGGGGCATTGTCATCCTATTGTATATCTAAGGGTAAACATAAAATGACATAGATTATGTCCAAGCTTTTTTATCAGTAAGATATTCATCTAACGTGTAACGTGTTTGCGTTGTTCTTACATATGTATGTATAAATTTTATATAATACTTACTCGAGACACCTGTGTAGAAAGTGTAGGAAAGCGGAGTCATCAGTGCGGACTGCGACGGAGAGACTGCGCGAGGCAGGTCGGCGCTTCCGACCTTTCGAGTTGGTCACCGTGCGGGGACAGCCTTTGGAATCTGTTAAATTGTACACTTTACAAATTTGCTATGTAATTCTTACGTCATACTAGTAATATCATAATTATTAATGTTCTAATGTTTGTTTGTATAAAAATACTAGTTTTTAAGTCATTAAATAAGTATCAGTTATCAGTTCAATAGAAATGAATCAATATGATTCCAAACAGCTGAAACTATAATAAAAATTTTCTTTTTTCAAAAATAAAAAGTATCCTATGTTATTTCTAATACCTCCAAAAATAATGTGTACAAAGTTTCATGATGATCGGTTGGGTAGTTGTTGCGTGAAAACGTAACAAACAAACTCACATTCACATTTATAATATTAGTAGGGATATTTTAAATGTGATATTGATTCTTTTATTGATTTCTTAAAGATGGGAAGAGCGGGAGCATTGCGAAGGTTAGATGGTAAATTTAAAAAAAAAACTGAATGTTGACAGAATTTTTTATGACGTTAATTACGTCGCGAGAGGTCGTGTGCATGCTTCTTTCCAATCCCGCAAATAACGCGCTACAGGATTGGAAGCCCTACCTTATTCAGCACTTACCAAAAAACAATCGTTTTCGAGTAGCATGCAGAAGCAAATCCGGCGGAGGCGGACCAAGGAGTTCCATAATGCACGCGAGTTGCTCAGCCTCATTCTCGCCAGGAAATAACGGATATCCGGTATGCAACTCGGCAAGGATGCAACCTGACAAAAGAAATTTATTTGTAGAAAATACTTAAATCTATATTTATTAACGAATACCTCAATGACTCGAAACAGTAAATGAAATTTGGTTTATTAATTGAAATTGTATAATTATATTGCTGTGCCCTGACCGGGTGTCACATTGACACTAAACTGTACTGACATCTTAATTATAATTTGAAATTTTAGTTAAAGGTTAATACGAAAATACATGCATTGTAGGAAATAATATCTTGTTTTATTTATTTTTTATTTATTTACTTTTAGTAATTGGGCTCCAATAGAGCGCTTTTACTCGTCAATACAAATATAAATGAAATAAATTTATTAATTTAATAATTATCAATTTGATTTAGCTGCTGTATACTGGCATTGTCCACTTACATACTAATGTCATAATAATATATAATGAATCTACTATGATGTAGAAGAATAGCTGCTGTATAGGGGCTTTGTCATCCTATTATATACCTAAGGGTAAACATATATATGTATACATTGGACTTATATATATATATATATATATATATATATATATATATATATATATATATATATATATATATATATATATATATATATATATATATATATATATATATATATAGGTATACGCATATGAGCGTATAAAAACAAGTACAATTGAGAACACATCTTAAGGTGACTGTAAAAATATTGAGAGTAGTTCCTCAGTTTGCCGTCAACCATTTTTTTAATTTTATTTATTCGGTGTTTTTATTATAACCCTTTGCTAATTGTACATATATTCATTTAATATTCGATGTGATTGTATTTTGTTTAATAAGAAAAGCGTGCGTGCATCTGTTTGTCCATATTACGTTGTTTTGACCGAGGCACCTTTCGCTCCGTCAACTTTCTATGAAGATAAATATTACATCATAAACTGGCTCATCGGATGCCATGTTAATGCCATGCTTGGCGAATAACGTAATCATGCTCATAAGAGCTGTTTTAAATTATATATAATTACTAGCTGTTGCCAGCGACTTCGTTCGCTTTTAAGTCCTTAAATAAGGTTCAGGCATCATTTCAATAGAAATTCCAAACAGTTGAAACTATAGTCAGTTGGAAACTATAGTAAATAAAAAAATATTTTTTTAAAATAAAAAGTATCCTATGTTACTTGTAGTACCTCCAAAAATATGTGTACAAAGTTTCATGATGATCGGTTAAGTAGTTGTTGTGTGAAAACGTAACAAACAAACTCACATTCACATTTATAATATTAGTAGGGATTACTAGCTGTTGCCAGCGACTTCGTTCGCGTAGTAATGAAGATATAAAGTACTATGAAGTTTAATGATGTTTCATATTTCAGTCAACAGACAATGCCTATTACACTTCTGTCGCAAAATCCGTTCTACTTTATTATTGATGATATGTTATTTAATATTGTAGAACATTTTTTTGTTCTATCCATCAATACTTAGTTTTCGCAGCGCATGCGATGAAATACTTTACTAGAAGGTTTTTTTAAATGAATTTTGATGTTGTATAGGTAGTTATATATTTTTTATATACATATTATAGGACATATACATGTATTTTATATACATAAATGTTATCAATATAACATTTATTGTAACCACTGTTATTTACTTTTTTCCTGAATTAAAATTCTGTTTTTTTTTATTTTTATTTTATGTACAGGCTATGATTGACGAGTTTCTTGTGGTATTCTTCTCGTCATACACCTTTCTGAAGTCATGGTAGAGTCTAACGATGAGCATTATTGTTTAACATTATATGAGGTTACATATAAGAATAATAATGAATCCTTGTTAAAGCAAGCTGGTAATCGTAACAAGACAAAAAACTGCAATTTAAATCCGGTGAAAGTTACTCCCATATTAATTTTGACATGGTTATTAGGTGAGTAATTATTTCTTAGTGCCCAACGCGATGTAGCGAGTAAACATTGTTTTTGTATATGTAGACAAATGAGTGAAAGGAAATAATTGTTTTTAATTATGGAACGAAATTATTGTTCAATTGTTTTGTTGTTGTTTTTTTTAACACTAGAACTACTAACCGGTCAATATGACCGGTTTCAAAAATTCTTCACAGGACTTTTATATACAACCCTACTCGTTACTTTTTGTAAACGGTTCTATTATTCACAATTCTACAATTAATTTATTGAATTATATTTAATACTTTGCACGCACAAGTCATCCGGTCACTTTGACCGGTTGGTAAAAATAGGTCATATTGACCGGCTCGTAGTTCTAGTGTTAATAATCATTACTATTTATGGCTCAGCTTTTTTACCTATCCTAAGTCTCAAACGTAGCAACTTACTAAAAATTGGAAAAAAATTAAAAATACACTCACATACAATTTCATGGAATTGTGCATTTTGCGATATGATTTACCTTGTTTTATACGATTATTTCTGTACGAAACACTAAAGTGAACTTTAATAAACTATTTTTGTGTCAACATTTCGCATTATTAACCAAAAAAAACTCTCATAAGACAATTACCAGATTTGTTTTTGTTATTGTTGAATTGTGATGACAGGAGACATTGATTTTTTTAAAATTACATATTTTTTATTGTCATAAATAATATCAATTTATACAGCAGAGGTAATACTAACCCATGCTCCACACATCGATAGATGTCCCATATTGAAGGCCTAGAATAACTTCAGGGCTTCTATAAAACCTGGATTGTATGTAAGTGTAGACACGGGCATGAGTGTAGCAAGAGCTGCCGAAATCAATAACCTTTATTGAGCTACTGCCACGTGCTTTCAGAAGAATATTTTCCTGAAAATAGACGTCACAAATTAATAATAATAAAAACATTATTGATGTGAAGCGGGTATAAACCGGATCGTTGGCGTGGTGACGCTTGCCGTGGCGACGAGTCGCCACGCTATACTAAAGTATATATACAGTATATATATAGTAGAGTGTACAGTATGGCGACGCTTGCCGTGGCGACGAGTTTATTTTATCGAGTTATTTCTGAAATCTATATCATTTAAGAAGTTTTCAAATTTTTAATTTTTGTATTTAATATAAATAAATGTTTCTTAAATAAACAGTCATCATTTTCTGTAAAAAATTCATAGTATTTAATTTTTTCATTAAGCAATAATTAGTTCCTGTTGTAATCTTGTCTTTTACGCATATGACTTGAATAAACTCGATGTTTCACATCTGCCAGGCGTCTCGTGACGGCTCACATTTTTTTATTAAGTATCGTTAGTTGAGTTAAGGTAGTAACTTCCACTTCTACCCTTAACTGAGTGGAAATTGTATGATAAAAAGTGTTCGTAATAATAGATCACGTATACGCATTGAACTGGGGGGCTACTCAGGCATATTCGAAGCCTCTGTAGCTTACATGAATTTTGACTCATAAGCCCGTAAAAAGTCCTGTCAAATGACCGTAAAATAAGCACTGAGTTGCCTATACGTCGTGAAATCACTATCAAATCCGTAATTTCGTGAATGATTACGGGTCCGTAAGTGTTTCTGAGTGGGGGAAGTCTGTATTTTCGTGCGCTTGAGTAGCCCCCCAGAGACGGATCTGCCTACCCCTGTTACATACATACCGGTTTCAAATCACAATGTATAATGTTCTCAGCTTCCAATAACCGCAGACATCTCAATAACGAATTCGCAAACCGACGAATAAGGCTTAAACTAAACCCTTGGTAATTGTTCTTTTTTATCAACTCGTAAAGATTTATACTGAAAAACAAAATTAATTACAATTAACACAATAACTCGGACATTGTAAAACAATTGAAGTGAATTTTTTTTCGTGTTTGAGAAGACAATACTATCAGGTACATGGCAGTTAACTATGATATGCTCCACAGTGTGTAAAAGATATTTTTAGGAACAATAATCTGTATTGTATTAATTTTAATCAAACTGAATGAATTTTTAAATTCTCAGGAGACAACTACGATAGCTTTAAGTCACCTGTAAAAAAAGCCTTTTTAAAAACTCAACTCTAAAAAACTCGAAAATATTGAAATAAAATCGTGTAAAATGCTAAATATTATTTTTTTCATAAATTTTAGAAAAGAACAAATATATATATTTATAGAAATAATCACTAAATACCATCTCTAAATAATATTATATTATTAAAGTTTATAACCTAACTTTTTTCTAGTTCAGATATTTATTGATCAAATTGTGGCAATAAAGTTGCAGTGAGACCTTAAAGCTTTTAAACCCCTGAGCATTTTAAAAAAAACATATAAATTTTATCCCTAAAACGTGCATTTTAACACTACAGCAATACCCCGCTTTACGCCCCGTTATGCGCGGTTTCACTATTCAAATTACGCGCTCAATTGCCCCGCATTACGTGAAAAAGTGCGTATAAACATAATGTAGTCATCAACTTCTCTATGGTCGCGGGAATTTCAGTTTTTTCGGGAACGTATCCCTCGCGTAAAGCGGGGCATTACTGTATTATATATTTAAAAAAATATATTAAAAACTTGATATACTAACGTTAAATAATTACATTTATTTACCTCATAAGTTCAAATGAAATGCACAAGTGATTGCGGAAGTAAAAGTAGTCCAGCATATGAATGACATTGTGCGTCTGATTCTTGTCTTTTAATCTTAAGTGATCCAGAACTCTATGGGAGAACAAAGAAATAACTGAAGAAGAGTGAACACATAAAAATAATCAACTCTAAAACACTTGTAAAATTTCTTCATGCAACTTACTAGGCTTCAATTTCGCCAAATCCTGTTATCATTGTAGGATGTACAGGAAAGCTATTTAAAGTTGTTGTATTGAGTATCTCAGAAACTTTTTTTTATGAAATAGGAAAATTATATTTTGCAGCTATTGTCAAATTATAATAAAATTTGGTTATTTTAATAGGACGTTTTGAAAGTTTTACAAGATATTTTTTCAATACGTACGCGTTAAGGTTTTGATTTTTTTTTTTAGAGACTTACTCGAATATAATATATTACATTATATGTATTACAAAAATAAAATATAATAGTTTATTTTGTAAAGAATTTTGGTACATAAAAATAGCAGGGCTAGTTACTGAAGTAGATGTATGAGATATATAGAAAAGGAATATATAAACAAAATTGTTAGAATACATATACTTATAGAATATATATATAATTATCAGGATAAATGCCTACACTTATCAGAACATATAAAAATCTAACACGAATCAAATTCGCTCTCAAAATTCCCTATAAAGTGCCGAGTCTGATTGTAGGACCATCTAGAAAGATGATCATACAATCTTGACTTAGCCTCCACGTTTACTAAAGGATTATTTTCTTTTTTAATTTATCCTATTATATTACGGGACCGACATAATAGTTGATTCTGTATAAATCGTGTATTAATTTTAGTATTTAAAGATGTCACGTTTTCGTTACCAACATTTTGTAACTACACTAGAAATGGTTTTGTGATTTCATACCTGACTTCAACCAAGGCCTGATGATGGAATCTCTTCTTATTCCTGATGATTTTAATAGCGACTTGCATCTTCGATCTATGATCCAGAGCCCTAATGACTTGGCCGAACGAGCCTTTCCCTATAACTTCCAATATCTCATATCGATATGCTATGTGGTCGTGAATTTGCTGTAAATAATTTGTTTTTATTAAGTTAACACAAACACATAATGAAATGAAATAAAATGAAAATCGTTTATTAGCATAGGCACTAAAGGCGTGCGCTTGCTCATCGTTAGACTCTACAATGGCCGAAGCGTATGACGAGAATAATACCACAAAAAAACTCGTCAAATAAGATAAAAATAAGATCAAATGATCGAGAAACGAATCCGCGACCTCCGTAATTGATTAATAGACAAGCTATCAAGATTATAAATATATATGTATGTAAGCTTTTATTATAACATAGCATGTGTGATGTATTTTAGACAGCGCCATCTATGATGTAAAAGCGACAATATTATTACTATCACAAACTTTTGCCAATAAATAAGTATATCATACTGTATAATACAATATGAGACACGGGAACCTTCCACATTTATAAACTTTATAAAAAAAATATTTGCCAAAAAGGTTATGTACATTTAGTGTAGGGTAGTCGGCAAAGTGCGGCTCCAGATAGAATATCCACATTGTTTGGAATAATAAATATTTACTAAGTATGAAATTTAGTTTCATTTAGTGCAGCCATTCTCAAAGTGTGTTCCGTGGAACCCTAGGGCTAAAATACTGCAAAAAATACCTACCAAAGGGAGATTATAAGGTTACATCTAAATATTCCAACTAAATATTACATTTGTAACAATACGACAAATTTTAAAATGGCAACACTAGTATTCCGTTAGGGTAAGCGTGGTCGGCCATCTTGTTAGTTGGAGTTAAGTTGGTTTTCCGTTAGCAGTGCGTGTTTTAAGTGTTTAATTGTTTTATATTGTTTTTAACCTGTTTACAATATTAACAGGCTTCTTCTTTTTTTTTAATTTAATAAATAATTATTATCCAATAAAATAATTGTTTTACAATGGCGCCCATCGTGGGGCTATAATACTTGTTTTACACATTGCAATATTACATTATAATATGATTATTTATAAATACATATAAATCAGTTTTTTATAATTATATTAAGGCTTTTTCCTTCGCCAAAAAAGTTTGAGAACCGCTGATTTAGTGTAATAAAAGTTTACTAAACAAGCAGATTTGGCTCCTAATTTTTTTTTAATTGTTCATATTTGGCTCTTTGACTAATAAGTTTGCCGACCACTGGATACTAGACTGGATTGGATACAAAATTGATTTCAGGTTGGGAATACTAGCAGACGATGTGTAATTTCATAAAATATGGGAGGTTCCCGTGCCCCACCCTATACAAGTGAAGTCGTTGATCATATTACCTTGTTATAGCTTCCGTTTTCGTCATCAAATCCACAGTTATTAGGTAAAGTTGCTTTTGCGTTAACTTTGGATGAATCGAGTCCCATGAACCAAACTTCTGGGTATTTTCTTATTTCGTTTCTCTCCCATTCAGATAGTTTTTCGCCGTACAACTTCAATGCGTCTGGAACAATGGAATTTTTATCACAATACATCTTATGTCGTCTGGGAATCAAATAAATTAGACTGCTTTTCATGAAAGAGGTAATGATGAATCGTAAGACAATAATTTTCAAATCTTACTAACGCCTGAATATGAAAAAAAACAATGACTATAAAGTAACAATTTTATTGCTATATTTATAATTCAGGCGTAAAATGAATTCTTAGTATAAATAACTTGAAATTTGTTACCTACAATGTTTACAGGAAAATGTTTAACTTTCCTGATATAAATAACAACCTAAAAGATCCATTTTGCGGCAATTTACTTGGAAATTTGAAAAGAATTTCCCATTTTGAAAACCTCTCAAGATGAATGATTCGATTAAATTTTTTATTAAACAAACGAAAAGAGCTCGGAATATAAAGAAGAAACTCGTAAATATTGCATAAACTTTAGCTCATTTTACATTGATATAAATATATAATTCAACAACAGCAAAATACTTTACAAATTTTATCAATATACTAGCTGTTGCCCCCAACTTCGCTCGCGTAGTAATGAAGATATGAAGTACTATGAAGTTTAATGATGTTTCATATTTCAACGACGCCTGCCTTTTATAACAATTTTGAAAACAACCTTGGGTTACATTATTGTAGTTTTAGTAAGGATCCTGTAATTTATATAGCCTAGATAGATCAGTGATAATGTAGCATTCAAATGGTGAAAGAATTTTTGAAATCGGTCCAGTAGTTTTTGGAGCCAATTCGTTACAAACATACAAAAATACAAATCTTTCCTCTTTATAATATTAGTATATAGATTATATTATATTAAAAGAATTATTAATTCTAATAAGAAATATTATGTATTGTGACGATTCGCAGGTTGTTAATGCCATTAAAAAAGTCATTTGTTCTAAGATAGTGATTTGATATATATATATATTAGAGGGTAGTTATGGAAGTCTTTTTATGAATCGTATAATAGTACGTAACTACCTCATTGTCTGTCAGTCGTTAACAAGCTCGATAAATGATCACATACAAGAAGGACTTTTATTTCCATAACTACAATATACACATCAGATATGTTCCCTTGACCCATTGAAATAAGGCCCATCGTGTACCTGCACAAGTAAGCTAGAACCCGGTGACCTAACCTTGACCTTATCCCAATATTCCAGTTGCCGTTCGCTATTTTGCGCTAAAACACAATCTCGAGTTATTTATATTTCCAGGGATAATTAAGAAGAATCCGCCCGCCCCTGTCTTTGAGGTGACCCTGAAAATCTTTCCCCAGTTTAGGATTTAATTATCAAAGTTTGTTAATTTTGGATGTTTTTATTTGCTTCGGATACGTTACAATTAAGGTAAATAATTTTGTATTAATTATCACTGTCTTAGTAAAATTAATTAAATCTGATATTTGACTGACTGACTTAGTGATCTATCAACGCACAGCCCAAACCACTGGACGGATCGAGCTGAAATTTGGCATGCAGGTAGATGTTATGACGTAGGCATCCGCTAAGAAAGGATTTTGATAAATTCCACCCCTAAGGGGATAAAATAGGGGATGAAAGTTTGTATAAATCTTATTAGATTTTCGACTAATTGAACTGAAATTAAAGATTGGAGCTACTATTATGAAGACGTTTTTACACACAGTAAACAAAAATAAAGCCGCAAAAACTATACCTAATTAATAATAATACTTTTTAACGGGAGCGAAGCCGCGGGCAACAGCTAGTATATATATATATTTTTAATAGTTTATATTAATTTAAGTCATATTGTAATTGAGTACCTTGTATTTAGAAATATAAGACGAATGTGCAGCGCCAAGACAAACCTATACTGGTTTTGGCGCCAAGGCAACAAATTTGTAATAGTTATTTAAAGAAATAAACGATTATTTTTAAGCTTATTAAATTAATTAAATCACGTACGTAATCTCTATAAATTTAATAACTAGAGACTATTCTAGTTTAATTTTAATTGGAAATAGAGGGCGCTGGTGTGTAATGTTGAATTTTATTTTATTTTTTCATATTTCGAACAAGTTTAAGTGTACATTTTTTTAGTTTAAATTTCATATTGGTACATTCAGAGCCAATACTGCTAATATCAAAAGTATATACAATTATAAATAGGATTTCAGCTCGAACATAGAATCGTAAATGGTGTCATTCATTGAAAATCCCTAGCAAATTGGATCAGTGAGCCGTCACGTGTCAATATGTCAACTTAGTGACGTACCATACGTGGCTCGCATATCAAAAGCGAGTTTATATGAACGTGTTTATTTATTAAAAAAATACAGATATGACTAAAAACTAATTTAATTGGTTGTTTCGGGCGTTACTTTACGGAAATCCATATTAAAGGAAATTATTTAAAATTATTTTGTACTAGCTTCGGCAGTACATATTCTAAAATTGGAACGAGAAACAAGTTATTGCATGTTGGTGGACGTTATTTTCCTTCATCAACCTAATGTAGCGGGAATTATAAGCAAAATAATTTTAAATAATTTCCTTTAAAAATTAATTATTAAGTCGTATTTTTCATCCTAACCTGAAAGCCTTTCCGTGGCGGTTGCCTTTAGGAAGATTTTGGTTTTATTTCTGTACGTTTTTTTGGACATGAGGGTTTACATGTGTATTAAAATTTTGTAATTCCTTGTTGGGTTTTTGCCTGAATACTCGACATTGGCAGTATTGCCTTCATAAGACACCTGAAAGCTGTTAACAAAAGAAGAAGTCGTACAACTAGTTTTAATCCGATTTAATCCGGCTTACTGTACATTAGAGATTTTATACAAGTATTAATACAGTCGAATATTTCGAATGCTTTGCAGCCATTATGAACATCACTGTTGTTATTTATGTATTGCTTCTGTTATAAGGAAGACGTTATATGGTTTCTTATTCTATCTAACCTCGGTCATGGTTGTCTGAATAGAAAACCACAAGGTTTCTTCCTTTAGATGCGTTGCTTTTTAAAAATATATTGAGAGACGTATACCTATGAGCTTCTTTAAAGGTCCAAAGTCATCGTTTATTTTATTTTTTTAATTTCAATAACATTTACACAAATCACTATTACACTTAACACTAGAACTACTAAAATGACCGGTTTCAAAAATTCTTTACAAGGCCTTTATGTAAAACCTTACGCAGTATTTTTTAAATATGTCATGATTTTTTTACAATTTTACAATAAATTAATTGAATTATATTTAATACTTTTCCAGCACAAGTCATCCGGTAATTTTGACCGGATGGCAATAATAGGTCATGTTGACCGGCTGGTAGTTCTAGTGTTAAATTTTCTACGTTATTTTAGTATTAAAAAATTGTATAATAAAGTAGTAACTGAAGATGTTACCAACCCTTATAAATGTATGTCAAGGGGTACATCGTGTCACCTACTAATTGGCGAGAAGAAATGACAGACGATTTTTAAAGTATAATAAAATCCACTCACAGATCACTCAAGTTTCGTTATAGATGTTTGTAGTGGCTATCCCCACTATCGAACTGCGGGCTACAACCATGCGGCCTCTAAACGGCATATAAGATCCAGTTTTTAATCTACCCTGCTTACAAGTTCACAGTACTTAACACTAGATTTATCAGCTTAAATATACCTATTTCTGCCAAAACCAAATAAGTATATATTTGTTACAAATATATATAAAATAATAATATAAAATTCAAAAAACTAATTCTTCTGTTATAAATTAAAGAAGATTAGAAGAATTAAAGAAAATGTTACACGCAGTAGGAATTTTAATTTGATCTTGCAAGACCAGTAATTTTGACTGGTCTGGTAAATCTAGTGTTAATGAAATCATGCTAGAGTAGCGATAATTACTGGAACCTTAATGAATTAATACACAATCCACGTTGACAAGGCACTATTCTTATCACAGGCGATTGAATTACTGATGTTACTCTTGAAACTAGTGGTTAGAAGTTGTGACGACAGACTGTGCTTAATGTCTTCGGTCAATCGCTCAGTTGTATGTGTTTTATTCGGAAAAGTAGAAACTCTATTTAGGTAATTAAAAATTGCTTCTTTGTCGCGGTTTAACGCCCTATTATTTACTAGCAAACTTATTCAAAAAGCCTATTTACATTTTACAGATAAAAAAAGCTAGGACATAACCAATGTCATTTTATGTTTACCCTTAGGTATACAATAGAATGACAATGCCCCTATACAGGAGCTATTCTTCTACATCATAGTATATTTATTATATATTATTATGACATTAGTATGTAAGTGGACAATGCCAGTATACAGCGGCAAAATCAAATTGATAATTATTAATTTTATTTAATTTATATTTGTATTGACGAATAAAAGCGCTCTATTAGAGCCCAATTACTAAAAGTAAAAAAATATTTACGAGGGTCTAATATATTTCTGATTTTGTTTGAACGAATTTGTTTCTTATTGGAAAATCTTGATACCTATTAATTAAGAAAATATCCTAATTAAAGTGTATATTCGTATAAAATCCAAGAAAAATCCGTGTTTTTATTTTAGTGAAAATACACAAACAGAATTTAACCTTTCAGGCGAGAAATTACGTAAAAACGTCTTCATTACTCAACCGTAGAAGCCTTCAGGCGTCCCGTGGGATGTATTTATTCCCTATTAGTCTAGTACGCTGCTCGAGTCAACATTTTGTGTAAATGTCACGCTAATAAAGGTTATATTTTATATCTATTTATTGTAATTTATTGACGGGTGGAAGTTGTGGGCGTTCTTATTCAGATTTCCAGAATTCTTAATTAGTTTTTAAAAAAACCGCAATTATTAAATTTTAATCTATAACAGCCATTCCAAAGTGGTGTTCCGCGGAACCCTAGGGCTAAAATACTGCAAAAAATTACATTATAATAAAATAATATTACATTGCAATATGATTATTCATAAATGCATATAAATCAGTTTTTTTATAATTATATTAAAACTTTTTCCTTCGCCAAAAAAGTTTGAGAACCGCTGATTTATAATATATTAATATTTTTTTTATTAAATTAAAAAGTTTTAAAATGCCACCCCACAGTTTTGGGAATGTACCTCTCCCCACAAAGAATCTATCTTTTAATGGTGATCTTACCTGATGGTGAAAGCGGTGATGGTGGTATCTGCCCCGGAGGTGGATTGTGATTATCATCACGAACTGGAGTCGCTGGTGGATTGGGCTGAGTATTATTGTTGGATGGTGGACCTGGGCCTTTACCAGCGCCGCCGTCAATTCTTAACTGTAAAAGAAATTATCTTCATACAAAAATCGTCATTGATTTTTAATTTTATATAGTACCTTTCTTCTATACCAGGGGTCGGCAGACTTATCAACCAGATGAGCCAAATATCAAGTTTGTAGATTTTCTCATGCCTTCAGAGAGCGGCAACATGAACTTTATTATATATACTTCTCGCAAAAATTAAGGGAACAGCAAAATTTTCCAAATTTTTGGGTGATTTTCAACAGGCTGTATTTCAGTGAAAAATGGTCGTACAGGAAATTAAAAAAATGAAGCTCTTGAAGCTTGAAAATTCTAGTTTTCAGATTTTTTGGGTAAAAATTTTTAGGAGCTCCGGTTCTTATGCAATTCTTAAATGAAGTGATTGCGAGAAGTGTACTATAATGAAAGTCTAATTTGCTTCAGTGAGTTGTAAGAAGAGCCAGATAATCATATGACAAGAGCCGCGGTCTGCCGACCCCTGTTCTATACTAATATAATAAACAGAAAACATTTGATTGTTTGTTTGTATGTATGGAATAGACTCCAAAACTACTGGACTGATTTGAAAAATTCTTTCACCATTAGAATCCTACATTATCCCTGATGAACATAGGCTATAGAATATTTTCAAAAACGTTAGGGATCTGTACGAAAATTTCAATTAAAGTAACTCAAAATGTGAAAAAAAATACAAAAAAAATCATTATATTGCGTACACTGCGGAAATTATTGACAATAGAGCAAAGTGATGTACTACAGTTTTATAGAGGACATTAAATCTACAAAAAAGTCTGCGATACCATATGTCTAACTATTACAGTTATGTCACAATAACTACTTTTTCATGTTAAAATTTAAAGTAAAAGTCGCTGGCAACAGTTAGTATAATATATGTATAAATGTGTATCATATTTACAGAATATATCAAAGCGTAGGTATATAAAATTCATCGATGCAATGAATACCCCGTCAACATCCCTACTAATATTATAAATGTGAATGTGAGTTTGTTTGTTACGTTTCACGCAACAACTACTTAACCGATCATCATGAAACTTTGTACACATATTTTTGGAGGTACAAGAAGTAACATAGGATACTTTTTATACTGAAAAAATAAATTATTTTTTACTATAGTTTCCAACTGACTATAGTTTCAGCTATTTGGAATCATATTGATTTATTTCTATTGAAGTGATCTCTGATACTTATTTAATGACTTAAATGCGAGCGAAGCCGCGGGTAAAAGTTAGTTAGAAGTAAAGACGTTATCCTAAATCATTCTAAAAATAGTATCTTATTTGTATGAAAATAGAATGTAACGTTAAAGGCACGGAGGTGAGCATTAAGCTATATCCCGGGAATATTTTCCGGGTCACACGTCTCCCTTGACGTCATCCGTGACGTTATCAACCCATACCACCATCCCGGTCAACGACTCAACTGTTTGTCCATTGCTTGTTTTTATCCCGACTACTACGGAGAAGCTAGCATACGTATAATGCTGGTAGCTTACGTTAAATATTTACTACTTAGTGTTTTGTTTTTTATGAGTACACCTATCCCCCGATTTACACGGTACTTGTTTTACACGTTTTCGCTTTTACACGGTTTTCCAAATAAGTTTTTTTTTTGTTTTTATCGCACTCTACTAAATGCTACTGTGATTGAACACGTGCGCTGTGTACAGATGTAAATATTTCTGCTTCAAACATCGAATCGGCACAAATAACTTCGAGTGATGAAAGTGAATTCAAACCTTTGATTCCGAAAAAAAGAATGAGAGTAATAATAATATATTACATATTTTAACCTGTCAATGCATTTTATTTTTATTTCTGTGTACACCTAAAAATATTGAAATAAATCACAACTGTTAAATAGCAAAATTATGCATTTTCTGCAAGCTTTTCGATTTACACGGTTTTGACTTGAAAATTTTTAATTTTCGATTTACACGGTTTTCTCAGGAACGTATCTACCGTGTAAATCGGGGGATAGGTGTACATTAATTTATTGTTATTATTACATTAACTTTTTATGACTTGTAGGTGTTATAAGCAGCAATGTATATATATATATGTAGGTGTAGGTATGATACGTTATCCCCGTACAGTTTAAGGTCACATGTAATTTTGGAAAGGTATCCTAAAATAGGATTGTATGTTGTTCAATAATTTTGCTTAAATAATTCGATAAGTTGTTGCAGGTCAGTTATTTTATTTGTTCCTTTCTCTTTTGTTTTTTTTCTGAAAATAGTGTAATGAACTGGTAATTTATATCCCTAGCTTTCATAGTTTATAAACCATCGAGATTGTCTGTAAATTCACTTATGCTTGAAAATAAAAATCGTTTATTAGCATAGGCACTAAAGGCGTGCACTTGCTCATCGTTAGGTCTACCGTGACTTCGGAAAGGCGTATAACGAGAAGAATACCACAAGAAACTCGTCAATCATAGCCTGTACATGAAATAATAATTAAATAAACTGAATTTTAATTCAGAAAAAAAATTAAATCACATTGCACAGTGGTTACGATAATAAATTGTATGTGTTGTAATTGTAATTTAATGTATGTATATAAAATACATGTATATGTCCTATAATATGTATATAAAATATATAGCTACCTATAAAACATTAAATTCAGTCAAAAGAAAAAAAATTCTTTTAGTACCCCAAAAGTAAGCCAAGCTCAAACACTAGTTTGCTTTGCTAGTTTACTAGTTATTAATTTTAAACTACCCTCTTTGCTATAAGTCTAAAGCCTTCTCCAGCATAGTGGAGACGATTGGGGTGAGAGAGAGTCGCATGTCGGAATACTATAAAAACAAAGCATTCAATTAATTTCAAAGATTTTTAATTTGGTAATCATAAGTTGTCATAGCGTGCATCATTGTCGGTAGTTAGACATTAATGGGCTAGGAATGAGGTCATGCCATGCCGACGTCTACGACATTCCAGCATGGGACTTTGTTAAAGTATTTGTATGGAGGTATTTTTATTTTTTTATATTTATTTAAGGTGCAATTGGATATCTCTATAATATAGTGGTAATAAGCTTGGTTAAGATTGATTCTTGATAGAAATTAAAAATAACTTTATTGCAAAAAAAATTAATATTTTTATCACATAGAAGGGCTTAATGCCGTCGGCATTATCTACGAGCTAACCTTTGTCGGTGCGAGCGGTGATATTTGGTGCAATGAAAAGAAAATAATGACTAAATATACACAATACATACATATTTATGAAGTAAATTAAATAAATAGTAGAATTAAGAGATATTTTGCTTTAAGGTAAAATGAATATTTATTTCCAATTAAATCCTGAAATTAATTGTCAGTACAATTGTACAGAATATACTTGTACACTAACTTGAAAATAATACGAGAGAATTCTTCTTCCTCTTCTTTTATTAATGGCTTCAGATATCTATTAAAGACAATTCTGCCAATATCGAGTATTCAGAAATTATAAATAGGGTTGGGATTTAATTTTTAAAAACTGCTTAAATAAGCAAAGACGCTAATATAAACATAATTATATCCATGCCGCGATTGGGCCGCCATCAATACGGTAAATATTTTGCACGCGACAATTTCATGCACGCAAATGGTTTATGAGTTGAAACTGTCGTACTTTCAGCAACGTTGATTATTACAATATACCCGATAAAAATTATTGAAAAGAGTTATTTTGACAATTAGTTTATAAATAGTAATTATACGTCTCTACTGCCAGTGTCAGTTGTCAATATTATTCGTTTTTTTGACATGAGGGTTTTACGTGTGAATTAAAATTTTATAATTTCTTATTGGGTTATTACTTGAATACTGGACATTGGCAGAATTGTCTTTAATAGATATCTGTGCCATTAATGAAAGAAGAAGAAAAACATTTGAATATGAACT
Organism: Tineola bisselliella; assembly: GCA_028551675.1. Lineage (NCBI taxonomy): Eukaryota > Metazoa > Arthropoda > Insecta > Lepidoptera > Tineidae > Tineola > Tineola bisselliella. The sequence goes on from JAPWLS010001655.1 coordinate 104,781, forward strand.
TGAATATGAAAGAGCTTAGACGCATTAGTTGTTTTAAATATATCCTAATAGCAAATATCTTATAATAATATTTTTTTTAAATAAAATGATTCATTGTATGTATAATTTTGGAACACAGTTTCCATGGTTCATAACTTTTTTTTTTATTTCAGCTGTGATATATTTTGGACATCGTCGTAACCAAATTAAAACTTTTGAGATGAGCTACCTATTGTATTTCTATACAATAGGTAGCTAAACATGCTCAATGGTGAGTCTAACGGTATACAGTGGGCTTATCACGAATTTTAGTCTGGCTTTCGAACCGAGTTCGCTTCAAGCGATTTGTATGGAAATTTGAGCAGCGCCACCGCGTGCGGATTTGGAACTACAATATTTTAGATATTTTTTGTTAATTTTCGAACGTCTCGATCTTTCCTTCATTTGATAGATTGCTGGTGCTCGTTAGTCGTTAGTAAAAATTCATGATCCCGATTGCTAACGAATCCGTTTTACTTGTGACAGCTCGATTCGAAAGCCAGACTAAATTCGTGATAAGCCCACAGAACTAAGTATGCCAGAATTTCAGGAGGCAATGGTGAAAGCATTAGTGTGGTTATAACACTAGTACCAGCTTTAAGGGGTATTTCAGTCATCCTGTAACGGCTAAAACAACCTAATTAATATTTTAAAAAATCATACTGAAGGCAAATTTTCAATTTCCACAGCAAAATCGATCCCCATCGTGTTAGGTTACTTCACATGTAATTTTTTAAAATAATTTCAATTGTTTTCTGCTCTGTTTTAGTGACACGCGTGATACCGCATCGCGTCCGCACTGAAAACTGAAGGCTTCGAGCTTTGGGATGTTACGATTTATATCGATAGTCGAATAAATTATATTGTTATTTATAAGTGCTATCAATATTATAAATAATAATAATAATATATCTATATTTATGCTAATATATAAAGAGAAAACATTTGATTGTTTGTTTGTATGTATTGAATGAAGAGGCTCCGAAACTACTGGACCGATTTGAAAAAATCTTTTACCACTAGAATTCTACATTATCCCTGATAAACATAGGCTATAGAATATTTTCAAAAACGTTAGGGATCTGTATGAAAATTTCAATAATGTAACCCAAAGTGTCAAAAAAAAAAATCATTATATTGAGTACGCTGCGGAAATTATTGACAATAGAGCAAAGTGATGTACTACAGTTTTATAGAGGACATGAATATCTACAAAAAAGTCTGTGATACCATATGTCTAACTATTACAGTTATGTCTCAATAACTACTTTTTCATGTTAAAATTTAAACGTCATGATACTTCATATCTTTATTACTACGCGAACGAAGTCGGAGGCAACAGCTAGTATATATATATATATATATATATATATATATATATATATATATATATATTGATCTTGAGAACAGACAGATATGCTAATTACTGCATTTAGAAAGTCATATCTTTATAATCTATCTATATGTATAAAACTCAAAGGTGACTGACTTAGTGATCTATCAACGCACAGCCCAAACCACTGGACGGATCGGGCTGAAATTTGGCATGCAGGTAGATGTTATGACGTAGGCATCCGCTAAGAAAGGATTTTGATCAATTCTACCCCCAACGGGATAAAATAGGGGATGAAAGTTTGTATAAATCTTATTAGATTTATTTCATTCATTATTACGCAGACGTAGTTGCGGGCAACAGCTAGTAATGCATAAATATCATAATGGAATTTATGATTTTTTAAAAATAATATATATTTGGTTTATTGTTCTGGTACATCACTAAAATTGGAAGCTGCGCGCGCCGTCTCTACAAATTGGACAACCCCATCTCATCTCACGCGTTCAACGTATTACGATCTTTATTCAGCATCTCTGTAAAGTCTATATTGCTTTCAAATACTTGCCCTTCGAAAAAATAACGAGTACTGTCATTTTAGGAGGGAAAATAGGTATTTACTTTTGTGAAATTCAGAAGCGACACGTGATTTTCCACCAGACGTCTAAGGGGATTAGGTTACCTAGACATGCCATCATACACTCATAATTAATATCTAATTTTTTTTAAAATTATTACTTTTAGTAAATGGGCTCCAATAAAGCGCTTTTACTCGTCAATACAAATATAAATGAAATAAATTTATTAATTTAATAATTATCAATTTGATTTAGCTGCTGTATACTGGCATTGTCCACTTACATACTAATGTCATAATAATATATAATAAATCTACTATGACGTAGAAGAATAGCTGCTGTATAGGGGCATTGTCATCCTATAAATACATGTACATCAGCCAGATATAAAGAGAGAAGTGTTTTGTTTTACATGAATGTAATTCTGCTACTAACTTATATTGAACTATTAACATATATGATACGTCTAGATAGATAATAAATCTTCTTCTTGTTGTTCTTTTATTAATGACTTCAGATGTCTATTGAAGACCATTCTGCTAATGTCCAGTATTAGAACGACAGTCCAATAAAAAATTACAAAGTTTCAATACAAACGTGAATGTTTATACCAAGAAAGTAATTGATTCTTAAAGGGTTTAGTATAAATCAATTAAAAGTTTCGTAATTAATTAAATATGACATCAGGTTAACCTTTTCACGTCCTTAATCTCTTATGTGGACGTTTAGTCTTTTTTTAATAATTAGTTACTATCAATAATGAATTAGACAAAAAATGTATAACAATTTATTCACTGGGTTTATTACGAATTTTAGTCTGGCTTTCGAACCGAGTTCGCTTCAAGCGATTTGTATGGAAATTCGAGCAGCGCCACCGCGTGCGGATTTGGAACTACGATATTTTAGATACTTTTTGTTAATTTTCGAACGTCTCGATCTTTCGTCCATTTGATAGATTGCTGGTGCTCGTTAGTCGTTAGTAAAAATTCATGATCCCGATTGCTAACGGATCCGTTTTAGTTGGGACAGCTCGATTCGAAAGCCAGACTAAATTCGTAATAAGCCCACAGAATCCCTCAATAAGAGTAGTTACATACATATATGTTATTAATTTGACATTTATTGTAACTACTGTGTAATCTGATTTATAAATTATTATTTACTTTTATTCTGAGATAAGATTCAGTTTTTTTTATTATTATTTTATGTACAGGCTATGATTGACGAGTTTCTTGTGATATTCTTCTCGTCATACGCATTTCCGAAGTCATGGTAGAGTCTAACGATGAGCAAGTGCACGCTTTTGGTGCCTATGCTAATAAACGATTTTCATTTCGTTTCAGTAATAATTATTTGGTTTAGAAGACATATTTTTCTCGCTATAAAATAGACGTCCCTGAAGATGTAATAGTTAGACGCCTACATCTTCCTTTATATTTCGCCCTAAATATTACCAGTAGTGTTAAACTCATATATGTGCCTAGAATTTAGTGCTGTAAATGGTTTTTATAGTCAAAGCCTACTACAACTTTGGAGTTTTATACACTAACAAAAACTATCAATAAAAATTATTTGTGTGAGTGAAATAAAACTATGGAGTATGTTGAAGGAGGGAAAGAGATGAAAAGATGTTATAAAAAATAATAGATAGTACGTACCTCGTACAATGTCATGGCTAAAGTATCAATTTCTTTCACTTGTTGCACAGCGATGTCTTCAGATAAACTTGACGTCTTAACTTCGATTCCCGTGTCAACTTTCACTGATATATCAGCAGCAATATAGCAGCTAATATAACTTTTAAAGGTAGGCAGATGCGTTTCGTTATTCGACAAATATCACCGTTCACGTAATGTAAGATTTAAGTTCTTACAATGAAAACAAAAATCACAATGTTCGGTTGAAGTGTGCGTCCTAATCAAACGCGAGATAAAATTCAGTAATTATAAATGAAATATGCTAATAATTGTTCGGAATATGCGTTATTTTTTATTTAATAACACGTGAAAGTATATATTAAGTATATTCTTGTTAGAAAGCTTAGTTTTTTATTTAAATAGGTTGTGTGGTCGGCGTGGAACAGCGCGCAGGGCACTTGCGAGACTGCGGCTTGGGCGGGCGGACGCTATGCGCGATGGGCGCAATCAGACTAGTCTGGGAGACGACGGACATATTTAATTATAAATATATCAGCACATATACTCTGAACCGAAGCTAGACAGACAGATAATGGTTATTATCTCACTAGTACCACCGGTTTCAAGCACAATTACTTTTCAATACAAATACCAACAGCTTGAAAGTAGCTGTAGGAATGTTTCCTACCAATTGTTTGCTAAGGCAGTCGCTCCACTCATGAATAACGTTACCATACGTCCCATTTTAACACTAGAAAGACTGAACTTTAGTATATATGTACCTATATCTAGGTATAACACATATATATATATACCGGAAATGAAGGAGGGGAGGTAACTACTATTATCAATAACCGCATTTACATGTCGTACTAAAAGTCACAAAATTCTGTCATTATATGCATAGTTGTTTTTCTAATTGAAATCAAAAAACAGTCAAAATGACTTCTTCGGGCAATCTAGTGTTAAACGAGACCGTCCCTTTTTACGGTTCTCCGTGCCAGTGTCCCCGAAAAAGGCTTCGGGACGCAAAATTGTCCCGTTTTCCAACGTTGCAAAAAATAACCGAATGGAATAATCTTAGGTAAATTATAAATAAAAACCATGAAATTTATTCTTACTTAAAATCATCACCAGCTTTATTATTTAAAACAAATTTATTCATATGAAAAATATAAATATAAATAAAATATAATTATTTTTTTAATTTGTAATAAATACTATTTTAATAAATAAAAAAATATTAATAAAAAAATTGACGTAAATAATGATAAATAATAAATGATCACTTTACTCATTAAACAACAGATTTTTTCTTATATATAGTAAAACCTTCGATAATATTTTTTAAAGAAAGCCGTTACCGCCTGGCATATAAAAGCCTGGATAAGGATTGCGAGGGGTGTTCCCGGACACCCTCTTCCACTGCCAGCAGCCGCTACTGCCCACAGCACGATCTTCGACAAGCAGCAACTCAACCATCCAAGCATTAATAATTAATAAAAATTCAATCTGTAAATTCACAATCTGTAGATCGATTCTTTTACAGATATGTTCTTAATAAAATACTTATACCGCCTTTTCCACATCCCAATAACATTATAAATGTGTGTTTGTTTGTTACGTTTTCACGCAACAACTACTTAACCGATCATCATGAAACTTTGTACAGATATTTTTGGAGGTACTACAACTAACATAGGATACTTTTTATTTAAAAAATACATATTATTTTTTACTATAGTTTCCAATTGACTCTAGTTTCGGTTGTTTTGAAATTTATCTATATTTATTTTTATTTCACTCTGTTGCTCATTCCTCATTTGGGTGTTACGTAACGTTTCTGGGGGTACATAACAACGCTTTATGGCGTTATAGAGAGTTGTCGTTAAATGGGGAGAAGAATCTGAATTAGAAAAAGAAAAAGTTTATCTCAGACAAATGATTTTGACGCTTTAGGGAGTTTGACGTTACATGGAGTTTAGACTATATTTGAATTTATTGTAATTATAATTAGAGATGTGCCGATTATGACTTTGGCCGACTAGCCGATTAGTCGGTTGTAAATAAGCCGACTAGTCGGCCGACTAATCGGCCAAGCCGACTACGGTTTAGGGGATTTCCGTGACGCTTCGTTTACAGCTGATTCGCTGCAATTTCAGTCACTACTGACATGTGGACAAATATAAATAGCAAAAAAAGTTTTTTGAGTTTTACATCTCACTAGTTTGACGATAGTTTCAAATATCATCACGCAGAATTGCAATATATATCATTAAATATTATGTTGATTTGTTTTTTAATTAAGATACTAATTTTGTTTGATAAATGTCACCAATATATTTTATTTACAAGGAAGTAACACATACATTTTATTGAGAAATAGGCACAAAGTAAGAAGCCGGATAGTCGGCGCTTTTTGCCGATTAGTCGTCGACTACGATAGTGGCCGGATAGTCGGCTTTACCGACTAGTGGCCGACTAGTCGGAACATCTCTAATTATAATCTAAGTGGATATTTTCAAGACATGTTCTAAATTTTGTTTTTGTTTTTACTTTTTTTTAACTGCGCTTAAAGAAAGCAGTGGGTAATATACTTGGTTGGGAAGGTCGTTCGACATTATAGTGTAATCATTAATTCTTGTATTCATATTTCTATGTCCTAAAAACTCTTACTTAAGCTAAGTCTATAGTTATAATTTGAATGCTTCAAACAATCATACAATGTTCGTGTCACGTAATATCAAAGCATCTGTAACGTGACATTCACTTCAAGTTCACGTGCTATTTACTTCTTTCCACCCTTACTATGCACGTTTTATGTGTTGAAATTGCAATTTATTTTTTGTTATTTTTTTGTAATAATACAATGAAGCAATCATGTAATACTTATTTTAAAATAAGTAGCTAAATTTTAAATTGAATTATTTATTACCGGGACAATAACGTCTTGCCTCTATAATACGTTTTAATTTTAATTAATAATTTAAAAACAAACATTCATAGAAGTAACTAGTAAGTACATCATATAGGTACGCACTTTCCACAATTATATGGAGATTGGAGTAAATAATCGGATTTATTGTTAGTCGCGTGGCAATGGCTTCTTGCTCACGCGACTTAATCACGCGGTCTAGTGAGCTAAAACAATTAAATCTTGTATTGTACTACAATTCAATTAATTTTGGTTTATTTAAAATTACTTTATAGATTACAATTTATTATTATTAAACTAAGTTAAAATAATTATTTAATCTTACAACACAGCGTAACGCATTTGTCAAAATGATGTTTCTGTGAAGTGATTGTTTTGGTTTGTGGTTTATATGAAAAAAAAACATAAACGTATATGTTTGTAAAAGGAAAGTTTATTTTTGTATAAAATGACGCTTGGGCGAAAGTTCCAGCAATTTACGGGGTAAGCCTGACCTTAGCCATTTATGGATAGATTGATTATTGATGCATGAACTTGAGGACCCTTTTCAAGTTAAAAATAATGTTACTTGTATTGATTATTCCCTATTTTTAGTAATGCGGGAGAGGCTCGGAAGGTCTATGCTAGCCAGTCGAAGGTTGGCACTCTCTCAGGTTGCTCCTCTTCGGTAAGTTTTTACGAGATTTCTCTTTAACATGTTTTGTGAATAAAATACAACAATAATTAATTTGCAGATATCTCTTTGCGATATGATTGAGCCACCTGATTGGGAGGAGTTGTGTGACCGGGTATTAAATGAAGGAGACGTGTTGGCTTATCCAGCTAATGATGTGGAGCTGGTTACCGTTCCACGTCCCTTGCGGACATTGCAACCTGTGTTGCCCGATGAACCATTGTAAGTATTTAGTTTATTTATATTTCTAATTCTAATCCGTCATCCGTAGGTTCCTATTGGAACACTTGGACTTGTCAAAATATAACTATATTTATCAATACAACAATATACAGCAATGACAACGGCACCCTCTACTCACTTCAACAACAAATATTAACTACTAGATACAATCAGGTTTCACAGACTGTCATAGTTAACTATAACCATTTTTTCTAATTTTTTATTAGAAAACACCTCTATATCTTTTTATTTAATGATGAGAACTTACTATGTCAGCATTCTAAAAAAACACTATCCATGCAGGCAGATACTGGCCGTCATGTTTGCTCTGTAAATATTTTTTGTAGAACTGGTCTAAAAAGCATTTTTCTTAGGAACCAATATAAAAACTTTTTTTAATGCTTAAAACATGTTATAAATAAAATTTCAATAATTAATTATAAATATTATTTTGTTTTTTTTGCACCCTACTATTTACATCCTGATATACTACCCTAAGCTTGGTTGCCTGATAGAGATCACTGCTTAGTGATAAGGCCGCCTTTTGTTCTTTCTTTTTTATTTTCTTCTGTTCTTTAAATGTATTTTAATTTGTGCAATAAAGAGTTATTATTATTATTATTATATTTTTAATATAGTCGGGATTAACATTTTGACAACTTGCATTAACTATTTCTCAATGGTTTCTCAATACTCAATACAACAATGAAGAATTTATACAAACAAATTATGCGCAATAAGAGTGGTAGGCAGACTATTGACGGCATTAGCCTGGGGTAGTACCACCACTTTCAAGCAGAACACCCGTGAAGTGACCTAGTTGCGTTTCGGGATCAGCTTGTAAGTAGCCGGGATAACAAGAGGAGTGTGCCCTGTCAGTTTGGACAGAGCACATTTGTCTCCTCTCACTCTAGCTTACCATCAGGCGGAGTGTGGTTATATGCTTTAAACTTTAAATTGCTCTCCTGTAAACCTTAATAGAACTCGGCGATAATTTTGTTTTTATAGAGACACGGCGCCGATGTTTGTAAGAGAATGCATCCGCAGTTACACATCGAACTTCACTTTTGTGGAATACAAGTTCAGGTCCCAGTCAGGGTCTGCCTGCAGCCGGGAGAGAAGAGCCGAGCGCCTGGACAGATTACAGAATGTGCCTCGACACAACTACGAGGTTGATGTCGATCCCTTGACTGTTTCAACTGAAGAATTGAGTACTCATCAGGTATATTGACATCACTTTTTAATGCCTTTGTCCCGGGACAATACTACATTGGAAAGGCCAACGCAAACACTCAAACCTGAAAGTAATATTTAATCTTTCATCAATTTGTATTAATGATACATATTTTCCTACACTTTTAATTGTCTTGCTTCAGTTCGAATCTCAGCCATCAAGTGGTCGTCAATCAGTAGCGTCTCTCTCATCTTCTTCTTCCTGCAACGAGACCCTCACTCCACGTGGATCATGGGCAAGCTTAGACCTGCGCAGCTCTTCATCAGACCCCTTACTGACAGATCTGCTTGAACGTAGACCCATGGAGCAATTGGATGCTATAAACGAAGCTCGGAGACTTGAAAATCGCCAGAACGACTTCCTCGGTCTCTACGCTCCATATATTGATGAAGAGGAAGCAGTAGAACGAAGATTGGCTGCTGATATGCCTTGTGAAGTGCTCGGACACAGAATTCTTGTTATGTGTCACCAACTTAAGTAAATATTATTTTTATTTATTACTTATCTATACTAATATATAAAAAGAAAACATTACATTCATTACAAACATTAAATTCTTTTACCATTAGAATTCTACATTATTTAATTTTTAAAACGTTAGGGAACCGTATGAAAACTTCAATCATATAAGCCATAATGTGAAAAAAAACATTATATTGTGTGCGCTGCGGAAATTATTGACAATAGAACATAGTGATGTACTACAGTTTTATAGAGGACATGAATATCTACAAAAAAGTCTGCGATACCATATGTCTAACTATTACAGTTATGTCTCAATAACTACTTTTTCATGTTAAAATTTAATCTTCATAGTACTTTATATCTACATTACTGCGCGAACGAAGTCGCTGGCAACAGCTAGTGTTAGATAAAAACATTATTACAGATAAGTATATTAACTTTATGTAAGCTGTCACTTACAATTAGACAGTCACAAACATTGAACTCTTTCAAGTTCCAGCTCTTCAAGCACTATCTTGACACACAGAATAATGATTGTCTTATTTTTATTTTTATTTTTTATTAATTATCTAATTTATTTTATATAAGTAGGTACTAGCTTTTACCCGCGGCTTCGTTTGCATTTAAGTCATTAAATAAGTATCAGAGATCATTTAAATAGAAATGAATCAATATGATTCCAAACAGCTGAAACTATAGTCAGTTGGAAACTATAGTAAAAATAAATATTTTTTTTAATAAAAAGTATCCTATGTTACTTCTAATACCTTCAAAAATATGTGTACAAAGTTTCATGATGATCGGTTAAGTAGTTATTGCGTGAAAACGTAACAAACAAACTCACATTCACATTTATAATATTAAGTAGGGATAAGTATATATTGATATTATATGTGTATGTGTATGTAACCTGTTATTATGTACTGTTTTTATTATTATTAATTACATTTGCGCCTCATTCACCGCATTCCTCTCCTAATGGTTAGCTGGTAGAGAATTCCAAATGTGTGCCAAGTGTGTAAATGTGTGTTTTTGTAGTGTAATAAAGTTTCTTTCTTTACAGATTAGAGTTGGATGTAGAGCCATTTTTCGCATCAATGGCATTGTACGATGCTAAGGAGAGAAAAAAGCTATCAGAGAACTTTTATTTCAACTTAAATTCAGAATGTACGCGTCAAATGCTCTCGCCGCATCAGGCGCATGCGGACCTGTCCACGCTCAGTCGGAGCGCTGTCTTTGAGATACTAAATCCGTCGCAGGACATATTTCTAGTTGTAAGATTGGAGAAAGTTCTACAAGGAGATGTCAATGAATGCGTTGAGCCTTACGTCAAAGATGATAAGGTTATTACTTTCATTTAGTTTTATGTAGACAAGTGTTTCCCAACCTTTCGCTTGTGCCGCAGTTTTAACGATCTATATGAAAATGTCACGGATCTTGATTTATTCCATTTGAAGCCTAAGAAGCTCAAGTCTATTTTGCACTTGGCTTTCCTATAACACTCTATGTTCGAGCAGCAGACTGGCGTTCGTATTTAATCATTAATGTATGTAGTTTTCTTCAGATGTTTAACACAACTATTAGGTTACCAAATTTAGCTTTATTTCTCTAGTCTAGTGTAGTTGTTACTTTCATGTTATGGTTTGTTAACTGTTTGTTTGTGTGTGTCTAAATAAATAAATAAACCTTTTTTGTGCCTTGCCCCACCTTAGTCTTTCTAAAATTCTTATGCCTCCCTTACGTAACCAAACACCCGGCTGAAACATTGGTCTCGTGAAGCGAAAGTATACCTAATAATTATTTACGGCAATTATTTAAGAATTTGCTTTTTTCGTTAATTTTGGCACCGAAATCTAGTATTGCATTTGAATGGCCCGGAGCGAAAGGGTTAAACTCGTGTCGAGCCCATTTTCGAATTTGGGAAACACTGATGTAAACGATAAAAAGTGAATTTTATTTTTGTTGATATTTTCAGAATCGTGAAAAGGTACGTGCTAGTGCGCAGGCGGCGTGCTCTCGTCTTGGCAAGTATCGTATGCCTTTCGCGTGGACGGCCGTTTCCATACTAAATGTGATCACTGGGGCCAACAATGAACCAGGATCCAATGAACAGAGCGCCAGCAATAGTCTGGGTAAGGTATAATTTATATTAAAACAACTCGACTGAGGTTTTATTCAGTACCAATGTAATGTTATATGTATGTTCATGACCCGTCATATATAGTAAGTACAGTTGACAATCTTCAAATGGATACAGATTGAAGTTTGAACTGGAAGAAACAAGCATTAGAAAGAGATAACTATATTCTTATCGTGTCGAAGTTGAGGTATGTGTGAAAGGGATGTAGATATCTCCTTTAACGTTTACAATACCGCGGTCGTTTCTCTTTTTATCGCTTATATACCTACAAAAACTATATTCATTTGTATGTGTCAGGTAAGGTAAAAATAAAAAAATCTGTAGGTAAGATTTGTATCATATTAGACCTATGTGCTGTCTCGAGAGGTCTTAACTCTATTGACCTATATAGTTGTCTCATAACAGATCGTAAGAGTTCAACGAGTAGCTTGGAACAGCTTCGTCGGAGAGCTGGAGAGGTGGGTGGCTCTTTGACAAGGAAAGGATCGGAGAGAAGACTCATGTTACCCGCAGACACGGATGATATAGCAACGCAGCTGGATGCGCTCAAGCCTATTGGAATCACACTTACTAGTTTTTTCAAACAGGTATAGATGTCATTTATATAGCCACCTTGATTCCAGGCACAAAACAGCTATCTACTTTCTTAAAGTAATATTTGTTTTTACCGGGAATCAAATGCAGGATATCTAAACTATTCAATAACTGTTATTCTTGTGACTTTTAAAATGTCCTGAAATTTAACATAAATTATGGACATCATGTGAGTGTGACACAGTGTTCACTTATCATATGTAATTTTATTCCGGTGACCATGATTTTTTCTTAATTCAGGACTTTTATGCGTTAATATTTTTAGGAGGTAGACAAACTGCGCGATGAGGATTTATACAAGTTTCTCCAAGAGATCAAGCGTCCTAGTTCAGCTCCGAAGAAACTTAAATGTATTCCTGGGATGTTGAAAATTGAAATATGCACTTGTCCCGAGGAAATTAGAAATGTATTGACACCCGAACTGGCAAAATTAAGTCCTTATGGTGGTATGTAACAACGTGACGTCAGTTTTTGTCTATAAATAAAATTAGTCTAAATCAGCCATTCTCAAAGTGGTGTTCCGCGGAACCCTAGGGCTAAAATACTGCAAAAAGTACCTACCAAGGGGAGATTATAAGGTTACATCTAAATATTCCAACTAAATATTACGTAATATTACATTGCAATATGATTATTCATAAATACATATAAATCAGTTTTTTATAATTATATTAAGGCTTTTTCCTTCGCCAAAAATGTTTGAGAACCGCTGGTCTAAATAATTCAATTATTTTCAGATGACAATGTCCGTCCGTGTAAGGAGGTGCTGCCATTTCCTCTCTACCCGCCCCTAATGCCTCATTATCAATACCGGAGTCTGCTTTATGTTTGTCCGAGGGAAATAAACCTCAATGCTTACACCTCGAGAACTGGATCTGCGAGAAATATTGCTGTATGTATAGTTGACAGTCTTCAAATGGATACGGATTGGACTTTGGATTGGTAGAAACAATCATTAGAAAGGGATAACTAGTTGAGGCATGTGTGAAAGGGATGCATATATCTCCTTTACTGTTCACGACACTGCGATCGTTTCTCTTTCTATCGCTTATATACTTACAAAAAGTGTATCCTTTTATATATATACTAATATAATAAAGAGGAAACATTTGATTGTTTGTATGTATTGAATAGGCTCCGAAACTATTGGACCGATTTGAAAAATTCTTTCACCATTAGAATCGTACATTATCCCTGATTAACATAGGCTATAGAATATTTTCATAAACGTTCGGGATCCGTATGAAAACTTCAATAATGTAAACCAAAAAGTGAAAAAAAAAAAACGCGTACGCTGCGGAAATTATTGACAATAGAGCAAAGTGATGTACAACAGTTTTATAGAGGACATCAATATCTACAAAAAAGTCAGCGATACCATATGTCTAACTATTACAGTTATGTCACAATAACTACTTTTTCATGTTAAAATTTAAACTTCATAGTACTTTATATCTCCATTACTACGCGAACAAAGTCGCCGGCAACAGCTAGTTGTTGATAATTTTCAGTGGTTTTAAGTTTTTGCTTTTCAGGTTCGTATTCAGTTAATGGCTGGTGAGGAACAGTCGTGTGCTTTGCCTGCCATATTTGGACGTAGTTCGTGTTCTGAATTCCTGACCGAAGCGCATACTACTGTTTTGTATCATAACAAGTACGTATTTTACAGCCTCTTTCAGGGAGCAATTGTCTAGTTTTAAGCTCTAGTAAGATTGTATGGAATATATGATACTGAGTTTTTTTTGTATTCTTCTTCTTCTTCTTTATTAATGGCCTCAGATGTCTAATGAAGACAATTCTGCCAATGTCGAGTGTTTGGGCAAAAACTCAATAAGAGATTACAAAATTTTAATTCACACGTAAAACCTCATGTCAAAAAACAACCATTTTATTTTAATTTTTTTTTTGTATTATTAATAATAACTTGAAGTAGATAAGAAGTCGGAAACTATGCATAGATCATAGATTTACTGAGTATAGTTCAAAAGTTCAAACCTCAGTCAGTTGTATGAAAGAAAATAGACCAATCACACGCTTGAATTGACGTAATTTTATTATATTACTATTTTATTTATTGGTTGTCGTGTTTAAAGATTTATTATTTATTCGTAAATAATTATTACAGTATAGTCTCACTAATCCGGCACGTCCAGTAATCCGGCACCCTCGCCCCCCTCGCCCCCCTCGCCCCTCTACACCTGTGAGCTTCGCAAACTCAATACATTACATACATTTATTCTCTCTATGAAATGCTTTATATTATTCATTACCTATGACTTTTCACTATAATCCAGTAATCCGAACATTTTAATAGTGCCGGATTAGTGATATTATACTGTACTACATAAAATGCAATTTAAGTGCAGGTTCTACGCTCGAGTAACAATCAGTTCAAACTATACTCGAGCATAGTTTGTGAAAACAGACCCCTATAAGAAAAATATTCCTCTTGACGTGGGTTATTATTTTCTGTTTCAGAAACCCGTCCCTCTATGATGAGATCAAGTTAAAGTTGCCAGCCGATTTGGGTGATCAGCATCATCTGTTGTTCACTTTCCTGCATATATCGTGTCAGAGGAAGCCTGTTGCGCCTGAGCAGGAAAAGAACTTGGAAACTATTGTCGGTTATACGGTATGGTTTAGTATAAAAAAATGATACCTATATTAACCTTTAACTACTGAGATGGATTTAATTTCACGTAAACACTGACGTGGGGACCTCAGAGACCCGTATATATATTATTTTTAAAAATCTAGGGTTTTTAGGGTTTAGTGTTTAATATTTAGCTTCAGTGGATGTATTTAAATAAAATAAAGTTTATTTGTATATAATTAAAACCATCATTTCAAAGTTTAGAAAACACTGTAAAAAATCACATGAGATCATAAATCAGCAATAATAAATAGAATTATTTTAAAAAATCAATAAATTAACTAATTAGAGTAATTCAAAAATTTTCAGTAGTTAAAGGTTAAACTGTTATCTAAAATTAAGCATAAACTACTTCACTTTATATGATTTAAAACAATTACATTATAACGTAAAATGTATAATGACTGCTATAATGGTGGGTATTTTTAAAAAATCATTTATCTCTAATCAAATTTCAAAAGTCTGTTACACGCCTTAGGCCCCAAAAGGTGCATGATCTGTGATCTTGTTCACCGTATATGGTGCAATAGCTCATGTAAGCACCAGCCCTTCAGTTCTATTTAATTTCAGATAAATGTACTTATGTATTTTCTCTCATAAAAAAAAATATATATATTTTATTTTTTTCTTCCACATGGTTCTACCCATATTTAATTGTTAACCAAACAAGAGATGCCAATTTTTTTTTAGTTTCGTGACAAAAAAATTGTATGGGTAGGGACCTCGATTTTCCGACCACTGTGCAGTGTGTTTATAAAAAAGACTGTGACAGTCTGTAAAATGTAATATTTTTTTCGTTTTTAAACGACTAATTATTGATTCTGGATTGATTTAAATCACTGACGCAAGATATAGCGGAAACAGTTAAACAAAAAATCGGATATCTTGTGAAGTGTCAAAAATGTCATTAAGAAATAGTTGCTAGCGCCACCTAGTGGATCCTAACTGCTGCATTATTTTCCTTCATCGACCTAATGTAATGGGAATTATAAGCAAAATAATTTTAAATAATTTCCTTTTAATTATAAACTATTGGGTTTTCAAACTTAGCTTTATTTCTCTAGTCTAGTGTAGTTGTTACTTTCATGTGTGGGTTTGTGTGTATTTAAATAAATAAAGAAAGGATTCACCTGAACATGTATATTTCAGTGGCTCCCACTATGCCGGAACGGGAAGCTGACATGCGGGGAGTTTAACTTGCCGGTCATGCTGGAAGAGCCGCCCGCCAATTATTCCTACATATTCCCTGATGTACTGCTGCCCGGCACCAAATGGATTGATAATCATAAGCCTTTGTTTAATCTGACACTGGACGCGCATTCTACAGTTCATCCGTTGGTGAGTTTGTTAAGACTTGTTGAATTTAATTAGGCTTTCAGGTCTAGGGGGGCTACTCAGGCATATCCGAAGTTTCGTGATACGGCCGTCACTTCTGTAGCTTACGTTAATTTTGACATATAAGGTTGTAAAAAGTCCTGTCAAATGTCTGTAAAATTAGCATTGAGTGACGTTACTGTCAAATCCGTAATTTCGTGAACGATTACCGGTCCATAAGTATTCCTGAGTAGCCCTCCTGGTGTTTGGGAGTCAGAGGGTAGTATATGTTTTTGTGTATTACAGGATAGCTGCATTGAAAGGTTTGCGATGGCCTGTGAGGCTGTCCAGGAGGGTAACATACCGGCGAGGATCGGCTTAACTAACATGGAGGCTGAATTACGAAATAGGTAGTGTAATATTTATAAATAGTTATTGCTGATCGCTCTAATTAAGCATGACAGAAAGAGATGGATGCTAGTTTGTCTGTTTCATAGTCGTATAGCTACGAAAGGTGAATGACCACTTTATTGAGATTAATCATGCTTAATTTACAGTTTAAGTAAAAACTATTCTATGAATATACTGATATTATATTGTATATACTATATATTAGTGTTATATATATATATATATATATATGTAAGTTATGATTAGAGGGTAGTTATGTAAACCGTTTATATAAATTGTATAATGGTAGGTGACTACACCATTGTCTGGCAGTCGTTAACAAGCTCGATAAATGATCACACTCAAGAAGGACTTTTATTTCCGTAACTATGACATACATATCAATTAGTTACTTGTAATTTCTCGTTGTATGCCTTTTCTTATCAGAAGGCCCTATACGAAATAAATATTGCAGCTTGGAAGTAGCCGGGATAACGAGAGGAGTGTGCCCTGTTAATTTGGACAGAGCACATTTGTCTCCTCAATCTGTCTGTGGTAACAGTTGTCTATGCTCATGGACCGCACTCTAGCTTAACATCAGGCGGAGTGTGGTCATATGCTAGGCTATCAATAAAAAAATTTATTTAAAGTGACTGTTTTTTAGTATATCCGAGTTGCCGAACGCGAACGTGGAAGTGTTAGCGAGATACCTGCCGGTGGTTCTGGACAAGACCATACAACTCCTGACTGCGCCTCCGTCCTTGCAGGGCGACGTACTGAACATAGCTCAGGATGCGTTCACTTGTCTCACACAAATATTTACTGACGTCACTGTATGTATGCCTTTTAATCGATTACTATATTTGATTCGTCGATACTAGCCACTGGGGGGCTACTCAGACGCACTTCGGACGAAAATACGGACGTTTCCTACTCAGAAACACTCACGGACACGTAATCATTCATGAAATTACGGATTTGACAGCGACGTCACGACGGATAGGCCACACAATGCCTATTTTATATGTTAAAATTCACGTAAGCTACAGAAATGACGGCCGTATCACGAAACTTCGGATATGCCTGAGTAGCCCCCCAATGAATCGGTGTGTTCATTGGTTCTTGATTATATTAGGTATGAGACTAGAAACACATGTAACGATATGTTGTATTGAAAAATAGTTTTTGTCCTTGTCTTTAGTATGCAATTGTGTGAAAGAGAAAACACTTTGCTCACTTGTTTCCTGTGATATGATGTGATGTATAATGTTATGTTGTATTCGGTGGTTAAAGATATTTTTATGAGTGTTTCTTAGTAGGTTATTTATAATTTGAATATAAAAATAACAATTCAATTAAATCATGGAATAACTAATAATAATAATAGATTGCGGTCTATGATTAGAGACAATAATTACGTAATTTATTTAAACCAGTGGTTCTCAACCACTGTGCCACTAAAAGTGTTCTTATTATTAACTTGTAATTAACACTAGATTTACCAGACCAGATCAAATTAAATTTCCTACTGCATCTAACATTTTCTTTAATTCTTCTTTAATCTATAACAGAAGAATTAGTTTTATGAACTTTATATTATTTTATATATATTTGTAACAAATATATACTTTTTTTTGGTTTTGGTAGAAATAGGTATAATTGGTTGTTTCAGGCGTTACTTTGCGGAAATCCATATTAAAGGAAATTATTTAAAATTATTTTGCTTATAATTCCCGCTACAACATTCAATAATCATCAGGATACGTGAAGTGGCGAAACGCGTCGAGACAAGTTATTGAATGTTGTAGCGGGAATTATAAGCAAAATAATTTTAAATAATTTCCTTTAGAAATAGTTATATTTAAGCTGGTAAATCTAGTGTTAATCACATAATAAACTTGCTGTTGTTTTTGTAGCATATATTATTTTATTTTTACATTCTGAATATTATTATGAACTATTTTTTTACACTTTAAAACTTATCTTGCCTTATATTGAAAATTTGATTATATTTGCAACAGAACATGAACGAGGGTGCGAGTTGTGATTCCCATGGCCGCAGCAGTTTGTTGTCCACGTATATTCAGTACCAGGTGTCAATACCGAGGCCCATGCTCTCGGACAGGGACATAGGGCTACCATTGCCGCCGACAGGTAACTACAACACGATTATATGTAGGCAGACTGATGATGGCATTAGCCCACGTGGAACACATGGGATCAGCTTGCAAGTAGCTGGGATAACGAGAGAAGTGTGCCCTGTTGATTTGAACAGAGCACATTCGTCTCGAGTCGGCATAGTGTGGTCATATGCCGGGGTATTCATAAAAAAAACTTAAATAAAAAATCGTGTCGGATTACTTACTGATGCAGGTTTAACATAGTCGGTACTAATTCACTATCACATGAAAAATGGTTGAAATTAAATGAAGATAGTTTATTAGAATAGGCACTAAAGGCGTGCGCTTGCTCATCGTTAGACTCTACCATGGCTTTGGAAAGGCGTATGACGAGAAGAATACCACAAGTAACTCACCAATCATAGCCTGTACATGAAATATTCTGAAATACTCAAATAACATTTTGTAGTTCGTACTATGTTTAAGGCTTTCGATATTTACTTAGCTACCTTTCAGTGATGACGGACGGTTCGTGTAAGATACTACATGAAGAAATCGCACTCCAGTGGGTGGTTGCGAGCGGCGCTACCAGAGACCTCGCTATGCATAACTCGTGGTAAGTCTTAGGTCTCTATGGCTATGCAGAAACCACGCTCGAGCGTATTTCGATCTGATTATTACTTGAGTATAGAGCACTGTTTCCCAACGTGGGCAGTTCGAAAATGGACTTGATACGAGTTTAATCCTTTCGCTCCGGGCCATTTAAATGCAATGCTAGATTTTGGTGCCAAATTTAACGAAAAAAGCAAATTCTTTAATTATTTAGGTAAATAATTATAATATTACATTGCAATATGATTATTCATAAATACATATAAATCAGTTTTTTATAATTATATTAAGGCTTTTTCCTTCGCCAAAAAAAGTTTGAGAACCGCTGGTCTATTTTGTTTTGTGCGACTTTAGAAGTTTTGAACTCTACTCAGTGAATCTATACTCGAGCGTAGTTTCTGAATAAAACTAATAAAACTTGTTAATATGTTTATATTAAGTTTTATTTTATAAGTTGAACACACAGTAGTAGTATGAGAAAGCTTTCGAAACGTCAAGTTAAAATAATGCGAGAGTAAGTCAATCCTCTGCGCAGAAAGAGGAATGATTAAGAACAATTAAAACTACTCAGATAGTCTTGATATTCTTCTTTAGTGAGCAGGTACTTTGCTACATTCAAACACTTCTCTTCATTGTCAGGTTGTTCTAGAAGGTTTATCAGCGGTTCCAGCTTCCTAGCATACTCGTTTAGACGCTGCCTGTGATAGTTCTCTAATAAATTACAACCCTTATGCCAGAAATACAGTATCTCACCCTTAACCAAGGCCTCGTGGAACTTGTTCACCATGTGTTTAAATATAATTGCGTCGCTTTTAGACCAGAATTCTTTCCTTTCCTCGACTATTTCATGAAAAAATAATGTCTTTATGTAGTAACTCGGAATGTCCAGTTTTAGAGCGTCTCGTAGCTTCTTCAGAAACCTGATGCCTTGTTTCATTCTGCCGCCGACGTTTTTCATCATCTTCCATTCCTGATCGTGCAGCGCGATCCGCCATTCGTCGTCCGAAGTGTCGGCGCTTTTGTTAAGTTTCGGCACCACCATCCAGTAGTTCTGCGAGCAATCTCTTGGTATCTTCCGGTGTCTACTGGTGACCGGCCACCTGTTCTCGAGCATTCTCAGCGCCGGCACCAAGTCGACCTCGCACAGAAAGTCCCGGTCTCCTTTTATCACCAAAGTCTGCGCCGGCCCGCTCGACGTCAACCCCAGTATGTAAACGTCGTCGTTCACTCTCACTATTTTCTGTCCCCTTGAATTCTTCTCGAACTGATTGAACGCTCTGTCCACTACGCTCTTGAACCAATAATGGAACTTGGACCTCTGTAAGTAATTAGTTCTCGGGTTCATCCATTTGTACGCGGTGATATTAATTTTGACATCATCACGGCTGGGTATGTTTTGGAATTGGTTGCCCATCTTGAGTTTGACGTACGCGGGCGATTCACTCTCAATGTTAATATCGGTATTCTTTGGTGTTTTCACATCGACGCTGTAATTGGCGGGCATGTTTATGATGATGTCGACGTCGAACTCGCTGGGCATCGTAATGCGCAAGTTGTCGTAGTGACTGCCGGCGCACTGTTTTCGCGATGAATATTTTTTATAATACGGGTCCACGTCTTCCATTCGCGCGTTGATTTGAGAGAACACTTGGCTAAACACTTTGTAGTACTTGTTGAAGTCATCGTCTTTCAGTTGTATATATTGTTTGTGTATGTCGTCCAGTAGGTTGTTTAATTTCTTCGGTGCTCGTCTACTTATTGGCAATTCTTCAAAGTCCTCATCTAATGTCTGTTCTTCGCGCGCGGTGGCCATCGCGTTCAATATGCGAAAGAACAATCCTATCCCGTTCACTATGAGCTCCATCGTCGATTGCGTTTGTTCCGCGCCACGTGCGTCCCCCGCATTCATATTTGCAAAATGACACCAAAACGTGTGTTACGTGTATAATAATATGTAGTAGTAATTATTTTCGTTCAATGACCGGTATTTATACGCGTTGAATAGATAATGAATTCAATGCGTTATTGTGACGGGTTTAAGATATGGCCTTATCAATGAAAGGGTGCTTAATTTGTTGCAGTCGCGGCTACCGGTCAGAATGAGATTGAATATGGAGTCTCGTAAGTTAATTTTAAACAATAGCTGACAAAGCTAACCGCATTCAATTGTGATTCGCGTGGTGACAGAATTGAAATGTAACTCACACTGAATGTGATTCATGTATCCGATGACATGTCACCTTTTCTGGTTATAATTGCCAATTACATTCGGCATGGGAATGGAGTTCGCGTGTCGTGTTAACAGCATTCCAGTCTTTTGTCATTTGACTTCTTGGAATTTGGGTTAAGTTGGCTTTTATAATTGTGATGTCTTAAAAATAGATTTCATTTGTTTGTCCTTTCCATTCCTGTCAATTCAGATGCATCGTATTCGTCTTCTCAAATCGGTACAGTGCAGAGGTCGGTAACCTTTTTAAAGAGCCATAAATAATTTCTTGCCAAAATAAATAGTACTTGCATAAATAAAGTTTTTTGATAAAATTTTTCACAATAAATTGGAGATAATATATATAAATATATATATATATTATTAAACATTTGCTTAAAACACTAACTTATATTTCAATAACAAACAATTGAGCAAAAATTCAACCGTAGCCTTGAAATTTTGCTTATAACTTGTTGTTTTAAGTTTCAAACACGATTCTAAACTTTCATTTGTTAGTTGGTTTCTTACTTTACTTTTAATGATATTCATAGAAGAGAACGCTTACTCACGAATATGTCGATCTGGAGATAGTCGGCACTCCGAAAGCTTCCCATCCAAAGAGCCGCAGGTTCCCGCCTCCTGGACCACACTCTAGCTTAACATCAGGCGAAGAGTGGTCATATGCGAGATTACTATTAGGTGTTGGAATTAATTCGTAGCGTTTAATGAGAGATGACGTGGTTATTACAACGTTCTGTTTTTATACAGAAACAATAATCGTTCATGGATTGCCTCCAAAGATGAAGTCTTTTATCGATGGGGCATCCAACTCCTGTCTGAAAGATGGGAAAAAGTAGTGCCAAGCGATGGACAGTATTCTCAATAATGTATTTTTTTTATTTTCATTTCAAATAAATTGTTATTTCTTTCAAAAAACACCTAATACAAAAAAAAACATTCCAACAGCTGTAATAAATTTCAGCATATTATTAAATTATGACGCGAATCGCCGAAATAATAAACTAAACCCTTTCCAGCAATTTCTATCTCTTATCATGATGGATCAAAACGGTCAGTGACGTCAACGCCGTCCAATATCGGAAACGGAATTATAATATTATTTTCCGTAATTTTGTGATTGTATGTAGGTACATATACATATTAGATAGTAGTGTATTTTGTTTATTGTACATTACCACGAAACAGTTGAGAACCATTGCTATATACAATAGCTAGACACGTCGCCTTAAATAATATATCATATAGGACAGATGGTTGTTTCAATTGGTATTATTGTAGATTGTCTATTTATGATATGTCAATGGCTTAATTAGTAAGTGATAATTAAAAATTCGAATAAATAAATATAAATATATATATATAAACAAGTCCTACTATTCCATTGGTGGATTTATGACTAACATTTTGTAGGTTTAAATTTAGTATTTAATTGCGTAGTAAATTTTAATTATATTAGAATTGTTTGTATGCCATATACATTATGTAAAATATGTGATACTACTAACATTACTTTAAGACCTATGTTACTAACTATATTTATGACAAACTAGCTTTTACCCGCGGCGTCGCTCGCATTTAAGTCATTAAATAAGTATCAGAGATCATTTCAATAGAAATGAATCAATATGATAACTATATTTTCTTGCTTGGCTGGGATTATCAATTTTTAAAAATTACTACATACAATGAAGTTTCCTAACGTCAATAATTCAAATAGTTTTATACTGCATATATAAAAATGACAGACGGAAATAAAAATAAATATTGAAAAATTCCAAACAGCTGAAACTATAGTCAATTGGAAACTATAGTAAAAAATAAAAATAAAAAAGTATCCTGTGTTACTTCTAGTATTTCTGAAAATATGTGTAAGTTTCATGATGATCGGTTGAGTAGTTGCTGTGTGAACACGTTACAAACAAACTCATATTTACATTTATAATATTTATAGTAGATATAGATGAATGGACGATCGATTTGGATTTCCATTGTGATATGTCAATGGTAAATAAATAAATGAATTGACGCAGGGCACTGTTCGAATTGATGATCAAATCAATGGTCGAATATCTGAATTGGAGTGGAGCCAATGATTCGCCGAGAAAGTGCCGCTTCCCGGAACAATTCACGGACGATGTCACGTCGCTCGTCAACAATGTCACGTCGGAAATTATATCCAGATATGGGAAGAATAGTCGTTTGACACAAGGTAAGTGGTTCTTTACGCCTTACTTATTATTACAATAATACAATTGTTATATCAGTGGATTAATAAATATAGATTACTAGCTTTTACCCGCGGCTTCGCTCGCATTTAAGTCATTAAATAAATATTAGAGATAATATCAATAAAAATATGATAACCAAACAGCTGAAACTATAGTCAGTTGGAAACTATAGTAAAAATTAATAAAAAGTATCCTATGTTACTTCTAGTACCTCCAAAAATATGTGTACAAAGTTTCATGATGATAGGTTAAGTAGTTGTTGCGTGAAAACGTAACAAACAAACTCACATTCACATTTATAATATTAGTACGGATGTATTCAGCAGTAGGATTGAGTTCATTAATTTCTAAAATTAACACACTTCAATTATCTCGAGCTTGCTGTCGTATCTTTTAATTAAAATTTCATTCAGTTTATATGAATTTAGGTCCTTTTTTTAATATAACGTATTAATAAGGATAGGTTTTTTTTTCTCATTGCAAACTTTAGTAAGATATATTAATTCATAAAAAAAAATGTATATATAAATATTAGGAAACGATACTCGAGCGTAATTCGTACATTGCTTGAGTGTAAAATTTGCGCTTAAGTATGTCGCTTATTCGGAAGTAAAGGAAGTGAATGTACACTCAAGCGAGATTCTAGATTATACTCTACTAGGTTTCAAGGTTTAAGACACAAAGAACTACAGAAATTCACTTAATTGAGACAAAAAAAAAATTATAAATAAACATAACGTACGTAGAATATTGACAACTTCATCACAAGGCACTCAAACCCATTATATGTTTTTTTCAATTCATATTTAAATTTAATAATATTTTTAATATTAGTTATATTAATCGGCAATTCATTATAGACCTGCGCTTCTTCCACCATAACACTTCTTTTTTCATAGCTAGTTCTAGCTCCCACGGTTTTAATCTGTGGGCTTATCACGAATTTAGTCTTTCTTTCGAATCGAGCGATCCGTTAGCAATCGGGATCATGAATTTTTACTAACGACTAACGAGCACCAGCAATCTATCAAATGAACGAAAGATCGAGACGCTCGAAAATTAACAAAAAGTATCTAAAATATTGTAGTTCCAAATCCGCACGCGGTGGCGCTACTCAAATTTCCATACAAATCGCTTGAAGCAAACCCAGTTCGAAAGCCAGACTAAAATTTGTGAGAAGCCCACTAAGCTTTACTCCGTGTGTTGAATTTATGTACTAAATTCCTAGAACCTTACAGCTTTGCGTAACAAACAAGCGTGCTCTAATTTTCAGGCCTGAACAACAGCTTGGCGTTCTTTCTGTTTGATTTGTTAAGCATCATGGACAGGGGTTACATATTTGGTCTTATTCGGACGTACTACAAGCAGCTGTCGGCGAAGATCGCATCGTTACCGGATGCAGTGCCGCTCGTACATTATAAGGTTGGTACCAGAAATAACGCTTTTATTTCATTCTATGCAGTAATAATTATTTACTAATAAATAATAACTCTTTCAAACACGACAACCATTAAGCAATAATCAACATAAAGGCTTGGCTTTAGTTGAGGACCCCAAAACTGTACAAATAACGAAAAGGTTAGGTTATGTTAGAGTTAGCTCTATATTAGTTAGCCCGTTATAGCTTGTATTTTTTAAAAAAATTGGCACAATTTATTTACGTTTAACCCTTAGTAGCCTGATTTACGAAAGTTCACTTTGCCGCGCAAGTAATATGTCATAGATAAAATAAAACAATAATGACATTTGTTTTATTTTTTAATTTCGTTGGAAAGAATATTATACAACAGTAAAATACGAACAGCCAACCTATAAAAAAAACTAATAGTAATGTGAACATTCGGTTTAAAAGATTGGTATCAAAATTGATACTCTAGGTTATTAAGGGTTAAACTCAATCTTCGATCGTAGTTTCTATTCTGAATTCAGTTAAATCATTGTTGGGTTGATTGCAGCTGGCGTTTCTTCGCATTGTATGCTCTCATGAACATTACGTGTCTCTCAATCTGCCTGGTGGAAGCCCGAGCAGTGGTGCCGTGTCTCCAGCGCCGTCCGCTATCTCGCAGGTGGGTTTTGTTTCAATGAAAGAATGATTGTTTTTGCTCCATTATAATTTGAATGAGGTGTTGTTTAGTTAACACTAGATTTACCAGCCTAAATATACCTATTTCTACCAAAACCATAAAAGTATATATTTGTTACAAATATATATAAAATAATATAAAATTCATAAAACTAATTCTTCTGTTATAAATTAAAGAAGATTAGAAGAATTAAAGAAAATGTTTCACGCAGTAGGAATTTTAATTTGATCTTGCAAGACCAGTTATTTTGACTGCTCTGGTAAATCTAGTGTTAATAATATAACGTAAAAAACAGCGGCTATACTAAAACGTCTATTACTCAGTGTTTTATAATTCTGGGAATATCGATATCTGTTATTGTTTTTAATATTGATATCTAATTTTGTTATCTATGTGTAAAGGTAATAATTAATTTTAATATACAGGCAGTCCTCGTGCTTACGTCATGTTAGGTTCTCGAAATAAGCGACGTAAATCGAAACATATTTTTTCATATGTTTACATGCAAAATATCAATGGTTAGATTCAAAGATAATAGGCCTTAAAAGACGTAGTAACTCGTTGATCCATTGGTTGCACCAACGAAGTCGCGACAAGTGAATTCTCCTATGCCGGAAATCGAAACAATTGACGTATGCTTGAGGAATAGTGTCAAAAAATTGTTTGACGTAACTCGAAGCGATGTAGGTCGAGGACTGCCTGTACAATACAAGTAGTCTATGTCGGTCTAACGTCAAGTCGTGTCGTCGTAGTAAATTGCACGAGCGTAGCGCCCCAGCCTGGCTCTGACCTGTAAGGTATCTAATCAAACCTAAAAAACTTGATTATCTAGGTACTAACTACAATACTTAAAATCTGTAAGAAAGTTCACACTCGACAGTCGGCAGTATAGTATATAGTTATAGTATAGTTTGCTAGTTACATATGATTTTAGACTGCTGCCCCGCCCTGAGCCCATGGCTGGCTACGCCCATGGTAAATTGTACATTTAATTTATAATTAATTAAAGTCGAAGACCAGTCAACAGTAGTTTAATTCCAATATAAAACAGTCCCCTTGTAAGGTTATATGTTTTTTTTATTCAATGACATTTTCAGGCGCCGTCAGCTGCATCGCAGAGTGGCACGTCGTCGGCCGGTCATCTCACGGCTGATTTTAGACAACGGCATTACTTGGCCGCGCTGATGTTGACGGAATTGGCTGCCGATCTTGATATACAGTTAGTACATCGGAATATATTACTATACTTGTACATACTACGATTTTCGAATGGATACAGTTTTTATAGGTAAGTGATAGAAAGAGAAATAACCGCGGTGTCGTGAACGGCAAAGAAGATATCTACATCCCTTTCACACATGCCTCGACTTCGACACGATAAGAATATAGTTATCTCTTTCTAATGATTGTTTCTTCCAGTATAAAGACTGATATGTATCCATTTGAAGATTGTCGTTTGTACCAAGAATGAATTAAACAGAAACAAATAAATAATGCAGTCTGTGGTAACAGTTGCCTATGCCAGCGGTTCTCAAACTTTTTGGCGAAGGAAAGATTTATATGTATTTCTGAATAATCATATTGCAATGTAATATTTAGTTGGAATATTTAGATGTAACTATTTCCCTTTGGTAGATATTTTTTGCAGTATTTTAGCCCTAGGGTTCCGCAGAACACACTTTGAGAAAAGCTGGTCTATGCTCATTGACCCACTCTAGCTTAACATCAGGCGGAGTGTGTGGACATATAGATTAGATTTTAAAAAAGCCTTCGTTTTCAGTTTATAAAGATTTAATATATTATAAGTGGGTTCTTTTATAATATCGTTATGTTCAATTTTAAAGTGATACAGATTTAAAGATATTTCTTCAATAATGTAAGGGAGCGTTTTGAGCAATTCATGAAGATTTTTTAAATGTAACGTGCCGTAACGTTGTTATGTTATACGTAACGCAATAGGCTAGATATATATATATAAAGATATATCCATTGTGTATTTATGGCATTATTGGGTCCACAGAACACTAAGAAGACACCAGCCATGTCGAAGGCAGCTCAAATGTTAAGCTCTAAAGCTATATAAGACAAAAATTTTGAGTAGATTATAGTAGATTCGTTGTTTCAGGAGTCCAGTGTTGCAGTGTGCGGCGGTGAACGCTGTGTTATCACTGTTGACAGCACACGATGCAGACACAAGACTCACAGCTGCTGAAACCAAAGCCAGAGTGGCTGCCTTGTATCTGCCCATCATTCACATAGTATTGGACGCTTATCCGCAGCTCTATAGAGGGTTTCATGATAATAAAGGCAAGGGAAATATCTATCTGTAGTCTAAAGCAGGGGTCGGCAACCTGTTTGTCCTTAAGGGCGCAATACTAAATTTGAAAATCACCGAGGGCGCATGTTTTACAAATCTGCCCACATGCCTATATGAAATTAATTATTGCAATGAATTCGATTTAGCTGCTGTATACTGGCATTGTCCACTTACATACTAATGTCATAATAATATATAATAAATCTACTATGACGTAGAAGAATAGCTGCTATATAGGGGCATTGTCATACTATTGTATGCCTAAGGGTAAACATAAAATGACATTGGTTATGTCCAAGCTTTATTATCTATAATAAATCGCTAATCGTAGCCTGCACAATATAATGTTAGTATACTATACAATTAAAATAAATAAATAAAGTACTTAGGTGTATAAAACAGTTTGATGTGTGATACAAATTGGACAGCGCCATCTAACGGGCGGCCGAGTCTGCACAAATTCTTTGGTAATGCAAATAATAGCTGTAATGGTTTGGAAACAAGCTCGCACTTTATAATGATTTGTCGCTCAATATATTAATTTTTTTTTTCCTTAGATATTCTCCAATTCGACGGCGAATTGAATAGTAGCGGACAAACGTATTTGGCCACTTCGCCTGATAATAAACAGGTAAATATGTATTTTATTATGATTTATATGAATAATATCTTACTAAGATTCAATCAACACTAATTTAATATATTTTGTGTAGATCTAATTAAAAAAATCAATGCGAACCAAATTAATTTGGACAGAGCACATACGTCTCCTCAAGCCGGCATAGTGGAGTCGACTGTTGTCTGTAGTAACAGTTGTCTATGTTCATGGACCGCACTCTAGCTTAACATCAGGCAGTGCGTGGTCGTATGCTGGGCTTTCAATAAAAAAAACCTATCGGCGAGAAGCAGAACTAAAAACGATTTGCACATAAAAAAACTGATATTTATTTCCTCAAAAAGAATTACAGAAATTCACTTAACTGAGTTAAAACAAAAATTTATAAACAGACACAATGTACATGGACTAAATATATCGTATAATATGTACTTGAATATTTACAACACCATCACAAGCCACTCAAACCCATTATATGTTTTTTCAATTCATATTTTACAAAATAAATACGTAAGAATTGTTAATTTCAGAGTGTCCGTGCGGCTTTCAATAGTGAGACGAGTCGTAACCTGCTGATGTGTCTCGTTTGGGTCCTCAAGTGGGCGGAGAGGTCCACTTTAATCCAGGTGTTGAGTGAAATGAGCGTGCCCCGAGTCATGACATTGTTGCAGACCATCGATCTGTGTTTTAAATGCCAGGAGTACAAGGTGACTAGTTATTTCTTTTAGTTATATTTTGTTGGCAGTTATACGATTGTTATTTTTATGATTTTTTAAAAAGTAACACTACCTTCAATTATCTTGCATATACTAAATAATAGATGTTTTTTCCTACAACAAGCCAAAATACAGGAAACATCTCGATACTATCTTTAACTAACTAGTTTTTTAATTAATTTTTTTTTGATAATTTTTTCATCGTGAAACTTCGTACACATTTTTGAAGGTACTAGAACATAATAACATAGGATACTTTTTATTTTAAAAAATAAATATATTTTTCACTATAGTTACAGCTGTTTGGAATTTTTCTATATATATTTTTATTTTCGTCTGTCATATATGCAGTATAAAACTATTTGAATTTTTGAGGTTATTTAACGACTTATATGCGAGCGAAGTCGCGGGTAAAAGCTAGTATAATATAAATTAGGTTGCTTAAAGACATGTTCGTTGTTTCAGGGTCGTAAAGAGTTGTTGAAATGTGCGCAGCAAAATGTCCGTAAAACCACCGACATAAAGTCGAAACTGGAGGACGTGATTCTGGGACAGGGCTCGGCTAGATCTGATTTTATTATGAGACGAAAAGGTACATATATTTATATATACTAAAATTTTAATTTAAAAAAAAGTATATATCGGGTGATTTAGACGAACGTTTAGAACTGAATATGTAGTAATATTTTAATGGACTGTTTTTAATATCGTATACAATTGGCCGAACATGGCCACTTCACGATATGGTCTGGCCACGTGTGGTCGCAACCCGCAATACGACCAATGAGCTGCAAACTCATTGTTAGGATTTTAGGAGGCTATATAACTTGATATAAATATAACTCCTACGTTAGTACAAGTTGAGTTAATGTATTCG
This sequence comes from Tineola bisselliella, assembly GCA_028551675.1. Taxonomy (NCBI): domain Eukaryota; kingdom Metazoa; phylum Arthropoda; class Insecta; order Lepidoptera; family Tineidae; genus Tineola; species Tineola bisselliella. Next base: position 134,767 of record JAPWLS010001655.1, read on the forward strand.
CAGGTGTGTGTGGTAATCAGCCTTCTGGTTGTCGTCGCGAGCGATGGCGGAAGGAGTGGCGTGGTGCTGCTCGCGAGTGTACATCCCAGCCGGACATGGAGGCTGCCTTGTGCGCTGAACTGTCGCTCGTGTTGCTTCACGCGTTGGAGTTATTGCAGCAGGTAAGCTGTGACCATATATATATATGATTAACGAGTTTCTTGTGGTCTTCTTCTCGTCATAGGCCTTTCTGAAGCCATTATAGAATCGCGCACGCCTTTAGTGCCTATGCTAATAAACGATTTTCATTTCATTTCATATAGAAAATAATTCACTGTAATAACTTATTGAAATATTAGTAATTAGATGTGGGTATTTATATATTTTCTTTAATATTTTTTTTATATACAGGTTTTATTTCCTCTAGTAACCTAAAGTGTGGTCCATGACGTAACACTCGCCTCGACTCTATCTAGTTTGAAGAGATGAATGTGATGTGTGATGAAATTGACTATATCACTTCATGAGTGTTAAGCTTGAAGTTAAAATAGTGTTTTTTGTCTTTGCCTCCACGTTTACTAAAGGATAAATATTTATTTATTTGAAATGAAATGAAATGAAAATCGTTTATTAGCATAGGCACTAAAAGCGTGTGCTTGCTCATTGTCAGACTCTACAATGACTTCGGAAAGGCGTATGACGAGAGGAAGACAACAAGAAACTCGTTAATCATAGCCTGTACATAAAATAAACTGAATTTTAGCTCAGAAAAAAAAAGTAAATAACAATTTATAAAACAGATTGCACAGTGGTTAGAATAATAAATGTTATATTTGTAGCGGATATGTATATAATAATTAAGTAGTTTAAAAAAACACGCGCGCTAGCTTTATCTCTTTTACTCCACTACACAGGTTCTATAAAAGAATTTATAAATCCTGGCGGTCCTAATAAGGATAATGGGAAACTATTATTAAATTATTGCATTGTCATCGATCCTTAATACGTATGCAAAGATTCAAATTAATCAGACTTCTGGAAATCGGTGAAAATTATGCTCAAAGATTCCGTTACATACATACATACATACATACAACCCAAGCTAATAAAAGCGTGTTAAAAATATATAGCATAGGTACAACATTAAATCCAGTCAAAAAAAATCCTTCTAGTAAGCCAAGCTCAAACGAATTTATTTATTCCATTGCATTTATTTATTTATTTATATAAGTACAGTCACTTGCATGGTCTTACAGTCAGTTCCAATACACCATGCAAGGAGGAATCAATAACAAAATAGAATAATAATAATAAAATCTCAAGTCAGAATAGCATAAAAAAAGCATTGTTCTAGACGTGCATTAACTGGGAGTCCGGCCAGAGTATCTGCAATGGCGTCCTGCAGGTGTTGCTGCGTGCGATGCAACGTAACCAGAGCGCGACTGTTCTGCAGCACATGTTCGCTACACTGCGATCGCTCATACTCAAGGTATAGTGCTTTCTCATCTCGCTCTGAGTTCGTTACAAAGAACGGATTGATTTTTACTATAAGTCCACTATTTTAACTATAACTAACTGTTGCCAGCGACTTCGTTCGCGTAGTAATGAAGATATAAAGTTTAATGATGTTTCACATTTCAGTCAACAGAAAATGCCTATCACTCTTCTGACGCAAAATCCGTTCTTAACTATCTACTAACTATAAACTACCTCCCTGCCAAATTTCATCTTTGTACGTCAGGCGGTTTTCGAGATTTTTATAGTATAAATATACTATTGCATATTTTAACATGAAAAAGTAGTTATTGTGACATAACTGTAATAGTTAGACATATGGTGTCGCAGACTTTTTTGTAGATATTGATGTCCTCTATAAAACTGTAGTACATCACTTTGCTCTATTGTCAATAATTTCCGCAGCGTACGCAATATAATGATTCTTTCACACTTTGGGTTACATTATTGAAGTTTTCATACGGGTCTCTAACGTTTTTGGAAATATTCTATAGCCTATGTTCATCAGGGATAATGTAGGATTCTAATGGTAAAAGAATTTTTCAAATCGGTCCAGTAGTTTCAGAGCCTATTCAATACATACGAACAAACAATCAAATGTTTCCTCTTTATTATATTAGTAGGTATAGACTTTTACCCGCGGCTTCGCTCGAATTTACGTCATTAAATAAGTATCAGAGATAATTTCAATAGAAATGAATCAATATGATTCCAAACAGCTGAAACTATAGTAAAATAATTTTTTTACTAAATACATCCTATGTTACTTCTAGTACCTCCAAAAATATCTGTACAAAGTTTCATGATGATCGGTTAAGTAGTTGTTGCGTGAAAACGTGACAAACAAACTCACATTTAATAAAATGCTAAATGCAGTTGGGTTGGTCTTGCGCTGAGAGTGCCGAGTCGGCCAGCGGCGGCGGTCTGTGCAGAGTAGTGCTGGGACAGTGCGCGGCGCAGTTGCCCCACATAAGACAGCACGCTTCACTCACGCTCTACACGCTGATGAGACATCACTATCATCTCGGAAATGTAAGTATTTTGCTGCAATTATATTATGAATTGGTTTTGTGTTCTATATATAGAAGTCAGGACCCTATGGGAGCGTTCAAATCCCCCCCAAATCTCCCAAAACGTTACGTAACACCCAAATGAGCATTTTAACCTATAAAAGTCACAACAGTCACATATGTGCATCACGTGTTTAAAACATTAACGAATACTGACAACGAAAACAAAATAAAAATGGCGTACAATACATTCGAGGGATTCCCCGAAACATAAGCGAAAAGGGGTTGCCAACTTAGGAGATTTTAATTCACTAATTTTTTTTTTAAATAAAAAAAATGTTACGTCACACATTAGTAACGTTTTACAAAATCCCCCCCCCCCTCCCCTTCCCCCCAAATTACGTTACGTAATACTTGAATGCTCAGTCAGTCGTCGAAGCGAACGTATCCTGCTGATGCCACATGAAGTGGCGAAACGCGTCGGGACAAGTTATTGCATGTTGGTGGAGGTTATTTTCCTTCATCGACCTAATGTAGCGGGAATTATAAGTAAAATAATTTCCTTTAATATGGAATTCCGCAAAGTAACGCCTGAAACAGCCAATTATACTTGAACACTCCCTGTTCACAATAATTATATTGTGATGAGGTCTACTGCCTACACTACCAGGTCTTTTAACATAACTCGGACAGCAGTAGACCACCATTTAAACTTGTAATTAGATACGCAATTCTAATGTTTTACAGAATTTCAGTCGGGTAAAAATGCAGGTGACGATGTCTCTATCTTCACTTGTTGGGACGTCGACCACTTTCAGCGAGGAATCGTTGAGGCGTTCACTGAAAACTATACTTTTGTACGCCGAACAAGATAACGAAATGCAAGATACATCGTTTCCTGAACAGGTATTCGAGATTCAATTTCAGTCAAGTCTTAACATTCGCGACTTCCAGTGTTTGAGTTAGAGCGGCTGGTCAATTTTGTATAGTAGAATGGTCTACATTAGTTTTTTACATTATAACAGGTGAAAGATCTAGTCTTCAATCTACACATGATATTGTCAGACACCGTGAAGATGAAGGAGTTTCAGGAGGACCCTGAAATGTTATTGGATTTGATGCATCGTATCGCACGAGGTTATCAACATAGCCCCGATTTGAGGTTAACCTGGCTGAACAATATGGCACAAAAACATATGGAGGTATGTGTGTGTGAATTTTTATTTTATGGATATCGATATCTAAGATTTTAAGGTGCAAAAAATAAACTAGGGCTCCAACTGAACTATATACTAAACCAGCGGTTCTCAAACTTTTTTGGCGAAGGAAAAAGCCTTAATATAATTATAAAAAACTGATTTATATGTATTTATGAATAATCATATTGCAATGTAATATTTAGTTGGAATATTTAGATGTAACCTTATAATCTTCCTTTGGTAGGTATTTTTTGCAGTATTTTAGCCCTAGGGTTCCGCGGAACACACTTTGAGAATGACTGTACTAAACTAAGAATACAGGGGAGTTCCCCTGTATTTTTAAAGCCACTAGCCCTTCAGTGCGATGTTTCCTTACAGCGCTCGAACCACACGGAAGCTGGCATGTGTTTGGTGCATGGAGCCGCATTAGTGGCAGAGCAGAAGGCGGGCGGAAGGGGTGCCGCCTTGCTGCAACACGTCACGCATAATGCATTACACGAGAGCACCCATCTCCACGACGACGCTCAGCAGCAGCATCTGACACATTTGGAGCTGCAGGTAACTATAGCCTGTCGGAAGGCTTATTGAAAGATCTTATATAGTATATACATATGTGTTTAATTAACCAGGCTCTGTTGGAACATGCGGCGAGTGAATTGATGACAGCCGGCATGTATGAGACAGTCAACGAGGTGTACAAAGTGCTCATACCAATAGCCGAGGAACATCGCGATTATAAGAAGCTCGCTAATATACACAGGTGAATTATGTAAACAAAGTGTTTAATATAATAATAATAACCTTTATTTCATCAAATACAAAAGTCATATATACAATATTGCTCTATCTACAGAACTAATCCTAGGGCTGTATTTCCGTAGATAGTGCTCTTCCTTACATTAATACCAAAGTGTATATATATATAAAATAACAAATGTACACACATTGTGTGTGTATGTGCGTGTGCGTGTGTGTATGTGCGTGTGCGTGTGTGTATGTGCGTGTGCGTGTGTGTATGTGCGTGTGCGTGTGTGTATGTGCGTGTGTGTATGTGCGTGTGCGTGTGTGTGTGTGTGTGTGTGTGTGTGTGTGTGTGTGTGTGTGTGTGTGTGTGTGTGTGTGTGTGTGTGTAACATACAATATCTTGTTATAAATGAATATATACACATTTAATAGCATTAATAAGTTTTGTTCTGGGTTTGTGTTGTTCTTGTCTTGATATTCATAGTACAAAGTATTTTAAATTGTTTTAACATCCATAGTAAAGCGCACTTTCTTTCAGTAAATTGAACGAGGCTTTCACGCGCATAGAGCAGCTGCATGGAAAGCGTGTGTTCGGTACGTATTTCCGCGTGGGCTTCTACGGTGCTAAGTTTGGCGATTTGCATGGCGAGGAGTTCGTGTACAAGGAGCACGCGCTTACCAAGTTACCAGAAATATTCAGTCGGCTCGAGGTATGGTTGTCAATTTGTTATATATGTAAGTTGTTATTAGAGTGTAGTTATGTAAACTGTTTATATGAATTGTATAATGGTAGGTGACTATCCCATTGTCTGGAGTTGTGAACAAGCTCGATAAATGATCACACTCAATAAGGACTTTTATTTTTATAACTACGACATACACATCAAAATTATAATTTAATTAATAACTTGCATCTTATATTTATATTGTTTTCTAAATTAAAATACAGTTTTTTTATTAATTATTTTATGTACAGACTATGATTGACGAGTTTGGTGTTATTCTTCTCGTCATACGCCTTTCCGAAGTGATTGTAGAGTCTAACGATGAGCAAGCGCACGCCTTTAGTGCCTATGCCAGTGGTTCTCAAACTTTTTTGGCGAAGGAAAAAGCCTTAATATAATTATAAAAAACTGATTTATGTGTATTTATGAATAATCGTATTGCAATGTAATATTACGTAATATTTAGTTGGAATATTTAGATGTAACCTTATAATCGCCCTTTTGTAGGTATTTTTGCAGTATTTTAGCTATGCTAATAAACTATTTTCATTTCATATAGCTCTATATGTTAATTTCAGAATTTCTACAGTCAAAGGTTTGGTGCCGAGAACGTGGTCATAATAAAGGATTCGAACAATGTCGATGTTACGACGTTGGACCCTGACAAGGCTTATATACAGATCACATACGTGGAGCCCTACTTCGAGCCCTACGAGCTCAGACACAGGGTGACTGTCTATGAGAGAAATCACAATATAAGTGAGTATCACAATTAGCTAGTTCATTATTAGGTGCTATTTTTCACATGTGAAATCATATGATTTATTATTTAAACACAATAATGATTTATGTACGTGCTAATTATTTTAAAGCATAAATGGAACCAAAAAACGGAAAAGAAGGGGTGTTTTTTTTAGTTTAGATTGGGTTAATTCTTAGACAGAAAGTTTTACATTTCAGAGCGATTCATGTATGCGACCCCGTTCACTCTGGACGGGCGGGCTCACGGCGAACTGACGGAACAATGCAAGCGTAAAACCATACTGACCACCGCGCATCACTTCCCTTACCTTAAAACTAGAATACAAGTATGTATGAATAAATGTATATAGATCAGCGGTTCTCAAACTTTTGTGGCGAAGGAAAAAGTTATAATATAATTATAAAAAACTGAATATTTATGAATAATCATAATGCAATGTAATATTACGTAATATTTAGATGTAACCTTATAATCTCCCTTTGGTAGGTATTTTTTGCAGTATTTTAGCCCTAGGGTTCTGCGGAACACCACTTTGAGAACGGCTGATATAGTTGGTGTGGTAGAGGGCGCTAGAATAGATTATAAAACTAGTTCTAACTTAACAGGTTGTGCAGAGATCGCAAATTGTTTTGTCACCCATTGAAGTGGCTATTGAAGATATACAGAAAAAGGTAATGTACTATAATTACAAATATAAACCTTCAACTGCCGAGGTTACCTCTCAGGCTTCGAGAAAATAAAATTTTTGAATTACTTAGTCTAATTTGTTGATTTTTTAAAGTAATTTTATTTATTCTTGCTGATTTATGGATCTCATGTGATTTTTTCCAAAAAATGCTAAGTGTTTTCTAAATTTTGAAATGATAGTAAATTATAAAAAATATATTTTATTTATATACATCCACTGAAGCTAATTATTAAACTCTAAACCCTAAAACCCTAAAAAAATTTAAATACAAGCACATATATACGGGACTCTGAGGCCCCCACGTCAGTCTTTACGTGATAATAAATCCACCTCAGTAGTTAAAGGTTAATATAGCTATATGTAAGTCAAGATTATTCCCTCTCAGATTTGATTATATATATTCAACACGCATATACAGGGTGGGGCGCGGGAACCTCCTACATTTCTTCTTCTTCTTCTTCTTCTTCTTTTATTAATGACCTCAGATATCTATTAAAGACAATTCTGGCAATGTCGAGTATTCAAGTAAAAATCCAATAAGAAATTATAAAATTTTAATTCACACGTAAACTTTCATGTCTTGCTAATAATATGTTTGTGTTTTTCTTGTTCTGATGTCTATAATATAGTATTGTGTAATATTACTCGTTTTAGATAAACGAACTAGCAGCGGCCACCAGTCAGGAGCCTCCCGACCCCAAGATACTGCAGATGGTTGTTCAAGGCTGCATTGGCACTACTGTCAATCAGGGACCACTCGAGTTGGCACAGGTATGGTGTACTCAGGAATTGAAATTTGGACTGATGCAATTTTTTTATTTTAGATAATTATAAAACTAAATGTTTACTGTAGGAAGTGTGGCGGCGCTTGCCGTGGCGACGAGTTTATTTTATCGAGTTATTTCTGAAATCTATATCATTAAAGAAGTTTTCGAATTTTTAATTTTTGTATTTAATATAAATAAATCGCACAATGGATATAGTTTTGTAGGTATATAAGCGATAGAAAGAGAAACTATCGCGGTGCCGTGAACAGTGAAGAAGATATCTGCATCTCTTTCACACATGCCTCGACTTCGTTATCCTTTTCTAATGATAGTTTCTTCCAGTCCAAAGTCCAATCTGTATTCATTTGAAGATTGTCGACTCTACTCCAGAATCTGTGTATTTTTGTTTATTATGTAATTTTTTTCAGGTGTTCCTAGGACCCGTAACAGAAGGCACTGCGCCTCCGACCAAATACACGAATAAATTGAGGCTCGCTTTTAAGGATTTCTCTAAAAAGTTTGTGTTTTTTTTTTTTTTAAATTATATACTATTAGAAGATTATAAGTCTTGCAGTGAGTACGATGACTGTAGTAAGGCTTTTGATAATATGCCTTTGTCATACAGTTTTTCATGTAATGTGACACAGTGTGTGCTTAGTTTTGGGTCATAGTTTAGTTGCAATACATATAATCCCACATGGGCGTGTAGCCAGCCATGGGCTCAGGGTGGGGCAGCAGTTTAAAATAATATGTAACTAGCAAATACCCGCGGTCTTACCCCAGTTAATTTTTTCATACAAAAAGGTTATACACACACCCTATAGCATCCTGTATCTGTATGTATAATTCCAATTATCCAAAACAGATAATTGAGTTTTTTAGGTTTGATTAAGTACCTTAGAGATCAGAGCCAGGATGGGGCAGGCTTTTCGTTTCAGGTATGATCTGGATTGCATTACAAGAAATAACGTTGTCTTCTTGCAGATGTCAAGACGCGTTACGCAAGAACAACAATCTGATTGGTCGTGACCAGCGAGAATACCAGCGCGAATTGGAGCGAAACTACAATAGATTCACTGAACGTTTAGCACCAATGCTGGTCAGAGGGGAATGTCATGTGCAACAACTCAGGTATTGCGTTTGCTAACTTGGTATTATGAAAATCCTGAAATTAATTGTTAATATGATGGTCACCCTATGTCAGCCATTCTCAAAGTGTGTTCCGTGGAACCCTAGAGCTAAAATACTGCAAAAATACCTACCAAAGGGAGATTATAAGGTTACATCTAAATATTACGTAATATTACATTGCAATATGATTATTCATAAATACATATAAATCAGTTTTTTAAAATTATATTAAGGCTTCTTCCTTCGCCAAAAAAGTTTGAGAACCACTGCCCTATGTCATAAAGTACGCACGAACAATGTGAGTTCGCTGTTTGTAGGAATTGTTGCTTTACAAACGAAATTGTGAAAGTAAATGTAACAGTTTGCTGGTTGCTTTTAGTGTGACATTGCAATTTAAGCAGAATTTATATTATTCTGTCAGAAGTATCAATTTATACTGCTACTAATTCTCTATGTTTTACGTCCTCCATGGTTTGCGTTAAGATCAGGACATCTTGAAAGTCTTCTATATTCAAAACAACTGAAGTTGGGTATAAGTCTTATGCCAGTGGAGTCCATTATTATTCCTTAATATCATATTTTCGACTGAAAAAATTACAATTTTTCAAATTTAGTTAGTCTCATTTAATTCCTGGTCGATACAATGTTGGTATTATGTATATATTCTAGTTAGTACAGATGGCGTTGTATACATAATTGTAATTTATTTATTTACTTTTAGTAATTGGGCTCCAATAGAGCGCTTTTACTCGTCAATACAAATATAAATGAAATAAATTTAATAATTATAAATTTGATTTAGCTGCTGTATACTGGCATTGTCCACTTACATACTAATGCCACAATAATATATAATAAATCTACTATGACGTAGAAGAATAGCTGCTGTATAGGGGCATTGTCATCCTATTTATATATTCATGTCATCCTATATATTATATACCTAAGGGTAAACATAAAATGACATAGATTATGTCCAAGCTTTTTTATCAGTAAGATATTCATCTAACATGTAATATGATTTTTGAATAAGTTTGCTTTTTATGATTTTCATGAACTGATAAAGAGGGGAGGCTTCTAATTTCATCGGGCAGTTTGTTATATGACTTTATGCCAACCAAATTGATGCTCGAGGTAACAATGAGGTCGAGTCGAGGTAGCTTTATGAAATACTATTTATTATTTTTCAGTAATGGCCTGAACAAACACGACGCGTACAGATATCAACAGTGAAGGTGTTTTCTTTCAGTATTTCAATTTTAGTTTAAGATTCTATTATACACTTAATTATTATTAATATTATGCACTTTTTTAGCAGTTTACCCACCGCTGTTTTTTATATAGGTTTCTTTTTAATTTAGTTGAAGCGTTGTACCTGTGTGATAGCAGTTTATCATCAGCTACAGTTACTCGTTCAGCTAAGTTATGCAGGTATCGGGTTTGAAACCCGGTCGAAATGAATGTTTGTTTCAGTTAATTCTTATATTAATATTTTATAGGTCTGAGTGTTCTCTGTTTGTGTTGTCCTTGTTCTGTATGCATTTTATTAATCATTTTAATTGTACTTTATTAAATTATAATTAACTAATGAGTGTTTGTTTTATTTATAATTACTAAATTGAATATTTTTCTATTATAGAGAAATAAAGTAATTGTTGAATCGAAACTAAGTTTAAGAGAAGTTTATATGCCTCCTATAGCTTGTCTGATCAAAGAAGTTCAGTTCAAGATTTACTGAAAGAATTTTGCTTGAATGAAATTTAGCTTATATTGAAGTCATATATGTATTTATGATTACTCAAATTTTTTAAAACTATTTAGGTAATCATTTAAAAGTGCACACTTGTTTTAAATACTTCGTACATTTCCGGCACTCGTCGGTTATCTTCTGAAGCCAGAAACATGTTCTGTCACAACCTATAGCCCTGCCCCATCCACGAAGAAGAAGATACAAAGAAAACACCAATATAATGTCAAAATGAATTTATTTGGAATTACAAAAAAAGATTTTACAACTAATAATATTTATTAAATAAACTAATAATCACTACAAAACATAAATCTAAAATAGACATTACTTGTTCTCTGTGTCATCATAGACGTGTTCATTCAGTTTGAAGCCAGCGGATACTTCGCAGAATACTTAAGCATATACGAGCAAGTGAACAAGCCTACGATGATGCGCAAAATATATATATAAGGAGATTTGACAACCTTAAAGGAGACAATTCTAAAGGACAAGGTCATACTAGGTTTTGCGTAAGATGAACAAAACAATTCGCATTAATTTTGTAGAAACAGCAAAGCATTGGTCATAAAGTATTATTAATTACATATTTTTAAGAAACCTTACACTAGGCTTACCATGGGCGAAATATGGGATATGAAAATGTGAAATTTGCAATCAGACTAATAAATGTAAATTGAAATAATGTGAAACACGAGTTTTGCTTAAAAAAAAAAACTTAAAGAAAATGATTTAGTAAACCTAGTGTTAACATATGTGACTTTACATTCCGGAAAACAAAATAAACAAGCTACCTGAAATATATAACATACTTTTTCCTTAGTATAGCAAAGCAAATGAAAAAACCACTAATACAATATGACCAAATCCACCAGATCAATATCAATAGTACAATTTACACACAAAATAAATTTCACAATGTCGTCAAGATAGTGTAATAAACTGGACAATTCTGATTTACCAACATTACTAAAGCTTCGACTACTTAGAACCTCTACACACAAGCTGCTATCAAAATGTCAGAATATGTAAACTCAAAAACATTAGAACTAAACTTCACATTCCTTGTTTAATAAAATAATCAAAATAGATTCAAACTTAAATATATTCCGTCAAAGAAAAAAAAATACAATAGCATACTGAAACTACAAACTAATGAATATATTAATGTCCTGAACTCCAAGAGAGCCTTTCCTCGTAGAAACTTATCACCTGAAACAAAAAGACCAGTGACAATTACCTAACACCTGGAATCCAGTCACACAAGCTAAAAATCCCAAGTCTGACAGAGATCAAGACCATTACTCCGTGTTCCGCGGAACCCTAGGGCTAAAATACTGCAAAAAATACCTACCAAAGGGAGATTACAAGGTTACATCTAAATATTCCAACTAAATATTACATTGCAACATGATTATTCATAAATACATATAAATCAGTTTTTTATAATTATATTAAGGCTTTTTCCTTCACCAAAAAAGTTTGAGAACCGCTGGCCTAAGCAATCTGAAGGTAGATCCTCATCAAATTAGAAATATAATTTTTGTTAATATGTGTAAAGACTTGCTATACAGAAGTTAAGCAGAAAGAGTGGTTATATTTAATTGCCCCGTGTTATTCACCATACCCCCAAACTCTATTCCATAAAGTGGCCACAATTTTATTATCTACCACAAGTATTTTGTTTCCCAATTAGAACAATTTTAATTTTTCCAACACAAGAGTAGATCAATATAAATACGCACCTGCTGCGGGCAATACTTGTTGGCAACCTTCGCCGAGATGAGTTCCGCCTCATCAGACTCCTCCCATTTGATGAGGAACATCAGCTCGCCTGTCGCATCGGAAGCCCCTACATTTGAAGATAAAAATAAGATCATTGTTCTAGTGATATAAACTACTTGCATTGTACAACTTACAACCCAACAAAGATTGAATTATTATTTTCTGAACACTAGGGCAGTGGTTCCCAACCTTTTAATGAGGGACCATTACACAAGATTCCTGTTCACAAACTACAACCTGGTAGACCTTTGAAGAGGAAAACTGTGAATCAACTCACCAATTATTTTCTCCGCTTTATAACCTTTGTCACAACCAGTTTTGGTGTCAGCTTTAGTTTTGGCCGGGACTTCAGACTCCTCACTGGACCCCCGCACTCTCTTCTTACCTTCTCTCTTAACATCCTTCTTCGAAGATTTCTAAAAATTGTAATTAAAATGTGAGTTAAAACGCGTTTTGGAACTCTGATGTCAAATTGCCACAAATTGAGCTTACATCCTTCTCCTTATGCTTGTCTTCATACGCTTTGATGAGCTCTGCGCAGTCCAGATTGTCTTCCGGCTCCCAAGTACTCTCAGATTCTTCATACCCTTTCCACTTCAGCAAATACTGAGTCTGATAATATATATATTTATATATAAAATGCCTGACAAAACTAACAATGGCCTAATTTCTATAATTTTAGAATGAAAATTCGAGCTAAATTTGCATCCTTTGACCTTCTATCATCTTTTATTAGTAATTTGAAATTCCAAAATGTCTACAAAACTAAAACATGGTGCAATCATAACCAACCTTGCCGCGGACAGTCCTTTTGTCCAATACTTTCTCCACGACGTATTCCTCTTCCTCGCTGTCGCTGCTTTTCTTAGAAGATCTTTTGTTGGCCATTTTGTAAATGTGTAAAGATTAAAATACTAACGAATAAGCGTCGCAAAATATGGTAAAGCGCCCACGAAATAAACAATCCGGCGTCCCTGATGGCGGCGATAAATTAAGTTGCCAGATTAAAAAATAATTACTTATACCGATGACGACGGGGATGTATCTGTCAACTATTGTTAAAAGGAGTTTTAATTGAGTGTGAAAGAGAAGGCGATATAAACTACTATAAAACACATTTACCTTTCAAAATAATTATGAGAACTATCATTATGTCAAAAGTTTCCAAACAAATAATAATTTATTTTATCAGTGTTAAAAAGTAAAATAATTAAATATCAAAATACAAAAAATATTGGATTTAAAACATTAAATCATGTTCTTAAGAAAACTTTTATAGCCAACATTGTAATAACAAATTTTAAACCAATCAAATTCAAGGACACCGTAGTGAAGTTGCCTTGACATTTTGTATTAATATGTTGGCGAGCTTGTCACGGGGGTCGGGTAATGCTTCGCGGGTTTTTGCTATATTTATTGCATAAAGGAAGCTTATATACCATTGTAAATATTACTTATTAACCAAAAAAATATTTTAATTATTAGTTATAATTTCTTATATTTTATTATTTTTTAAATGTCTGTTCTTCCGTGTATAACATTCGGACGAACTTCGGTTGAAGTTTCATTCACGTTTGATATCAAAACATTGTCGCCTGTCAAGTGCGCGAGTTCAGTCAGTGATATTGCGTGATCTCGCCGTGTCGGTTGATGGTTTTATTTCAACTGGCATTATTTTTGCTTTTTTATATAGCCATTTTAAGACATTTGTACGTAAAATACCTGTGCTAAGTGAAGACAATTTGTGAGCAGCTAGTGCACACCATAAACTGCGTTTAATTATAGTAATTTTGAAAGTTTTTGTGCTGGTCGAGTGGATGACTTTTGACGTCACGTTGGTCGACCAATAAGATCGTTCGAGGACACCGAGCGGCGAGCAACAGGCTGATAGCGATAAAGAGTTCGGATGTTTGAAAACAATTTGTTTTTCTAATCAGGTGCTTTTAATGGGTCACTGAGATTTCTTGAAGGATGCTGTTGAAATGCACGCCGGACGGTCGAAGGATCAAAGTCAACGGGACACCGGTGCAACATGGGAATATAGCCAGAGGTGAGTACCATCGAATATTATTATACAAGTATCTACATAATATGATAATGAATACGTCTTGCTTCTTATGGAATTACGCTCGAATTGACACAATGAACGTGTCGTATCATAACATAATCGTTTGTTTCGGCATCGGATACTACAATAATGGTTAGCTATATAGGTGTCAGTTTGTGTTTTAATGCAGTTCCGCTAATGAAATGCAACGAGTCGAGTTTTTGCATCGCATTCCTGAAACACGTGATCGACGGTTATGATAATAAAACGCATTTATGCAAACGAATCGTTATGTAATATTTTACTACGTTATTATATATTTTAGGATGGGCTTTGATACTTGAGTTGTCATAGGGAAATGCGAGTGCCCTGCGTTTGCGCATTAAATCTGGCAAATAGTATAATATTTACTATTTCTCATTTTTGACTCGAAATCAACCGAGGACACCTCGAGAATTAATTAACTTTACCTAGTTGTCTATTTGGAGGTACATTCCTAAGTTCTGACGCATGAGACGACTAGCCTAATGAGGGACATTCGAGTCGAGGACGTTTCGAGGTTTGCGTTTTTCTTAAGGAACAACGCGGTGATTAATATTTCTCACATAGATGTAGAATCAGCATCAAACTGGTATTCAAATGTTTGTTAATGAGCTCGTGGTGAGAATTGTATGTATTATAACACATGGTAGAGTAAGTCCGCGAAAATTTGATTTCCTTGCAGGTTTTGTAATTTAAAAAACAGTTCATTGTAATTTTTTAAATTCATTTAAAATATTTCTAGTAGTAAAATATGTCGACAAATTCGGTCTTTTTTAGCAAACTAGACGGCGTATCGTGTTTTTAATTATTAAAAATATACCAATATTAAAGGTCGTTTGTTTAGATCTTTTTTTGTGGGTAATACTTCGACACAGGGGTGAAAACAATGCCGGTATTATGGACGAACTTTTTAGATTGATTGTACTATTTAGTCGAATTTATGGTTTAAAACATCGGTTCTCAAACTTTTTTGGCAAAGCAAAAAGCCTTCATATAATTATAAAAAACTGATTTATATGTATTTATGAATAATCATATTGCAATGTAATATTACGTAATATTTAGATGTAACCTTATAATCTCCCTTTGGTAGGTATTTTTTGCAGTATTTTAGCCCTAGGGTTCCGCTGAACACACTTTAAGAATAGCTGGTTTAAAACACCACGGTGTTCCTTCGCGTCCACCACAATGCTAAGGATGTAACTAATTATAAATATACTGCCTTATATGGTAGCTTAGAAAGCTCGCAGTTAATTAGATAATTTAAAAACTTATAATCTGTTATAAATTAGCTTAAAATACTCGTTTAGTTAATGTTATAATTAGACTCATTCTTTAACTGTTAAAATAATAACCATACTTAAACACTTTTTTTGTAAAATAAAAATACGTAGAATAAATGGATTACGTATTTTGTAAAGGAGGTTGGAAATCGCTGGAATGCAGGCTGCTATCAATAAATTCTATGCCTAAGATGATGATTGTCCTAAAAATATTTAAAAGACTGCAAAATATGCGAAAAGTTAGAATAAAAGATAGCTTTATAGTGAGATGTTAAAGTTAAACCTACCTACAAAAATGTGTCAAATGACTGCTTGTTACTTTTCGTCACGTCAAAGTTGCATTACACAATCCCTGTGGTGGTCTTAAAACAGCTGAACAAATAAAACAAAACCCTTTTTGATTTTGCATCTCTTTCTATGTTCTATATACATTTGAATTTTTAGAGTAATCGCGCGATGTATTCATGGATAATGAATCGATTATAAAAAGTACAAGAATTTGAACTGTCGATATTAGACCAAGGATGACTCGAAATAAATAATATTCTGAGTGAGATTCAAACCCGTGACCGGAAGCGGAACACCGATATCATCTACCATTTGGGTTTAATTGGTTTTCTAATTGGTTTTTAAACTCTCCCAAAGCTACTAAGCTAGTAGGTGTACACTCTGGTAGGTGTGCGGTCAAAACAATTGAAAGTTGGTTTTATGTTGGAACAAAAGTTATTATTATTTAGAGCAGTGATTCCCAACCACTGTGTCACGAAATTCTAAGTGTGCCGCCAAATTTAAACTTATTTGCCGTGACGTAACAAAAGAAAAAAAGGTTGAGAGTCACTGGTGTAGAATTAACCCTGCACCATAGACAAAGTCGCCTCTATTCCTATAGACAGACGTATGCGATAGATGTAGTTACGTATTCTACGATCGTCAACTGTTTCAATGTATATTTTGTCATTGGCTCCCAATATTATTATTGTATCACCTTGAATCCGAAATGATACGCGTCCACGTGAACATAAACGAAACAGCTCGAGTCCATCCGGACTTTCTTATATATTAAGAGTGAAAATATTGACTGACACAAGTTCGAAATGCGTCATCAGCTCCACATCTTTCGCAATTCAAAATCCATATAAATATTATCATTTTGGATCAAAGAATGATAATATTGGTTTATTTTGATGGGCGACCATGTGCTACGTTCACGCAGATCCTGTTTATCTCTATGGGATTCTAATTGGTGACCACAAACCTCACTCAAGGTGAGACGTTAGTGATATATTACACGTGGAGACGTCACTCTTTAGAACTTATATAATATCGTTAATTAATAGTTTCGGGTATAAAAATAACTACTCCACATAGATAAGTAGAGTTTTGGGTTTGATTTTGAGCTATAGAAACCTCTTCCTGGTGTCATCCTTAGATTCCTATTGGAACATACTTGTCAAAATACAATTATACTTAATAATATGCAGCTACTGACGAGTTTCTTGTGGTTCTTCTCGTCATACACCTTTCCGAAGTCATGGTAGAGTCTAACTATGAGCAAGTGTTTTCATTTCATTTCCTGTGCAGCTTTATTCGTTCGTGTATTGTTATTATGCGCGTGAGTGTACAAACAGTCCAATCCCCAATGCCTTATCATTGAATAAAAACAATTAAGATTACGCCTAATATGTTTAGAAATAATAATTTCGACAAACCATAAAGGAGCGTAATTACGATTAATTGGTTTGCAAATATTTTGTACGGCGTTATGTAAGTGTTCGTTATCTAATGACTCGGTGACCCCGCGGCAGACACAGTCTACGCATTATCAGTAAATCAACATTTTTGTAGAAGTACACACCGCTTCAATGCTAATATGGCGTTGTAATTACGAATTCGCGTTTGGAAGCATATGCAAACTCGCGAGCTCTTATCTCGCTAAGATTCCCAGTGATGCGACTTCTTTTGTTTTAACTCCAGATTCTGTTCTTTAACTCGAGTGACAATTCTAATCTATCATAAAGCAATTACGATTTAAAACTATATTCAAGTAGATAGGGGGGGAACATCACGCTACTCTTAGGATCGTCAAATGGTCCGCAAAACAAAAAATTGTTGGATAATTAATAAAAATAATGTAATTGATTCCTAGAAAATATATTGAGCCTATCATTTTTTTTATTATTTATTTGTGTGTGTGTGTGGGGGGGGGGGGAGGAATTAAGCTCACTACGTCACTGTCTTGCATGTCTAAAAAAGTGATTAATATAGTCGTACTGATATTGAGAGAAAGAAATCTCAAGCGCGTTATGGTTTCTGCCTACTCCAGAAGTGACATGGTATTGTCATAGAAGAGATGTCGGCCTTATCGTTAAGAAGCGATCTCTTCCAGGCAACCAACTTTGAGATGTAGAGCAAATATAAACATATGAACTCCACATATATTACATAGATACTAGGAAGAGAGATAATATTCTGTCAAAGATTTCTTAAAGATGGGAAGAGAAGGAACATTGCGAAGGTTAGATGGTAAAACGGCTTTTAAAGTGAAGCATTTAGAATGCAGAGTAGAAGAACTTTTAAAAATGAAACTGACTCGAGTTAATATCTGATTTTGACTGGAATCGGCGCGTCACTAAACATTCATCCGTATCGGTGTAGGGTCATGAGATTGGTTCGCGATGTTTACATGCGCGCCCACGTCATCAACACGCCTCCGACGAGTGGACGACGCCGCGGCTTCTTGCTACAGATTCACCTGCATATTCACATAGATGCATTTTATTAGAATACTAGCAGTTGCCCGCGACTACGTCTGCGTAATAATGAAGATATAAAGTACTATGAAGTTTAATGATGTTTCATATTTCAGTCAACAGAAAATGCCTATCACACATCTGTCGCAAAATCCGTTCTTAGCTATCTACTAACGTGACATAACTGTAATAGTTAGACATATGGTATCGCAGACTTTTTTGTAGATATTGATGTCCTCTATAAAACTGTTGTACATCACTTTGCTCTATTGTCAATAATTTCCGCAGTGTACGCAATATAATGATTTTTTTTTCACACTTTGGGTTACATTATTGAAGTTTTCATACGGATCCCTAACGTTTTTGAAAATATTCTATAGCCTATGTTCATCAGGGATTTTTTACGATTCTAATGGTAAAAGAATTTTTCAAATCGGTCCAGTAGTTTCGGAGCCTATTCAATACATACAAACAATCAAATGTTTCCTCTTTATTATATTAGTATAGATATTTGTTGCCTGTTATTCGGTAAATTCTAATATTATGTTAAAAGTACCTCGACATAGACCACACTCCGTCTGATGTTAAGCTAGAGTGCGGTCCATGAGCATAGACAACCGTCCGCGCTCATTGATTTGATTTGATTTGAGTGGAAACAACTATTATTAAATTCAATTTTTTTTATTGTATGTCATTCAATGTCAATGTGCACTCAGGTCTCAGGGCACAGCAATATAATAATACAATTTAAATAATAATAATAATAAATTTAACAAATTTAATAATTTCAATTAATTATTTAGTTTCATTTACTGTTTCGAGATTATCAGAACAGTCATCTGCCTTCACTAAAGTTGCGGCTAAAGGCATATGTGGCCTAGCCTTTAAATAATATCATAGTTGTATGTGGAGGTTAGGAGATCACGTTTGGTACTGTAGCAATGATCTGACCATATATTGTACTGTTTTTATTAATCGCTACTAATATTACAAATGTGAATGTGAGTTTGTTTGTTACGTTTTCACACTACTTTGTACACATATTTTTGAAAGTACTAGAAGTAACATAGGATACTTTTTATTTTTAAAAAAATATATATTTACTATAGTTTCCAATTGACTATAGTAAAATATTGAGTATAGTTCTATTGAAATGATCCCTGACTTAAATGCGAGCGAAGCCGCGGGTAAAAGCTAGTAGTATCATATTTGTAATATGTATTCTCTCTGGGAACCTTTAAGTGACATATCAAGTAAGTAAGTGTCAAATAAAACAAATGAATTATTAACATAACAAAATGTAGTATCACAGCAGTAATTAGGTTATCGCGAGTAACAAGTTTTCGGTGTTTAGTAGGCAATTAAGAGACGTCCAATAATCGCTGTAATTTAGAAATTTTATCGATAAATTCATCGTAGGTCGTTATTGTTTATTTGAATGCGGTTTCGATGTTATTTTTATATATAATATTTATATTGCTTAACTATATTTTTAAAGAAAGATTTGGTCTAATTTTAATTCTTGTAGTCCATGATTTATGGTTTCAGGCTATAACTGACGAGTTTCTTGTGGTCTTCTTTTCGTTATACATCTTTCCAAGGCCATGGTAGAGTCTAACGATGAGCAAATTTTCATTTAATTTTAACTTCATAGGAATTTTATTATAGTTTAGATAATTGTCAGTATTCGAATAAATAAAGAGCGAATATCTCAAATCATTACGTGCGTAATATCAATATATAAACATTGTACATTGCGTGCATTAGCACGATAGCGATATAAAAGAGATTTGGAACAAAAACAAAACCTATCAAACGAAACAGTCGACAAACGATAAACGCACTCAGCAATGCCAAATATAATATTTTTTACGATAGTAAAGATACCTAAAATACTTAAGATATGAATTTGCGAATTCACAACATATTTATAATATAATACAATCTATTATATAAAAAACATAGAGCATCCAGATATTATTGTCTACCTATCGCAAAATCTCTGAAACTATTTTTGTCAATAAAAAGTTATTACGTTGAATTTGTCTTGTCTACGTTAGCTGAAAGTAGGGTTAATGCGGTCTAAGCCCGTATTAAGTGTTTTAAATTAGTTATAATTTAGTGTATACTGTACACCGGCGGTTCTCAAACTTTTTTGGCGAAGGAAAAAGCCTTAATATAATTATAAAAAACTGATTTATATATATTTATGAATAATCATATTGCATTGTAATATTTAGATGTAACTTTTGGTAGGTATTTTTTGCAGTATATAGCCCTAGGATTCCGCGGAACACAACTTTGAGAATGGCTGCTGTACACAGACAAAGCGAGGACGTGCTGATAGTACTTACATATAGTAATAATATATGACATATCTTAGTCATAGTCATTCATGAGATTATCTTTAAGTCTATCTTTTATGTTTGATAGATAATTTTAGCTTATCTGAGTAATCGTGGGCCGATATGTAACTAACTGATTGTTGATCAAAGTATATGAACGTGATATAATGGCTCGTTACGTCAATATGCCGCATTTTTATTATGAAGAATTGTTTTTAAATTAGTTTAATATTTATCCCTAGCACCAGTGTTAAGTGGATTCCAATTTGTATTATGCTTGTATTCATTCCAATTAGAACCAATAAGACGATATTAAGTTGTTCCGTTACTAGGGAATCTCTCTGAGCATTACCTTCATTTGTTTTTTAAGATTTTTGTTAGATGAATCGATGCTCAATCAACTTTGAGAACCACTGCTTGTAAACTACCCTACAATATGATACGTGAACCTTCTTTAAAGCCTCCCATGCGAATAGTTTTATCAATTTGATAATTTTATTTTATAGCGTTTTTTTGTATTATATAATCGGTAGGTGTAATAATGAATGATCAAAGGTTCATCTATTTGTTGATAAAATTGTATTTTTTAGACACAGTATCGATGTTTGATATACTTTCTTTCGACACTTGGAGCTACGTACAACAGAAATATGTTGTTAGGCAATCTACTAAATGGATTCGTCTCAAACAATCTGTCTTATTAGAAGTTTTAAGAGTATTAGCAATCCAATTAGAAGATCTCCTGTCTCTATGATGTATCATCTTCCGAACTAATTTGGTTAATTATTTATTTTCAGAAACAATTTTGTGATTGATGTCTAGCCGTCGTGTTGCATCGTGCCCGTTCGCGCTTTAACGCGTTCGGTAGGAGTGAGGGAGACGGTCGTATTTCGCTCAGTAACGCTTCGTATGAATGCGCAGGCACAATGTTCTAATCAACCTTGGCCTTGTATAGTTTATATCGCCATACTGCTCTTAATATTGACGTCGCTATGGTGCACAATTTACAGTGTATTTATTATTATTATTATTATTTACTAGCTTTTACCCGCGGCTTCGCTCGCATTTAAGTCATTAAATAAGTATCAGATATTACCTACTCAATATTTTACTATAATCATAAAACAATTTTTTTAAAATAAAAAGTATCCTATGTTACTTCTAGTACCTCCAAAAATATGTGTACAAAGTTTCATGATGATCGGTTAAGTAGTTGTTGCGTGAAAACGTAACAAACAAACTCATTTATAATATTAGTAGGGATTTCACATTTATAATATTAGTAGGGATTATCGAAACAAGTGCCAACTTGACGTTGATTTTTGAGATTTCTTGTTGTAGTGTAGTTAAATAAAACAATATTTAATATTGTTATACGAAGAGGTACCTTTATTCGTACTCTAGTTATGTGACAACCGACGTTTTTTCACGTTCCGTTACACGTATATGCGGTCAAAAGTCCAAAAAAACAAGTTTCTATTTAGGGTTTTTTCACCCTTGAGTTGGCTGCAATGATTCTTCAAGAAACTAATCGTTCATAGTGATGACTAATTCGTCATGTAGGCTCCTTAGGCTCAGTTGGAATGTGACCTTCTCTCGAGCGTCACTCTACAGTTAATACACTGAGAACGGTTATACAAGTGAAAAATTTTATGTAATAAAGAAAATCAAATAAGACCAAATGGAATCCACTTCTGAAGGTGAGTAGAACATGTAAAAAAAGTACTAATTATCAATTGTTAAGTAGTGAATTAGGGAAAACATAAACAATAGTGTCATTTTTTCACATAATTTTTCCGAAAATTAGACTTTTCAAATGTCATTGCATTAAAACGCTGCAAAACGCTGCTTTGAAACCTTATTGAAATGATAAATAAATATATTATCTACCAAATAAAACAAGATTCAGCTGCCAAGAGCTGCCTATTCATCTTTTATGCCCTTTTTTCGAAATCAAATTGATAGAGAAACGAAATATACACATTACACATGGTGCGTTTCTCTTTTATTTATCTGAGGCTGCTACCTATAGTTTACTGTGAAAATGGGAGAGTATGTGCGTGTACATGAGTATGTATATGTGAGTGAGTATTTATTCGTGTGTATGGGTGCGAGCGGCGCGCAGCAGTGTTTTCTTCTTATTCTTCTTCTTCTTAAATGTAGGCGCGCGCTCTTTTTAAATTGAATGCTACGAGATTTTCGTAATTATTAACTTTTTTTAAATATCTATAACATTTTAAGTGTCAAGGCTTTGTTTATTAATTTATTAAAATACTTAGTTATTAAAGAAATTGAAAGATCGCGATAGACACAAATAAAGTTTATATTACAAAAAAAATTTGAAGTTGAAAATTGCGTTTCGTTTCATTCTATACATTTAAAATCTTATTTAAAATTTATGTATTTCAGGTTGCAGTACTCCCACTGAAGACCACTTCACAAGACTAAAATTTTACTATTTAGTTAAAAACATTTTAACGGATGACGTTACGCAAATTTCCGAAAAAATTAAAGAATATTTGACCGAAAGTACAGGGTCCGAGTATTTTTTATCAGACGAAGAGAAAAAGGAAATATATGATTTAGTATTGAAGATAAAAGCAAGATGGAGTGCAAGCAATAGAACTGAAAGCTGCTTCTTTTTAAAAGAAATAATGATTAGCTGCAAAAAAAGGTTGAATTAAAGAAAAACAAACAAACTAAAAAAACAAGTTTGAACAGTTCCTCTGCCTCAGAGTCAGAAGCAGACGTAGATGTGGATTCCTACGAAACCAATTTTTTATTATAACATAATTGACCTACCAATTATTTGTAATTTATTAATATATTAATTTGTAATTTTTTTGTATATTTTTATGCTCAATAGAAATAAAGATTGTTATAACAATATTCAAAAATATTTCTTTCCTTATAACATAAAAACTCAAACCACGAATTTTCTTCGATTACAATTTTTTCTTCAAAGCCTTAGCACAAAATATTTCGGAATTCAATTTTAAAAATATTTATTCTTGTAACTGTAAATGTTGTGAATTTACAAAATCCCTATTTTATAATCAACTTTTATTTACAATAAACAAAAATATATATTTTATATATTCTACAATGTATACATACAGATAGTTTTTTTAATTTCTCCATTTTTGGCTGTATTAGGTGTGGCGATATGATGCTATATTGGACCCGCTATCTTGAATTCGCAATTTGGCAAACCGGAAGTACTTATACGTCAATTTTTAAAATATTAATAGTCTTCAAATATCACACGTAATATATACGCGTAAACCCTTAGGTAGGTTATCACATTGATTTCCTTAAAATTAAATGTGAATTATTTTTTGTCTAATAGTTTCACAGAAATAAACCTCAAACAATAAACGTTGTAGAGTTATTTGACCAATCACTATTTCTGTGGGTAGTAGTGATCCATAGGGAAACGTGTACTGCCGACGAACTGGGTAGAAAGCATTGCGTAGCCACAGCACTAACATAGAGCGGTGATAGGGTAATTGTCGGTGATTCTTTTTTTAACACTAGGTTTACGGGACGCGTCAATTTGACGTATTTTAACTTTATCAGAGAATTACCAAAAACTGTTTAAATTTTTATTTTATCTCTTTGTATGACTTTTATTCATTGATCGAGGGAAATATATATTGAAGTCTATTTTCTTTAAAAGTGTTGAATTACTGATGTGGTATACCTATCTCTACGATATGCGTCAAATTGACGCGTTTTAGTAGAAGTAGGTATATAGAAAACGTCCGTAAACCTAGTGTTAAATTACATCCAGTTAATAATAACAAGTGTCGCCACATTCCTGATTGTTGGCGGATAGGGTAATTAAAATGCAATTAATTTTGATAAATCGTAATTTTATTAACTTGATTTTTTTTTTTTCTTTGTTGAGTATAATTTGGTTATGGGTTTCTAAGAATTAAGCTTTTAAATGAGTTAGTTATTGATTATGAGTAAATTAGTATTGATTATTGTTATTAGTTTTCGTTCTTTGATTAGGATATGTTATGGGTGTGTGCTCTTTCCGACCAATAACTTATCAGAAGTGTTTTAGGGCCGTATTCATAAATTACATTACAGTAATACCCCGCTTTACGCGACCCCGTTATGAGCGGTTTCACTATAACGCGAAATTCAAATTTATTATTAAATAACGCGAAAGAGTGCGTTTAAACATAATGTAGTCATCAACTTCTCTATAGTCGCGGGAATTTTAGTTAACGCGGTTTTTTCCGGAACGTATCCCTCGCGTAAAGCGGGGCATTATTGTATTAAGTATGAAACAAAATAGACCAATCACACGTTTGATAAATTGTTGACGTGAATTTTGACCAATGATAATAATCCATTACAACTGTCTACTGTCATCTAGGTAAGTATATGTAACGTATTACTATTTCATTTTGATTACTGAATAAATGGAATAAAATGCATTTAAGTAGCAGAGCAGATGATCACGATCAAACTACGCTCCAGCGTTATTTCTGAATTTCTAAATTAGGAGTGGTAGGCAGACTGATGATGGCATTAGCCCAGTATGCCGTCCTGGGGTAGTACCACCACCACTTTCAAGCGGAACACCCGTGACCTAGTCGTGTTTTGGGATCAGCTTGGAAGTAGCCGAGATAACGAGAGGAGTGTGTCATGTTAATTTGGACACAGCACATTCGTCTCCTCAAGCCGGCATAGTGGAGTCATCTGTCTGTGGTAACTGGTAACAGTTGTCTATGCTCATGGACCGCACTCTAGTTTAACATCAGGCGGAGTGTGGTCATATGCTGGGCTTTCAATAAAAAAAAATACGGTCCAGATTTTTAATTTTATAGTGTTGTTTTGGTTTATTGGTGATCATTATTGTAAATGTGATGATTTTTACAGATGCTATTTACAGCTTGTCACGATTATGGTTATGTCTACATTGTTTTTCTTAAAAATAATTTTAAAAAAACCCCTCTATTTTTAAAATTTGAAAATCGAACTAGCGACTTCCTGCTACGTGATAACCCACAGTATAGGTTACGCCACAGTAGCTTGTTAAATGTGTTCTGTTTAATTATTATAATACATATTATTGTTTAATTATTTAATTTAATAATATAATATAAAGTAGGTAATCATTTAACGATAAACACTATAGATAATTGTATTATCTATGAAGCTACTTACTTAGTGTGTGTTTAGTATCTCGTGTTTGTCTGTCACATTGTCTCTACTTATGTTTAGCTGTACAATTGACCGCTTTATCTGTTGTAGGAATAATCGCCTGTTCGATTTGAGTATGTCATGCCTGATAGTTGAATACATACTTGTATATGTAGGTATATTATTATGCACCCAACCGCTCCGTTCGCAATCCGCGCTTGTTTTCAGTGGCATTTGCTTCAAGCAATGTGATGTATAATAGCCCCATCCCTCGCATCTGCCGTAGTTTTAACGATCTATATGAAAATGTTACTGATCTTGATTTGTTCCATTTGAAGCCTAAGAAGCTCAAGTCTATTTTGCACTTGGCTTTCCTATAACACTCTATGTTCGAGCAGCAGACTGGCGTTCGTATTTAATCATAATGTATATAGTTTTCTTCAGATGTTTATCACAACTATTAGGTTACCAAACTTAGCTTAATTTCTCTGGTCTAGTGTAGTTGTTACTTTCATGTTATGATTTGTTAACTGTTTGTTTGTGTGTGTCTGAATAAATAAATACAGTGGAATCTCGCATAACGAACAAAATAATAGCTCACTTAACGAGCGACGTGGATAGAGGAATCCTATTGCTGTACTTAGAACTCTTTAGCTAGTTAAAATTGTTTCGCTTAACGAGTGTTTCGCATTACGAGTAAGATTAATTGAACCTCAGTAATGACTGAAACAAATAGCTGAAATATCTCGTAGATACTGACTATACGCAAGAGCCTAAAGGGAAATAGAAAATGAAGATTTATTCGTAATGCATTATTGACAAGAAAGATGACACCTACTTAAGCCTAAAATCTCTTAATTAAGTATTTTCAGTTTGTAGAGAAGAATGCTACAAGATTTTTTTTCAATAAATAGTACAATAGAATTAAGGATGGATTGAAGTACCAGGGGGACTACTCAGGAATACTTATGGACCTGTAATCGTTCATGAAATTACGGATTTGACAGCGATGTTACGATAGATAGACCACTTTACGAATATTTGACAGGACTTTTACGGGTTTATATGTTAAAATTCACGTAAGCTAACAGAGGTATTAGGAAACTTCGGATATGCCTGAGTAGCCCCCCAGTCCCGAATTACGTTGTCGAGTTCAATGATAGACTTCAGAACAGATCTTGCTCTCGTCTACTTTGGTACAAATGATATAAACTTGGTACTTGTCGTGCACAATGACTTGGTATAACAAAAGATGGTTGGCGTTTTTCGCGATTCACGCTAATACTTGTTGGCATTTTAAGATAAAAATCGCTCGTGAATGTTTCAACATGGCGCCTGCTATAAAAACACTTTATCTTATCGATGTGAGCTTACAAAATGTGTCGTAATAAATACAATCTTTATAATGGAGAATTAATTGAATATACCCTCGAGTGTACGTTATATATATTTTATTTATATGTTATTTTAATTAATATAGGGCAGCGGTTCTCAAACCTTTGTTGGCGAAGGAAAAAGCCTTAATATAATTATAAAAAACTAATTTATATGTATTTATGAATAATCATATTGCAATGTAATATTACATAACATTTAGTTGGAATATTTACATGTAACCTTATAATCTCCCTTTGTATTTTACTAATACACTGTAGCTTAAGACAGTTAGTAAGTAGAAAAAACCCTTATTTGATTTCTTTAAGCGTGTTTGAAATTCCAATAAGAAAATACGTTATTGCAAGAACATATAAGAATTGAATTTCGGTATATCTCATGAGGAGTTTAAATTGTTACAAAATATTATCTAATGATTAAATAATTCGCCGAACGCTCGTCTGTGTTCCTATCACGCGTGTCTAACTTTTGTCCCAATCGATTTCCTAATATAATAAAAAGTGTAATAAAAAAACTGATAAATTAATTTTAACTTTACAGTTTTTTATCGTAGGGTTAAAGTGACACGGCGCAGCATCCGACACATGTCGTGCGTCACATTTTATCTTATTGTTATCAATCTTTGTACTTAACAAAAAATAATTTAATCCTATATATAGTTTCCTATTTTTAGGGCGTTCTATTTCAATTTCTTAATTAATTAATAGTTAATTAAAGTTTTGCTAAAATTCTTTATGAATTTTAAACAATTTTAAATGTCGAGCTCGACTACGATTTTATATCTGTGCCTTGAACAGATAGAGCGCGGTTGTCTATGGTTAAAGTTATTGCGTAGTAATTTTATACTGAGTTGTACATCTTAACTTTTTTCAAACCGCTTTTTACTATTGTTTTATATATATTTCGAAGGTTCAAATTTTAAATAATTTTAAAATCGAAAGTAATTTTAAACGGTGTGTGGATGACTTTTGTGGAAGGATAGCTTGTTTTTTAATTATTTTTTTAAATAGTTTCAGCGAGTTTTCATCTAAGCTATGTTACAGGATATGGCACAAAATAATTTGAAATAATAATATAAATTGTAGAGAGAGGCGTTGAAATGGCAGCCCTTACATGAAATTCATTCATAGCGTAGTTGATAAGAAACGGTGTCATTGCGGCCTTTGCATATCTGTCTGAATCCCATTGATAAGGTATTCTTGCGTAACATACACGTACGAATGCTGTTATAATTACACTTCGACGCAAGCGCAGCAATATATCAAAAAAATAGTTTATTAGTATAGGCACTAAAGGCGTGCGCTTGCTCATCGTTAGAATCTACAATGGCTTCGGAAAGGCATATGACGAGAAGAAGATCACAAGAAACTCGTCAATTATAATTCAGAGTAAAAAAGTAAATAATAACTATAAAACATCAATATCTTTTCTGTAGTAGTATTGTGCTAGTAAGAAGGAATCTACCTAGATTGCTGTTAGACAGATACACCTAGCTGGTCTCCCTAATTGTAGCAGACACACTGTCATTTTCATTTTCATTGGCGAAAACTTTAATTGGCTTTTTTTTATTCCCATCTGTATGTATTTTTTTAAAATAATATATATATAGTTACTTATACAACATTAAATTCAGTCAAAAATCCTTCTAGTAAATGTCTCCGTTGATAGATTGATCCTGTATTGTAAGGTGTCGCTTCCAGCTGTAGTCCGGCCGCGACTATGGCTGTGGAAATCCGAAAAAAAAATAATTACCGCGCTCGAGAATGTATTTAGTTATTTCTTTGGAATAAATTCTTCACTCGAGCGTCGTTTGTGAATGACTCGAGTGATGTAGGTATGTCATTTCTAATATGCAAACAATCAAGACGGTGAATGTTATTAACAGTGAATTTTATTGCACATCTGCATTCAATAAGTTCGTGTTTCATTTCATCCGCGTGTTATGAAACGCACATTATACACGAAGGCCATCGATGCAAATAGATGCATTGTACAAACACACGGAGTCACTGCGACAAATATGTCTGTTTACAATTATTATAATACTAGCTTTTACCCGCGGCTTCGCTCGCATTTAAGTCATTAAATAAATATCAAAGATCATTTCAATAGAAATGAATCAATGTGATTCCAAACAGCTGAACTATAGTCAGTTGGAAACTATAGTAAAAAAATAATATATTTTTTCATAAAAAGTATCCTATGTTACTTCTAGTACCTCCAAAAATATGTGTACAAAGTTTCATGATGATCGGTTGATTAAGTAGTTGTTGCGTGAAAACGTAACAAACAAACACACATTCACATTTATAATATTAGTAGGGATCAACGGTATTATTATTATTTTCTCCTTCTTCCTTTCACGACTATTGCGAGATCTTTCCACGTGAAGTCTGAAGTCCACTCCACATTAAACATGCGATTAAATGTCACATGGTATTTGTCAGCATAAATTTAGTGTAGAAGTCTTTTATACTAGTAAAATTTAGATTGAAAAAGTTTATCTAGAATTTTAGACGCATCTATATAAAACTACTGCGCAATCACTCCTGACCATAGAGAACTAATAGCTCTATTTTTCTGTTCATGTAACAAATATAAAATTGGAATAATTAATTCTAATATTTTTAGTGTTTAATGAAGTGGTTAAATTTGTGTGTAAAAGTTCGATATATGTTCGTATATTTTGTCTCTGTTGCACAACGTTCGTAAAAGCATATGGGGAACAGAGAAAGAATGCTTGAGTCCTCACGATGTAAATAGTGAACTGGAAAATTGTAGTGATATTTATTGTTGGACGAATAAGGAAGTTGTCTTACGTTAATATTTAAGGTGAAAATCAATTCCTATTATGTATTTATTAAACTAAACCGCTATTAAATTAGGTCAAACTTAATTAGATAAACTTTCGAGTTATTTATAGAATTTGGTCGGTGTATATGTTTGACTAGCTGTTGCCCGCGGCTTCGCTCCCGTTAAGAAGTATTATTATTAATTAGGTATAGTTTTTGCGGCTTTATTTTTGTTTAGCGTGTGTAAAAACGTCTTCATCACAGTAACTCCAATCTTTAATTTCAGTTCAATCCGTCGAAAATCTAATAAGATTTATACAAACTTTCATCCCCTATTTTATCCCCTTAGGGGTGGAATTGATCAAAATCCTTTCTTAGCGGATGCCTACGTCATAACATCTACCTGCATGCCAAATTTCAGCCCGATCCGTCCAGTGGTTTGGGCTGTGCGTTGATAGATCACTAAGTCAGTCAGTCAGTCACCTTTGAGTTTTATATATATATAGATTAATTATTACTGAAAAGGATTCGTTCGGTGTTGTTATGTCTTTCCAAGGTTTTGATGATCTTTGTAGCTACATATGCTTGGGGTCTTGGATTCTTAAAATCAGAACGTTGTCATTTTTGAAATTAGAATGTTATAATTGTTGCGTTGTTTTTTTTTTTGACATGAGGGTTGGTTTACGTGTGAATTGAAATTTTGTAATCTCTTATTGGGCTACTGCCAGAATACTTGACACTGGCAGAATTGTCTTTAACACTAGATTTACCAGCTTAAATATACCTATTTCTACCAAAACCAAAAAAGTATATATTTGTTACAAATATATATAAAATAAAATATAAAATTCATAAAACTAATTCTGTTATAAATTAAAGAAGATTAGAAGAATTAAAGAAAATGTTACATGCAGTAGAAATTTTAATTTGATCTTGCAAGAGCAGTCATTTTGACTGGTCTGGTAAATCTAGTTAATATATATCTGAGGCCATTAATAAAAGAAGAAGAAGAAGAAGAATTCTTGCATTATAACAATTGGATTACGAATTTATTTATTTATTCATTGGGTCCACAAACAGGGCTCTACAATTAGAATTGGAATTAACCTCGCACTAAGCATTATAACAATCAGATTGTAGGCCCTATGCACAGTGGACACAGCATGCACTAACATTACAAAAAATTTACAATTAAAGCAAAAAAGGAACAAAAATACAATCATTCATTAAATTAAAAATAAAAAATTATATAAAATTAAAATAACAATCAAATCAAATAAAAAATACAGTCATTCAAATGTCAAAATTAAATTAAATTATAGGATTACAAATTATTCAATTCAATTTTTGTGTTTTTTAATTGAGGCAAGAGAACAATTAAATATGTCAAGATCCTTAAAATTATTATTATGAATTTTAACTATACGATTCAAGGGGCCATGGCTTCCCGCATTAGTACGGCAGAATCTTGCCTGGAAAAGGTCATAAGTGGACGGTCTGCTGAATTTATTCGTCCAATGTCCGTGAACGTGCTCCAGTGTAAGCAAATGTTTATTGACTTATTTATTTATATTTTTAACTCTTTATTAGATATTGTGTGTTAACTGTTTGTGAGACGTGAAAAAATAAATATTAATGACTAAGCTGTATAGGTACGTACCCTTTGCTTTTAACTACTTAAAATATTATAAAATGCATTGGTTTTTGACGTGACAACGTCTTATAATTCGATTGAGCCGGCTGCACGCACGAAAAAACATGACTCATGCGGCGTTACCTCGCTCTGAGGCGTTATGCGTATAAATAAATTTAACTTGATCAATTTATTGTGATTTCCAATTACCTCCTTCTCTATATACATACAAATCTATTAAACAAATGAAATTAATATTTTCTTTTGAAAAATGCTACCATTCCATCAGTATTTTCTTAAGACGTTGTCACGTTCAACTATCGTCAGTAAACCGACTTTACAGACAACCGATTTTTTTTTTTATTATTTCCTAAAACTTAACTCTAAAAATATGTAAGCTGTATAAGCAATATTTAAGCTAGTGTTTTGAATAAAGCAGCAAAACAAAAATGTTTGTCATAGTCGCGCTCCAATTCGGAACGCTAATAAGCATTAATATACATAGAAAATATGTAATATAAAACATAGAAATGGTATGCATGGGGTCAAATAACTGCTTACCAGTCAAATTTTATTTTTAAATTAATTCCACTACTAAACATCGTCGCTCCGTTGGACAAGGTTGCACAACCGTGCATACGTTGCCGTTACTTTAGACTTTAGAGCAGTGTTTCCCAAAGTGGGGCAATTCGAAAATGAACTCGATACGAGTTTAACCCTTTCGCTCCGGGCCATTTAAATGCAATACTAGATTTCGGTGCCAAATTTAACGAAAAAAGCAAATTTATAAATAATTGCGGTAAATAATTATTAGGTATAATTTCGCTTGACGAGACCAAAATATCAACTGGGTGTTTGGTTACATAAAGGGAGCATAAGAATTTTAGAAAGACAAAGGTGAGGCATGGCACAAACATGGTTGGGAAACACTGCTTTAGAGAAAAGAAATAAAAAACCCACTTTTGTGCGTGTCAGTTCCATTTTCAAACGTTTTCCGTTATTTCTTTTTTGACGCGTTTTTTGTGAAGAAATCGTCTGATTAGGTTCACCCGGGCGTATCCTCATTATTTTTTTACGTGTGTATCGATATAGTATGTATGTATGAACAGTCGACAATCTTCAAATGGATACAGATTGGACTTTGGACTAGAAGACTGGAAGAAACGATCATTAGAAAGGGATAACTATATTCTTCTTTTCTTCGACTATTCCTAGTGTCGAAGTTGAGACATGTATGAAAGGGAGGCTGATATCTCCTTTGCCGTTCACGACACCGCGATCGCTTATATACCTACAAAAACTGTATCCATTTGAAAATCGTCGTGTGTACCGGGTGATTCAGACGAACGTTTGGAGTTGAAATTAAGACTCGAAACGTGTCTATAAAGTCCTTTTCACGATGTGTCAGCAAAACGTGAAAGGGATGCGTGCATTTGTTATGCAAATAAAAGCTTTATTATTAGTTACACAGAGTACACAAACAGCAGGTATAATTATGTTTGCAGTGTCTTATCTTTAGTGTACGAAGGCGTGTTACTGCGCAGAACAAACAATCATGTAGACTGACTTTTAAAGTGTCCTTTGGCGTTATTATTTATTGACTGAGTTTAAGGTACGATTAAATCAAGTCAAGAAGCACTATTTTGTTACTATCGATAAGGTTTTCTTTACCTATTCATTTGAATTGCACAGCAGTGGGCTTATCACGAATTTAGTCTGGCTTTCGAATCGAGCTGTCACAAGTAAAACGGATCCGTTAGCAATCGGGATCATGAATTTTTACTAACGACTAACGAGCACCAGCAATCTATCAAATGAACGAAAGATCGAGACGTTCGAAAATTAACAAAAACTATCTAAAA
This sequence comes from Tineola bisselliella, assembly GCA_028551675.1. Lineage (NCBI taxonomy): Eukaryota > Metazoa > Arthropoda > Insecta > Lepidoptera > Tineidae > Tineola > Tineola bisselliella. Next base: position 168,129 of record JAPWLS010001655.1, read on the forward strand.
TATTGTAGTTCCAAATCCGCACGCGGTGGCGCTGCTCAAATTTCCATACAAATCGCTTGAAGCGAACTCGGTTCGAAAGCCAGACTAAAATTCGTGATAAGCCCACTGAAAAAAAAATAAATAATTAGGTACTGTGTTTTTTTTAAATCTAAAGGAGATTTTGGAAAGGCTATGACGAGAAGTAATCGCAAGAAACTCGTCAATCATAGCCTGTACAATATAATGTTAGTAGGTACATTTTTGCTTGATGTACAGCTTCTTTAAATATATATTACTAGCTTTTACCCCCGGCTTCGCTCGCATTTAAGTCAATAAATAAGTCAGAGATCATTTCAATAGAAATCCAAACAGCTGAAACTATAGTCAGTTGGAAACTATAGTAAAAAATAAATAATTTTTTTAAAATAAAAAGTATCCTATGTTACTTCTAGTACCTCCAAAAATATGCGTACAAAGTTTCATGATGTTCGGTTAAGTAGTTGTTGCGTGAAAACGTAACAAACAAACTCACATTCACATTTATAATATTAGTAGGAATAATTAATGTAAATAAAACTAGTACACCAAGTATTAAAAAAAAAAACCAGGCATCTCAGCACTTCAACTTACATACAATCATCTCAATAAGCAATTATTTAGCGTATTTTGATAATTATTATAAAATGGTATAAAATGTTGCCTCTGATCAATTAGCGATCAAGCGATTGATTGTAGCAAGAAAAAAAGCCATGAATGTTTACGGAAGGCGAACTTTATCGAAAAAAAAACACAAGTAAAAAGTGTCCTTTTGTGTTTTACCAGTGTTTCTATGTACCTCCTTTTGTACATATATATCTACTAAGTATTCATTTGTTTATTGTTGATTTCAGAGTCCTTAGACTTCTAATTTGATCACGGATGGACTCTATTAGCGGTACATATAGCATTTTTTAGCTCCAAACGTGTAATTGAATCAACCTGTATATACTTGAATCAGGTAGACGCGTAAATAAGATCGCTCCGTTTCAATCAGTTAGTCCTAGATAATAATAACGCAGTTGATAATGAGGGTAGTTTGCCCTGTCAATTTTGACATAGTGAAAACGTCTGTATGTGGTAACTTTTGCCTCTTGGACCACACTGTAGGTTAACATCAGGCGGAGTGTGGTTTCTCAACCATTTTTATGTCGCGACCCACGAAAAAGCCAAAAAGTTAAGTAAAAAGTCTTTGCGACTCCCCACTCATTACATCTTAATATTTAGTTTTATAATTACACTAAAATTTATTCCTTTAATAAACGAAGCTTTTGTACCCCCTTTAAAAACAAACTCGACCCCCCGCTTGAGAAATATCTGCTAGCTAATTTAAAAAAAATTAAACTTCGATACTGCGTTGACTCACCACCTACTAGCATTCTTACTAACATTTAATTTGTCGCATCTCAATCGATATATTAAATTCAATTGTTTGTTTTTTCTCGTAAGATATCAATATAGCAAATGTCCTGCTTGGTTTGTGTTGACGGCGCTAAGATAATCCGAGAAACGTCTTACGAAGCATTCGTTTTGTTTTTATATTAATTTTTTTTCTCTGTCCAAAGTCCGAGTGTTTAGTTGTTACAACACAACAAAGATCTTATTTAAATAATTAATAAAAAATTCGAGCTGACGACCGCGTATCTAAAAAAACACCTGTAAAACACGTACTAAGAAAATGATTGAATTCGTGGTAAAATAAATGTAATTTTTATTTTGTGTTTTATATTGTCCTGACCTGATACTAAGATATAAGGACAACTCAAACACGTTCAGACCAGAAACAAAATCGAACCCGAAACTGTGTCATAGAAGTCGTCAAATTTTTTTATGAGGGTAGTATTGTTTTCTCTGTGGTTATTAGCAAACCCTATTTCATAGGTCGTAAGTAAGAAATTGCAGTAATAGCTATGGGCCAAGTGTCCCTAATATTAGTTGTAAAAAAAAACAACTGAAATTTTTGGTTATGTTTTGTCAAATTACCACTTCCGGTTTGATTGCTATCCGTGACCACTGTGAGGTATTTTAAAATGTAATTACAATTAAATGTGTAATCGGTTTCGTTTTGTATTTGAATTAAGTTATAATAGCATTGTGCGTAGTATGATTAAGTCGTTCTGTGGACTAAAGTTTGGCATCGTTTCACGATTGACGCCACGCTTCTAGATCGATACAAGTTTACAATGTCACTATGCGTTTCACGCTAGAACGAGTTTAGGCTGACGACACACTGCCGCCACACTTGTTAGGAAATATTTTCACAATGTTACAACTCAACTACATAACTATTCACGGAGGCAACTCATCTCGCGACACTATTGGTTAGCAGATAACAAAAATTTATTAAAATAAAGTAGGTGGTATTTATTATTAAAAATATTTATTTGGCTTAAACCCTTTAGATTCTTGTAAGATCACAATTCTACGGAGATTTTGGAAAGGCATATGACGAGAAGAAATCACAAGAAACTCGACAATGTAATGTTAGTAGGTTGTTTGGTATAAAATGCTGGCTGACGGACAGTATGCAGGAATGGAAAAAAATACTCACGATGGGCTCAGCATAATTTTAGCATATTTAAAAATGTAATAATTAATGTAAATAAAGCTAGTACCTAAGCACACCAACATACACACAATCATCTCAGTTACACTAGGTTGTCATCAAGATAGTCATTTATCTTATAATAATCTAACTTGTAAAAGAGATTTAAATTGGAATTAAATTGATCCCTCATCACTAAAAGGTTGAGAACCACTGCGCTAAAGGAATCACGCGTACGTCTCAAGATATGTTAAGAAAGTGAACTGTATCATTTTTTAACTCGAAAATCGAACTAAGGATTAAGTTAGCGGCCTTCAGAACCGCATTGTTGAAAAGTTGCACCGGCGTGGCTTCAGAATAAATCTCCATAATGGCTTTAAATAGCACATATTAAAGAAGTATTTTTTATGAAGATTTATTATTCTTCCGCTTCATGTGACATGAATAAAACGACCATCAAAATGCCTTTAACAATATAATGTATTCAAAATGCGTAACCTCTTAATAAGGGGACCAGTTATGTGTAATTGTGTACTAATTAAGTATATAATCTATATACGGGGTGATTCAGTTGGAAGCTTTGAGCCGAAGACGTCCAACTGAATCACCCACTTACTATTTGGTCAATTGACTCCATGTAGAAATAAATTAATGCATCTTAAAATTAATTAATTTTAGATGTGGTCAAAAGACCGCTCTCGTGTTTATAATATTAAAAAATAGACACATTAAAAAACATTTGCAGTTTATTGATGTTTTGTTTATACCATAATTGTAATTAAAAAACGCGGCATTACAAAAGTTCTACTAAACGTCCGAAGGTCGACCGCGGTGTTGCTAGCCTAAATTATCGCAGAGAGCAAGATAAACTTTAGATAAAATTTAGGTATAGGTATGGTAGACATCACTTACGTAATGATTTGTGTTATAAATATCTATCATAATTACGTTCTTAACCTAAAGGTTTTTCAGTAGCTATACGTAGCGATTAATTCCATGTAACGCCTAGGAACCTACCGAACCGTTCGTTTTCACTGTCACATTTAAAATAACTAATTAATCAATTTTATAAATGACAGTCGAGACAACAAATTGACTGTAAAATTAGTAATGATAGATTTTATTCTTGTATGGGGCCTTTTTAGTTCTGACCCTCACCGATAGGTTCGCATTGACAATTAAATATCTCCTATAGTCTTCTTCTTCTTTATTAATGGCCTCAGATGTCTAATGAAGACAATTCTGCCAATGTCAAGTATTTGGACAAAAACCCAATAAGAGATTACAAAATTTGAATTCACACCTAAAACCTCATGTCAAAAAAAAACCCTATAGTCTATAGTTCTATACCATCGTTTCTCAAGCGGGGGGTCGACTTTGTTTTTAAAGGGGGTCGCAGTCTGTTGAATAATAATAAATACCGCTTAACTTGTTGGCTTTTTCGTGGGTGGCGACTTCAAAATGGTTGAGAAACGATGGTCTATAACTCTATACTATTCTGTGTATTTGTGAAAAAGGTATATTGGCTTAATAAGTCCATTTTCCACTTGGCTTTTTCGTAGTGTTCGAAATTTGTGAGCGACAAACAAGCATCCGTATTACAGTTATACTTAATAGTATTCGTTTTAATGTATAACTTTTCTTCAGATATATGTTGAACACAACTGTCAGGTTAGCACAGCCATTCTCAAAGCGGAACGTAATATTAAGTTGGAATATTTAGATGTAACCTTATAATCTCCCTTTGGTAGGTATTTTTTGCAGTATTTTAGCCCTAGGGTTCCGCGGAACACCACTTTGAGAATGGCTGTTCTATGTTATTGTTATGTGTGGGTTTGTTAACAAATAAATGAATAAATAACCATCAACGATTTGCTTACCACTCTTAAAACTGTCAAGACTCGGAAATAGCAGTGTTAGAGGAATTGAGGTGCGATTGTAGTGTCTACGGTCGAGTGAGAATCAAACTTTGGTCTCCCAAAAGTCACTAGAGCAAAATAATAGTTAACGAGTCCATCGACCTGTTTTATAATAACCGGAATTTAGTTGTTTTTCTGCGGCACGTGTATCTTATTTATCTTGAGTTCTTTTTTTAAAAACGATCCGGATTATCCGCATTTCCCCTTTTTGTTATAGATGTGCCCTTTGTTTAAAAGTGGCATTTTTAGCAATCAATATTTTGTGTCATTTTTTTTCTTTTTTGAAGAATTTATGATATTAATTTTTGTTACATTTTTTCTTTAAATTTTCATTTCAAAATTGTTGGCAATTTTCCAAGATTATTTTTCTTTTATTGTTATATTATATAGACAGAGCGAAGGATGCTTTGATGAATGATAATGTTTTTGTGATTATTTTACATAAATATTTAGTGTTAAAACTAGTTTTACCGCTTACTTACAACTCGTGCATGGTTTCATAGTTTAAATTCAATTTGACCCGTTTCGTTTTTATGTTATATGTTTCAGCTATTCGTATATAACATAGTTTTTAAAATAAACTTGATTATAAGTCGTTTCGTCTTTTGTGGTTGTGGCACCCCCTCATAGATGGCGCTGTATGAAATGTAACGCACATCTTACATTTCGATAGAAGTTATAAAATGAATAATTTAGGAGAACAGTTCTGTATGGTGTTTTCAATCTACTGACAGTATTATTTCACGTATAACCAACATCGGAAGGTTCTAGCAGTATCAGGGGCTTTCTGCGTAGTAAATAAAGATCGTACTACCTATCTCTCTGAACTTTCGTTCCACAATTCTTCTTTCAACATTCTTCTGTCTGGTTTTAGATGCTGTTAACGATATTACTGATGTATTGTATTATATATATTAATAATACGACTTTTTTGTGTTAATTTATTGACCAATAGGAACGCGTGTTTATTATTCGACTTTTATTTCATGACGTCAAAGAGTTGATTTAAAACTAAACTGCTGATAGACATGTTTTATAATGGTCGGAGTTCACATTTGGCTTCGGTGTATCAATATGGGACGAATATGGAGATAGCGTAATAAGATCTTCAAATGGATACAGATTGGACTTTGGACTGGTAGAAACTATCATTAGAAAGGGATAACTATATTCTTATCGTGTCGAAGTTGATGTATGTGTGAAAGGGATGCAGATATCTCCTTTGCCGTTTCTATACCTACTATTACTTATATTATAAATGGTGAAAGAATTTTTGAAATCGGTCCAGTGGGCTTATCACGAATTTTAGTCTGGCTTTCGAATAGATTTGTTTGGAAATTTGAGCAGCGCCACCGCGTGCGGATTTGGAACTACGATATTTTAGATACTTTTTGTTAATTTTCGAACGTCTCGATCTTTCGTTCATTTGATAGATTGCTGGTGCTCGTTAGTCGTTAGTAAAAATTCATGATCCCGATTGCTAACGGATCCGTTTTACTTGTGACAGCTTGAGCCAATTCGTTACAAACATACGAAAATACAAATCTTTCTTCTTTATAATATTAGTATAGATATGTGTGTGTGTGGTATTATACAGCGTAAATTGATAGCTTAGAAATATGCAGCCGTATTCGTAACGAATGTAGTTCAATTACCCCGATGCATGGCAATGATAAAAAATAAGTAAAGATAACTTAAAAACAAACATTAATGTTCTTATGTACCTATGTAAGTAAGTACATATACGGCACGTGTATCGCAAGGTTACTTTGTAGTGATGTTCTTTTTCAAACGGAACTTTAATGTTATTTGTCATGTTAGACTTACTACAAAATTATTGATGAAACTAGTGTTTGAGCTTGGTTTATTAGAAGAATTTTTGATTGAATTTAATGTTGTATCTTATAATATATAAAGTTTTTTTTGTTAATTTCATTCACAAGCTATGATTGACGAGCAAAGCAAACTTATTCAAAAATCATATTACACGTTAGATGAATATCTTACTGATAAAAAAGCTTGGACATAATCTATGTCATTTTATGTTTACCCGTAGGTATACAATAGGATGACAATGCCCCTATACAGCAGCTATTCTTCTACGTCATAGTAGATTTATTATATATTATTATGACATTAGTATGTAAGTAGACAATGCCAGTATACAGCAGCTAAATAAAAGTGATATTTATTAAATTAATAAATTTATTTCATTTATATTTGTATTTGCATTGACGAGTAAAAGCGCTCTATTGGAGCCCATTTACAAAAAAAAAAGCTTCTTGTGGTCTTCTTCTCGTCATATGCCTTTCTGAAGTCATTGTAGAGTCTAACGATGAGCAAGCGCACGCCTTTAGTGCCTATGCTAATGTTAGTTTATATTTATCTTTTTTGAGAATGCAACATTACATGGACTTGGATTTGATTCTTAAAAGTGTAGCTGCAGTTCTTGTTGATGATTCCAAATAAATATGTCCTTCAAAGGAATTAGCTATAGTTTCGCTTGAGTTGAATTAAAATGAAAATAATTTATTAACATAGGTACTTGCTCGTCGTTGAGTTCTATAATGATTCTTGAAAGGCATACAACGAGAAAAAGACCACATCAAAGCACGTCTATTATTGCCTGTGCATAAATTAATTAACAAAAAAGTTAATTTTAATTACAAAGAAAATTAATATAGTTACATGAAATTGCAAGATGGGGCAGCAGTCTAAAATAATATGTAACCAGCAAACTCTACAAGCAGTCTTACCCTGGTTATTTTTTTTGTGTCGAGTGTGAACTTTCTTACGGATATTGAGTATTGTAGTTAGTACCTAGATAATTAAGTTTTTTAGGTTTGATTAGGTACCTTACACGGCGCTTGCCCCACCGTGGCTAAGCCCATGTGCTCCTCTCAAGCCGGCATAGTTGTGTTCCTATAATAGGATTTTTGACGTGACAACGTCTTATAATTCGATTGAGCCGGCTGCACGCACGAAAAAACATGACTCATGCGGCGTTACCTCGCTCTGAGGCGTTCCATGTAAGGCTTGAAGTGATCTTGATCTTGATCAATTTCATTGTGATTTCCAATTACCTCCTTCTCTATATACATACAAATCTATTAAACAAATGAAATTAAAATTTTCTTTTGAAAAATGCTACCATTCCATCAGTATTTTCTTAAGACGTTGTCACGTTCAACTATCGTCAGTAAACCGACTTTACAGACAACCGATTTTTTTATTCTTGACATCAGTTATATATATAAAAAAAAGTCACAATTCACGATGGAAACTTTCACGTAGAATTAAAATTCAACACGTATTCTATTAAAAAATAAAAGGTATAAATAATTAAAAATGATTGTAAATTAATGTCGGTTGCAGGTCTTATTATAAAGTATAAACGCGTTGTTTAGACACAAGTAATGAATTAGACGCATAATAGTCGACGGCCGTGAAGGGCTCCGACTATGAACCTTGAATCATTAATACGGAGCGACCGACGTTGAATAATAATGCTGAGAAAGAAAGGTGCTATCGTCCTTTTCAGTCTGGATTTTAAGTGTTTAATCTTTAACTACTGAGGTGGAGGCTTCTCAGGCTTTACCTACTCTAAACAATTAATTTATTGATTTTTTAAAATTATTTATTTTTGCTGATTTATGATCTCATGTGATTTTTTAGTGTTTTCTAAATTTTGAAATAATAGTTAATTATGTACAAATAATTTTTTTTATTTAAATACATCCACTGAAGCTAAATATTAAACCCTAAAAACCCTAAAGATTTTTAAATACAAGCACGTATACATATATACGGGGGGCTCTGAGGCCCCCACGTCAGTGTTTACGTGAAATTAAATCCACCTCAGTAGCTAAAGGTTAAGTTTAATTTGATATTAGTTTAAAGTATGAAGTTCATATTATAGTTTTAGGTTTGATAAAAAAGCTTGGACATAAATAAAATCATCTTTTACCCTCTCAGTAACATCTACTTGAAAGATTTCAGAGTTGTAAAAATTGTTATAAAAAAGTGTTATTTAAAATAAAAATACTAGATATGAAAATGCATACAGAAGTAACTCCTTACATATCAATTAGAGATGTTCCGACTAGTCGGCCACTAGTCGGTAAAGCCGACTATCCGGCCACTATCGTAGTCGGCGACTAGTCGACAAAAAGCGCCGACTATCCGGCTTCTTACTTTGTGTCTATTTCTCAATAAAATGTATGTTGTTGTAAAGAAAATATATTGATGACATTTATCAAACAAAATTAGTATCTTAATTAAAAAACAAATCAACATAATATTTAATGACATATATTGCAATTCTCCGTGATGATATTTGAAACTATCGTCAAACTAGTGAGCTGTAAAACTTAAAAAACTTTTTTTGTTATTTATATTTGTCCACATGTCAGTAGTGACTGAAATTGCAGCGAATCAGCTGCAAACGAAGCGTCACGGGAATCCCCTAAACCGTAGTCGGCTTATTTACAACCGACTAATCGGCTAGTCGGCCAAAGTCATAATAGGCACATCTCTAATATCAATATTGGAACGCATTATTAAAATAAACGTCTGTTATGACCGGAAATCAGATGTAGGGCCTATCGTGTAACGGTATAAGGTGATAACAACTCCGTCACAGTGGCCGGTTACACATATTATATTTAACTTTCTTGTAATACTTAAGCCGTTTTGGAATATCAGGTTTAATAGACGAGTTATTACAGTGTTAAAAAGCACGGTATAATTAACTACATAGCGATTTTCGCTTAGTTAGATGAATATCTTATAGATAAAAAAACTTGGACATAACCAATGTCATTTTTGTATACCCATAGGTATATAATAGGATGACAATGCCCCTATACAGCAGCTAGTCTTCTACGTCATAGTAGATTTATTATATATTATTGATACTAACTATCTTCAAACTAACTAACTAACCAGAATTTTAATTTTGTTTTTTGTTTGTGATTTTTTTTCTTCTTTCTCCCCTCTTCCTTACATCTATTTGGTTCTTGTTTTTTATTTTTATGTATTTTTGTAATTTTATTAGAAGTGTAGTATCAATCCCTTTATCACCTTGAGCATGCCGTCCTATCCTATAATTAAAATTTTATTTAGTTTATATAATAGTAGTCCTTTTTATAATATGTAGTTTTAATGTAATTTTGTAGGTAGGCTTTATAAATAAATAAATGACATTAGTATGTAAGTGGACAATGCCAGTATAAAGCAGCTAAATCATATTGATAATTATTAAATTAATAATTATATTTCATTTATATTTGTATTGATGAGTAAAAGCGCTGTATTGCAGGTGAATTACTAAAAGTAAATAAATAAAAAATAGAAGTCGTCGCGCGTTGCAACAATCGTCTCCGCTATGCTTGCTTGATCCCGAAACGCGGTTAGGTCACTTCACGGGTGTCCCACATGGGCTAATGCCATCATCAGTCTGCCTACCACTCTTTAAAGTCTATGAGTGTAACGTTCCTTTACTGTGGGCTTATCACGAATTTAGTCTGGCTTTCGAATCGAGCTGTCACAAGTAAAATGGATCCGTTAGCAATCGGGATCATGAATTTTTACTAACGAGCACCAGCAATCTATCAAATGAACGAATGATCAAGAAGTATCTAAAATATCGAAATATAAAGTATCCAAAAAGTATCTAAAATATTGTAGTTCCAAATCCGCACGCGGTGGCGCTGCTCAAATTTCCATACAAATCGCTTGAAGCGAACTCGGTTCGAAAGCCAGACTAAAATTCGTGATAAGCCCATTGGTTTTTATATGTACCCTAGCTTTGAGGTGTCGTTATTTTGTCGAGGTTAATTGAAGAAGCCGTAGGGAGTCGAATTTGTTTTTCTATCTATTTATTCGAATGTTAAATGATAAATGGTCGGCCGATTGGGAGTTTAATCTGAAAAGTGTGACGTATTAATATTAATTATTAATAAAGGAAAAATACCATAAATATAATAATTTAAAGAATTATTTCTCTAACAATAATTCTTAGTATTTACAATTAGTCCAATCAATGAACTAAAAAAGTGAAAAAAAGTCCAACCAGGACAAAAAAATACAGTCGTATAGGAAAAAAAAAAAAGAATATGAGTGTCTGTGTGGTGCAACTCGCGCTGGACTAAAGAACCTAACCTAAAAAATTCCGAAAGTTCGAAAAAACGGTTTTTTTTTTATAAAAAAAAAAACAATGACTCCGATCAGAAAAAGTTAAATTAGAAAGTTGTAGGTATTAAAAAAACGCATCGATTCGTTTTTGTTGAGTTTAATTCAGTTCATAACTTTTCGAGTTATTTTTAAAAAATCATCGAAAATTACCATTTTTAGTTTTTATAATAACTTTTTTATTTTTGGTTTTTTTTTTTGAAATTCACCAAAAAGGTAGGTATTTACTAGCCAAATAAGATCTTTTTTGTAAAATTAAAAAATATTAATTTTTTACTGAGATACATCGGTTTTTCGAAAAAAAGGTGCCTTCAGAAAATGGCCACTCAAGTCCTAGGGAAGGTCATAGACAATCGTCCGGGTACGCATTTTCTTCGTGAAGAGTTGTACTTTCATACTATTAAAAAAGGTAATCGATTTTTTTAATTTTTAAGTCCCAAAAATGACTTTGAAAAATCCCTTTTTTTTAACAATGACGTTTTTGGACCATATTTTTTTCATTTTATTTTTTTTAATAACATTATTAAGTGCAGCTAAATCAATCAAATAAATTGGTGAATAAATGCGAGTAACCTATTTAAGCCACAGCCGAAAAATGAAAAAAATATGGTCCAAAAACGTCATTGTTAAAAAAAAGGGATTTTTCAAAGTCATTTTTGGGACTTAAAAATTAAAAAAATCGATTACCTTTTTTAATAGTATGAAAGTACAACTCTTCACGAAGAAAATGCGTACCCGGACGATTGTCTATGACCTTCCCTAGGACTTGAGTGGCCATTTTCTGAAGGCACCTTTTTTTCGAAAAATCGATGTATCTCGGTAAAAAATTAATATTTTTTAATTTTACAAAAAAGATCTTATTTGGCTAGTAAATACCTACCTTTTTGGTGAATTTCAAAAAAAAAAAACCAAAAATAAAAAAGTTATTATAAAAACTAAAAATGATAATTTTCGATGATTTTTTAAAAATAACTCGAAAAGTTATGAACTGAATTAAACTCAACAAAAACGAATCGATGCGTTTTTTTAATACCTACAACTTTCTAATTTAACTTTTTCTGATCGGAGTCATTGTTTTTTTTTTATAAAAAAAAACCGTTTTTTCGAACTTTCGGAATTTTTTAGGTTAGGTTCTTTAGTCCAGCGCGAGTTGCACCACACAGACACTCATATTCTTTTTTTTTTTCCTATACGACTGTATTTTTTTGTCCTGGTTGGACTTTTTTTTTTTTACATAGAACCAAAAGTTCATTGATTGGACTAAATTAATTAGTGCTAAAATGATAAAAAGCGTGTTAGAGCAATCCTGACGTTATGTGTTCAGGTGTAAAGGCCGTATTGGTGTGACGATTTGTCGTGACTCATAACACTGTTGTGGCTATCCCGATTTAATTGTGGTACTGATTGCAAAAACATTTCTTTGTTGAAATTTTTAATTAATTAATATTGATTATTAAACGAAACAAAAATAAAACGCGATGTCAGTTATTTTATGAAATTAGTAAAAATAATAATTAAAATTAATAATTGTTGTGCTAACGCTACTTTAGTGTTAATGAGAAGGTTTACATTGCATGGTTGTATTAGTACGGACATGTCCGCCATAATATATAGATGACGTGTCAGGTTTTATTACGTATAAATAAATATTTAAAGTTTTAGTTGTATAATAATGCAATTAAATGATTTTGTGTTTTTTAAATATATTATAAGTACAATTTTAATTTGAACTGTGTTTTCTAATTGGGGTAAGTTTTATTAATTTAAATAAAGTGTTTTTTATTATTATTCTTGGCTGTAGTTAATTGGAATGCAATTTTAATGAAATGAAATGAAAATAGTTTATTAGCATAGGCACTGAAGGCGTGCGCTTGCTCATCGTTCGCACTCTACCATGACTTCGGAAAGGTGTATGACGAGAAGAATATCACAAGAAACTAGTCAATCACAGCCTGTAGATAAAATAATAAAAAAAATGAATTTTAACTCAGAAAAAAAGTAAATAACAGTTTATAAATAAATTTAAAAAAGGAATACTTGTGTAACCATATTCGGATTAATGTTGTATTATTTTTTTTTAAATAAAATTTAAAAAAAAAAACAGATGAACGTAGAAATCCTGCTGCAGTTCTCAAACTATACGAATTTTGAGTGGATCCCAAACTGTAATATATATATGTATGTGTTAATAGAATAGTCCTTCATTCATATTGGTGACGCTTGTATTCCAATTAGAACAAATAAGACGGCATTAAGTAGTTCGGCTACTCGCTACTAGGGAATCTCTGAGCGTGTGTTCCAAGTTTGAAAATTTTTGTTAGATGGACCAGAGCCCTGGTTTAAATTATTTTGTAGTCCATTTAGAATGTAATATGATTCGTAAATAATAAATAGGAACACGTGTATATACATGTTACATTACATAATGTTTAATAATAATAAAAACATACATAAATTAACACCGTCATACTATATTGTGTTATTTGCAAACGCACTACTGAGAAACAGTTTTCCTCGTTTTCGCACCGCTCTCCGTCTCGCTCGCTCGTGTGTTGTTGTCTCTCTCTTTCCTAGTTCAGCAGTACCGGTTGCACTATTGTATCATATCAGGGGTGGCCAAGCTCCATTTTTTTCAAAAAAAATGTATTTAAAAGATATGCAAAAAACGTTGCACTTATTCTTTCATATTTGTTGTCAGTAATTTAAAAGACATTTTTAAAAATATAGCACAAAAATTAAATTGAAACTTAGGTACATATATCGAGAGCCACAAATAATGTTTTAAAGAGCGAGCCGCAGGTTGGACACCCCTGCATTATATATATATGGCATTTATCTGTGAATTATTATTATTATTATTATTATTTCAAACCACTATTGAAGTTTACTATGATAATGATTTTTTTTTTATACAATCTGTAAAAATTTCAACAATTTTACTTAGACTACATTTTACAGCCGATTATTCGTAACGCGTGTGATATGTTAAGTGACCAATCAGAGAGCTCGGTTCATGTATGACATAATTTACTAGCCAATGATATTTTAATATTATTCGTGTATAATTTTCTCGAAGCATAAACTTTAACTAATTCTATATTTTTTTCTACAAGTAGTGTATGTACTAACATTATATTGTACTGGCTAATAATTGGTGAGTTTCTTGTGATTTCGTCTCGTCATATGGATTTCCGAAATCTCTGTAAATTGTGACTATGCGCAAGAGCATTTTAATTTTATTAATTTAATCTACGTAAGTCGTATTTATTCAATAATATTATGTACATATAGTAAAACGCAAGAAACCGTCTTAAGATATAAAATAGTCATAATAATTGTAATTATCTAATTGATTACGGTTTCAATTAACCGCAATTAAGAGTTTATGGTGATATAGCCGTTAGTGCCATTGTTTTAGAGAGTGTTATTGCGTGCGCGTCACCGAAAGTGGGTTTTCCTCGATGGTTTCGTTACGATGCTTTACTAGAATCGATTTAGAATATTCTAGTTTGTTTTATTATTGAGAGATATTTGTGTGGTTATATATATAGTTCTTAAATATATCACTAGATGTAGCCACCGTCGTTTAAGAAAGTCTAGTGGTTTCAGTCCAGGTTTTATTTTCAAAGCAAGGACTAATATGTAATACTCAGATTTGAAATTAATCTTAAGTGTAATGAAATGAAAATCGTTTATTAGCATAGGCACTAAAGGCGTGCGCTTGCTCATCGTTAGACTCTACCGTGATTTCGGAAAGGCGTATGACGAGAAGAAGACCACAAGAAACTCGTAAATGAAGCCTACTACCTCTGCTTTCAAGTAATCCGAAGGTAGTATGAAGAAATGAATCTACCCTTCAAGTCGGTTGATTAGTAGTTTCGAACGGTTTCGAGTTTGATTCCAAGATGAACCTGAAGACTCGAGTATTGATTTACATCAAATGTAAATTCTCTTTAAGCATTAATAAAATGCTAAAGCCGTGACTTTATTATAACTAGTTACACTTGAGAGCAATGTGCGTCATCCGGCCCTGTCTACCCCGTTACCGAGAATGAAGTGTTTACACATCGGTTATTCCATAAAAGTAATTGTAATTTATAATATTGTATTGAACGCGTTCTTTGTAAATGGTGATTAAAGTTGACATTTTATACTTGTGTTTTAATAATGTTATGTTGCATTGAATTTGTCAGTGATTTTTTGTTGTTGCGGCACACTTAGAGGTTGGGAATCACTGGTTTATGTCGTCTATATACTTCCTAGTCGAGTTTAAATTCAGGATATTGTATTTATATATGTATTATTATTTATTATTACAAAAAAAATAGCTTTATGTCACATAGGTCCTTTTAGCTTTTGCTAGTCAGAATCTACGGAGATTTCGCAAAGGCATATGACGAGAAGTAATCACAAGAAACATTAATTAATTAATTACTTTAACAATTTTTATTTATTTAAACACATACAATTTACAAGCCCACACATGAAAGTAACAATTATATTGAAGAGATATTAACCTGTTAACCGGGGAGCTTCCTTTCTAATTAGGTAACACAGAACGGGTGCGCATTCTTCCACTAGGACGTGTCAAAACGTCACGCCCGTAGATCGTCATTTATAATACTATTTTTTTTATTTATACTTAAAATAAATGAAAAACTATGAAATATACCTGTATTTTAGGAAATGCAATAGAAAAAAATAAAATTTGACATTGTTTACGTTCGACGTATTTATACGTCCCGCTCGGTTAACAGGTTAAGCTAAGTTTGGTAACCTAACAGTTGTGATAATATAATATAAAATAATATTAGTACAAATGTTAATTGGTAAACTTTTTACACTATGAATGAAGCTGCAAATGACAGTCTGTGAAATCTGATTGTATCTAGTAGTTAATATTTGTTGTTGGAGTGAGTAGAGGGCGCCGTCGTCGTTGTATCTTCTATCTAAATATATATAACTCAAAGGTGACTGACTGACATAGTGATCTATCAACACACAGCCCAAACCACTGGACGGATCGGGCTGAAATTTGGCATGCAGGTAGATGTTATGACGTAGGCATCCGCTAAGAAAGGATTTTGATAAATTCCACCCCTAAGGGGATAAAAGTTTGTATAAATCTTCTTAGATTTTCGACTGATTGAACTGAAATTAAAGATGGGAGCTACTATGATGAAGACGTTTTTACACACGCTAAACAAAAATAAAGCCGCAAAAACTATAGCTAATTAATAATAATACTTCTTAACGGGAGCGAAGCCGCGGGCAACAGCTAGTTGATAAATATAGTTATATTTTGACAAGTCCAAGTGTTCCAATAGGAACCTACGGATGATGGATTAGAAATAGAAATATTAAAGCCTACCCTAAGTATATCAAACATCCATTCAAGCACAGTCAAATTACGTATGCTTTAGTTAAGTCGGCATAGTGGGAGCTATTGTTATTATTCTTCCTCGATCAGAATACGCACGCCATAGTTTGTTGTGCGTTGTCAACATGAAAACTGGTTTTATATAATACGGTACTTAAAATCGTAACACGCAAAATGTATATGTGTATATTTAAAAATTATATATTAGATATGTTTATAAATTTAAATTGCGTGGGCAGTTCGTAGGTATGCTAAAAATACTATTGGAGATCTAGATTGTGATAATTTATTTATTATATATAATATTAACTACTGCACTTGAAATAATCTCACTTATCATATATGTTAGAGCAAAGCCTTAGAAATATGCAGAGCATAAATCGTAGGGTCGGTAACTCAAGTTAGACAGTAAACTAAGATCGTTTTATTGATAAGATAACCTTAGACTACGAACTGCAGACCAATAGTTAAGGGTAGATTGAATTATCGGCCCCAAGTCGGCTATTCCATCCATAGTCAATGAAATCGTTAAGAACGTAAAACGGCGCCGGTCCCGCCAATTTTGCATTATTTCCGGCTTCTATTTACGAAATTTACACAACGTCTAAAGTGCGTGAGAGCTGTATGAGAGAGATAAATTTAGATTATATTCATAATAAAAAAACGTAACATCACAAACTAGTTTCACATCACTCACGCGAGCGAATCACTAGTCGTTCGATATTCAAACTTATGGCGCCAAGTTTAAGGCACAGATGTTCCTCTTTGTGCCACTGAGAATTTTCTCTTTTAAAATGAATATAAAATTTGCTAATAAAACATTTTAATTGCGTATTGTTTTTATTTTAATTAACTTATTTAGTGTGTGTAATTATTTAGAGGCGAATTTTATTTTATATTTTTATTGTTTGTACGAAAATTAAAATTGTCGATCAACATGTTTATTGAAACCTTTATCCGACACTAACCGGATTGAAATAACATATTCAAAAATCAAGTAACAAGAATTGCAATGCCCGCGTCAAAGGGCGCTAAAGAAATATCGAGAACCAATGTTGGTTCATTCTTGAAAGTTTACCGATAACTCTTTGATCGATATCGAATCATAATTTTGTTTAGTACGATACTCCATTTTTAGTATATACCCACTATAATGCCCTCCTACCCTATACTGTGGATATTATAAGGATCTGAAATAAATATCTATTCTTTTTTTATTCACTAACCGTCACGCGTGTTCTAATCTTTTTGATATACCTCTGTGTGAAGCCAATTTCAATTATAAGTATAAACCAAATTCAACTATTTGGGGTAGTCATAAATTTTATACTATCTACCGTCAAATATTTACGAATTCATCCTAAAGGTTTAAACAGACGGTATGTATGTAGATAATGTGTGGACGATGTCGTTGGCACGTGAATAGGGCCCCTGGACGTTAGTGTTGTACGTCATAAGAGTTCATTGCACTGACACTTGTCCCAGCCGATTGCATCGATTAAACACACATACCTCTCTATACATGAGTGGTCAATCAGTCATCCCGGCGCGACACTATTCCGTTCTATTTTTAAATTTTTACGAGACAAACATGTTTTTGGCGCGGTTTGCTTTTTAATTGTGCGTGTTTAATCTAGGAAGGGAATGTTGACACGAGTTTAGTGTAACTATATCTTTAAAAAAAATTCGTTCAGAAATACTCTATGTTCGGACGGAATTCGATGTCTAAGCCTAATTTTGGCGCTCAAAACGGGCTGTCAGTTGTTCACTTGTTTTTTGTTTAAGAAATATGCAGTTTTTATTTTTAAGTTCACATTTTATAATTAATTCCTAAAATATACTTAATAAAAAGTAAAGAAAGTCTGAATTTATTAAGACAGGCATACGTTTTTGATATGATGTCGGTCTTTACCCATTATTTCGTTATTAGCTGTATTAATTTATATACACGCATATGTATGTAGATTAGATTCATAGATTTAGTGTTAATTTTTATAACCTGATACACGGTCTAGTCTAGACTATTAAAACTGACATTCCATTAAGATTAGAACATATGTCTAGATATCTATTTTGAAAACTTATATCTTGCGATATTAACACTAAACACTTTTACGTTTTAACATCTGTCGATTTAGTCTAGACCAGTGGTTCTCAACCTTTTTTTTTTTTGTAGCGGCGCACTTATAACGATTTCAAAATTTGACGGCACATAAAGAATAAGATAAGTTTACAAAAAAATTATATCATATTATTTAATAATCTATTATTATATATCTAAAATTTGGCGGCGGACACTTTTTGGAAGTTAGGCCGCACAGTGATTCCCCCCCCCTTCCTCCCCTCCACACCCCCTCTCGTAAAAAAAATGAATAGGAATTTCGATCAGAATAACCCTTTACGCGGTCGCGCTGACGTCATCGGTTGTCGAGATATCGCAAAAACAAATTTTGAAATTCGCGCCAGAACGTGTCGCATTTCCGTTACATCCGCGTCACATCCGGTTTGAAATCACAACGATTCTAAAGAAGTTTCACTTCAAAAATTATATCATATTATTTAATAATCTATTATTATATATCTAAAATTTGGCGGCACACTTAGAATTACCGCACAGTGATTGAGAAACACTGGTCTAGACTCTAGATGTCTAAACCGCAATAGATCGTTAAATGTTAATTTTTTTTTAATTTGATTTCCTTTGAAATTTATTCAATTATGTTTCCATAGAATATGTATAGATACTACATATGTGTTATAATGACAGAGGGTAGATATGTTTTTAAGTATAAAAAACAGCATAAAATAACGCTAAGTTAGATTTTTAAATAATAACATTTAATGCCAAAGACAGTGTGCGCCGTTGTATGGTGATTTTATTAATTTGTTTTTTTCATCGAAATTAATTAATTTTTCGCTTTAATATTTTACTTCCATGCTGTAAATTACTTTATAATGGTCAGCCATTTTAAGTCGAGCTGGCGCCGTCTTTAATCTGAACCGTTATGTGGGTACGTGCCACTAGGTTTTTTTATTTGGAATTACCTTCATCAAGTTGCAATTGTTTTTTACTACTGTGTGCGAGTGTTGCCGTTGGCGCGTTTCCGTTCGGAAATTAGGTTGATGTTATTCGTTAAAGTCAAAGGCTCATTGCGCATGCAGCTTTCTTCTAATCTTTGCATTTTGTTTTTTTTTTGTAATGAGATTGTTATTACAATGTATATGTAAGTATGCGGTTGTTTCTCGTAAAGTTATGTAATAATAAGAATATTGTTTTTAAATGACGTCATCGTATTTCTTTTGTTTTATCATCATTTAGTGATCCTACCGTCAGATTTCAGGATTTTATTACCCGTAGCATATACTGCTGCTCAATAGCACTTTGGACTTTCAGTCGGTTCCGTCTGTAGGAGACCTGAAACAAATACCTGCTTTTACAGTAATATTATTATAAATATTTTTTTCAGCGAGAATTCTAAATATAAAGTGACTATAAAGATCGTCAAATAATAATTTTTGCATAGATTAGTATTGACAAATTGACTATGAATGCTGTATAAGTTTGACCCTATGAGTTAATACGTATTTGATAGCCAAGTGAAAGCAAAGTAAATCTGTATATCAACCATTCTCAAAGTTGTGTTCCGCTGAACGCTAGGGCTAAAATACTGCAAAAAATACCTACCAAAGGGAGATTATAAGGTTACATCTAAATATTACGTAATATTACATTGCAATATGATTATTCATAAATATATATAAATCAATTTTTATAATTATATTAAGGCTTTTTCCTTTGCCAAAAAAGTTTGAGAACCGCTGCTGTATATAAAATAGTTGATTTCCAAGTGCAATCGCTTTGAAAACAATGTACTTACCAGCAATAAGACGATTGTCGCCACCCTATGTACACCCGGCAACAAGTGGGTCGGGCAGAGGGGGGCGGGGGTGACAAATGAGCCCCAGCGGTGGGGGTGTTATTTACCCCCGACAAACACTCCGGCCTGATATTGAGGACATTTGTAACACACAAGAAACTATTTACGAATTACAAATGTTTTCAGTACACACGCTCTCTCTCTTCTCTTTCTCTGTGTTTCTCTTTCTTATTTGAAAAGTGGAGTTATTAAAATAAAAATACTAGACGGATTTTGTTTTTTTGTTTCTTTAGAATGGATATTTTAATTTACATACATATGTACCAGGTGATTCAGTTATGTTAGGTAATTACAATGCAGTTTTGTACCGAAATATTTTTACTCCAAACTTGAGTCGTTTTGAATTTATAAGGCGTAAAATGTGTCCCACATCTTAACACAAATATATATATCTGGCGGTCGATCCTACAAGCCGAAAATACTTATTTAAGAAGATTTGAGGTTTTGACGTTTAGTCTGTCAGTGTCATCTTTCTTGTTTCTTATTGTCTTTTTATTGCCACAATGCATTGTGATAATTATATTTTTAATCCATTTTAATCAGCAATATTATTTCACATAAATCTCTCTAAATATATTATTTTTATTTATTTTATCTAGGACTTTGATCAGAATACATCAGTCATGTGGTAGAGGCGGCTCGTCCTAAAGAGCGCTGGTGCAGTGCACTCCCACGAAAATTACAGAAGTAATCTATATTTCTTCATAATACATACTATCCTTACATTACATTCATTCTATTTTACTATGCCTATACAATAGTATATTATATTACCTATATCTACGCCGCTGTAATATAAGTTCTGTAATTTTCGTGGGAGTGCACTGCACCAGCGCTCTTTAGGACGAACCGCCTCTGGTCATGTGGTAGAGGCTGACACAGTCCTAGATTTGGCGTTTCAGCGAAATTGTTTGGTTACAGCAAAAACCGCCAAAATTATTACATCATGAAAAATTATCATTCAACCAAGTGACATGTTTGTTAAACATCTATTTATATATCAAATGCGTAAAATAATAAGATGAATTTAAAATTAAAGCAAAACAAATAAAACGAACGCGCGTCTTTATCGCAAAACAGTTTGTCACGAGATATTCTGATTAGTTGGCAATAAACAAAGGCACGAACACTTAATGTAGTAGATTTTAGATAAATGTCTTTGCAAACTATATATATATATCGTCACCGCCGCCGCTCGCAAGCTTCTCTCGAACGTTCTCCAAACCGACCGCGCTCCTACTTCGTATCCCGTCGGCACGCCTCGTGTACCTTCGGTTAACCCGGAGCAGTCGTATCTTCTCTCTACACGACGCAAGCACATGGACAAAGCCGAAAGGTCGCTGCGCCGACATATATATATCGTGTTGGTGGTTAAGTCGTTAGAACATAGAGTGGTGACTTCGAATGCGGTTTTTACCAGTACAGTAATATCTGGTTATGTTTATAAACATTGTCTTATCAGTCTATTGGGAGAAGATATCGTGATCAAATTATTAAGTTAAATAAACTTGCGAGAGGTTTATTACTATGTTAGATGATGAAATAGGTGGCAGTTTCGATTTCCCGTCGAATTATATGGTTTAGAACAGCGGTTCTCAAACTTTTTTGGCGAAGGAAAAAGCCTTAATATAATTATAAAAAACTGATTTATATGTATTCATGAATAATCATATTGCAATGTAATATTACGTAATGTTTAGTTGGAATATTTAGATGTGACCTTATAATCTCCCTTTGGTAGGTATTGTTTGCAGTATTTTAGCCCTGGTGTTCCGCGGAACACACTTTGAGAATGGGTTGGTTTAGAATTTAGATGTTTCTGGTTTGTGCTGTTCTTGTTCTGGGTCAAGGCTTTGTACATATTGTACATATCACCAGATTCTGTTGAATGTAAAATTGCAACCTTACAGATCGATTTAAAATTGCATAGTTTGTTATTCGTTAAATGAAATTAGTTAAAATTATTTTGCTTATAATTCCCGCTACAACATTCAGTAATTTGTCTCGACGCGTTTCGCCACTTCACGTGGCATCATCAGGATACGTGCGGTCGCTTCGGCTTCGCTTCAACGACTAGTTGTTCAGTAATATAAGATCTGTAATTTTAGCCGCCTCTGATTAAAAGTAAACTATATGATATATCAAGAAATTATATATGTGTCGGAATGGTCAGACGACGACACTGCGTTTGTTAGCCTGCACTGGTAGAATAAGTATTCTAATACAGTACTATACAATTGTCATGTCACCTATAGAAGGAAAAGTTTCTCTATGTCTATTTTTAGCGGTAACACTGCCCCCTACTCGTTAGGGGTGAGGGTGGTACTACTGTATTGAAAGCTATTCAGCATTTCCTTGAGGAAACTTAATCTGAGATATGTAGGTCATTGTTTTAGTTCTAGATATTTAACACTAGAACTACGAGCCGGTCAATATGACCTATTTTTACCAACCGGTCAAAATGACCGGATGACTTGTGCGTGCAGAGTATTAAATATAATTCAACAAATTGATTGTAGAATTGTAAATAATAGAATCGTTTACAAAAAATAACGAGTAGGGTTGTATATAAAAGTCTTGTGAAGAATTTTTGAAACCGGTTAGTAGTTCTAGTGTTAAACTATTCTAAAAATTAAGGAATTACATTTTTCATGATGAAGGATTACTATTGTAGTTATTTTCTATTATTCTAAAGCTAGGTTGAGAAATTTTATAGCGATGTATTAAGCTGTAAGAAGTATTCTAACCCTTTTAGTGCCAAGGAGCGTCGTCGCCAAAATGCCAGCGCTCCTTTTGACAGCTCACTTTTGGCGCGCATTTTCCATATCCTTTCTGTGATTTTCTTGACAATAAATATGTAGTATTCAATTTCTGTGTTATTGACGTGACAACGTCTTATAATTCGATTGAGCCGGCTGCACGCACGAAAAAACATGACTCATGCAGCGTTACCTCGCTCTGAGGCGTTCCATGTAAGGCTTGAAGTGATCTTGATCTTGATCAATTTCATTGTGATTTCCAATTACCTCCTTCTCTATATACATACAAATCCATTAAACAAATTAAATTAAAATTTTCTTTTGAAAAAATGCTACCATTCCATCAGTATTTTCTTAAGACGTTGTCACGTTCAACTATCGTCAGTAAACCGACTTTACAGACAACCGATTTTTTATTATCATAGTATGAAATCTTCTGAAGAGAATGATGAAAAAATTATGAATATTGCTGTATTGTAACGGAAATGGTGAATATTTCTCTTGTTCATATAAATTATCTATAAAAATGCACTTTTTTACTGGCATTTTTAGCATATATTGGTAAAATATGTATGGCATTAAAAGGGTTAAATTAGTTGTAGTACTTAAGAATAAGAAAATGCCCTTAAATATTTGATAATAATATGTACTCTAACATGGGATTTGAACCTTGTACCTCCAGTATTTGTAAGTAAATACGGTTAGTGATTAAATGTAGTCGGCGTCAGATCGATTCACATTAAAAATGAATCGGTTAATGTTTGAACGAATTTCATTCAATATGAACCTGTGTCGTTTGTAATACAGATTTTTGGAGGCCTTTCATAATATCTACAAGGTCGTTTAAATACAATTTTACATTTATTTATTTATTGGGTCCACAAACAGGGCTCTACAACTAGACTTGGAATTAACATCACACTAAGAATTATAACAATCCAATTGTAGGCCTTGGGATAAATTGAAATTTAAAAAATGCGGGTACTCCGTCATTTCACATGATTGTTATAAAACACGTGGAACTATTGTAAATACAATCACGATGTCCACGCAAAATAGTATGAAACAAATTCATTCATATTTATCGGCTTTTTAATATTATAATTAGATAGTGTTGTCTGCCGCCGACAGAGTACAGTTGCACCTAATTTAATCGGCTATTTCCGCGTGTGTTCGGCTTGACTTCGGAATTGGAACACAAAGACCATATGTGAATTTTAAGATAACATACGTTTAACTTGTATTATAGACTAGCTGTTGCCAGGGACTTCGTTCGCGTAATTCTTTATTGCACAAAATACATTTAAAAAAGAACAGAAGAAAAGAAAGAACAAAAGGTGGCCTTATCACTAAGCAGTGTTCTCTACCAGGCAACAACCTTAGGATAGTAGACCAGGAAGTAATTAGTAGGGTGCAAAAAAGAAAAAAATAAATATATTTATAAATACAAATGAATAATAAAGATATAAAATATAATACGACATTTTACAATATAGAGTACTGTGAAGTTTCACATTTCAGTCAACAGAAAATGCCTATCACACCCCTGTCGCAAAATCCTTTCTTAGAGAATGTCTACTAACCACCTCTATGCCAAATTTATTCCTGTAATTTATATTGCCTATATTGATCAGTGATAACGTAGTATTCAATTTGTGAATGAATTTTTGAATTTTTCAGTAGTTTTTGAACCTATTCGTTACAAACATACAAAAATACAAATCTTTATTTTTTATAATCTTAGTATAGATGTAGGTATTTGTTTTAGGTCTGAATGTTGTGTTTGTGTTGTTTTTGTCCTGATACAATTTAATAGTACACGACATTTATCTTGTTTTCAATCGTGGCATGCTTTTTGATAAGATTTTTTTTTAAATTTTCATTCGATTAACACATGTAAGAAATTAATTTGATTGATAAATAAAAGGGCATATCATTATTATGCATAGGTATTACGTCTCTATCTATTCGTATGTGGTGAATGTGCTTAGCCGACGGCACACGGAAACGGTCGATGAATGGATTGCTCGTGAGTTTTACAAAGGCATGTTATGTAAGGTGGATGAATCAATACTTTTTATGACCTTCGGACATTCAAATCATAATATTCTATTTACCTGTCATAATCTAAATCACTATGTTAATTGTTTGATTGTGGACTACCCAGGTGTTTTACTATTCGAATTTCGAACTGAAATCTAAGTCATACGTATATGGGATATTCTTTTACAAACCGAACACCTATTTTACTTCTTCATGTCTAGAGAAGAAGTTGTTACCGGTCCAAATACGGGAATCTAATCAGCGACCGGCTAAATTGATATTAAAAAGCGTTATAACACATTAGTTGACCGAGTTAAGTAAACTAGTTAAGTTGGTCCGGTGAAAGGAGAACTTCCGCTGTGTTCTGAGCAACCATCATCTCGTAACACCGGCCCTTGAAGGCTGTATAATGTTATTAATTGCTACATTAAGGGCCGTGTTTAGGCATTTTCTTTAGTACAGTAATACCCCGCTTTACGCGACCCCTTATGCGCTGTTTCACTATAACGCAAATTCAAATTTCCCGCTTAATTGCCCCGCATTACGCGGAAGAGTGCGTATAAACATAATGTAGTCATCAACTTCTCTAAAGTCGCGGGAATTTCAGTTTTTTCCGGAACGTATCCCTCGCGTAAAGCGGGGCATTACTGTAATCCATTTTTTTAGATAATGATTGTTTCGTATTAATTTTTTTCAAATTTAGCTATACATGTTAGAGCTATAATACCAATCTATTTTCATGCTCATCCTGAAAGACCCCCAAGACGACAGGGTGGATTTATATCATTATTTTTCTTACCCCCTTTTATAATTCATTGTATCTCAGTTCTAACGTGTTTTATGTATTTATCTAAACTTATGAAATACTAGCTTTTACCCTCGGCTTCGCTCGCATTTCAGTCATTAAATAAGTATCAGAGATCATTTCAATAGAAATGAACCAGTACGATTCCAAACAGCTGAAACTATAGTCAGTTGGAAACTATAGTAAAAATTAATTTATTTTTTTTAATAAAAAGTATGTTACTTCTAGTGCCTCCAAAAATATGTGTGCAAAGTTTCATGATGATCGGTTAAGTAGTTGTTGCGTGAAAACGTAACAAACAAACTCACATTCACATTTATAGTATTAGTAGAGGTAGGGATTAGCTGAAATATTAACAAGATACTAAAACGGTAAAAAAAACGCGCTACACTTAAAAGAAATACATTATTTTAGGTTAGCACAGAGTAGAATAGAAAGCTGAAGCTGCGAGAGTGGGGTACGTAGAAAAAAAAAACAATTAATTAATGCTAGCTCACATGGATTAGATTTATTAGTCTAGATGCAGTGGGCGCGCCCAGTGCTGTCAGATGAGACGCGCTGGGGTGGGGCCACGTGCGTCATCACTGACCGACATTGTAAAGAAAACTGCAATTTGTCATTTCGCGATTATTAGACCTGGTTTTATATACCACACTCATAGCTGCCACTATGGGAGTTTTAAAAATATTTATAATTAGCTTTTACCCGCGGCTTCGCTCGCATTTAAGTCATTAAATAAGTATCAGAGATCATACTAACTATAGTCAATTGGAAACTATAGTAAAAAATAATTATTTTTTTTTTAAATAAAAAGTATCCTATGTTACTTCTAGTACCTCCAAAAATATGTGTACAAAGTTTCATGATGATCGGTTAAGTAGTTGTTGCATGAAAAAGTAACAGACAAACTAACATTCACATTTATAATATTAGTAGGGATAGTCGTAGCTGCCACTATGGGAGTTTTAAAAATATTTATAATCCTCTAGAAGTAATATATGTTGATGTTTTTGATCTCATTATGATCGCTGTAATGTTAAATTCCTGAACAAATGCTATCTAAGGAAGTTTTTTTACAGACGGCTTCCACCCTTAATCTTTCTTCGTCTAAATATATATAATTCAAAGGTGACTGACTTAGTGATCTATCAACGCACAGCCCAAACCACTGGACGGATCGGGCTGAAATTTGGCATGCAGGTAGATGTTATGACGTAGGCATCCGCTAAGAAAGGATTTTGATCAATTCTGCCCTCAAGGGGATAAAATAGGGGATGAAAGTTTGTATGAAACTTTGTCAATTTTAAACCGATCGGGCTGAGATTTTGCTTGCATAAAGCTACTATGACGTTTTTACACACGCTAAACAAAAATAAAGCCGCAAAAACTATACCTAATTAATAATAATATATAGCTCGTTTAATATAAGATTTGTATTCGCTATGCCGGCTTGGTTTAGAAAAGTAGTCTTTTATACTGTGTGGGCGGCGTTCTTCAAATGTTTTGCGGTTACGCCCCGCCTCGGGTCGTTGACATTTTTTCGTTATGCAAATTCTGTTCCGCGTTACTAGTTTCACTACGGCGTTATTCGTTCGGGATTATTTCGTGAATTGCCTAATTTGTTTAAGAAAGATTTGTCTCGGCGTATCATTGTTTGTTGTTTCAGTGAGTCCCAATTTTCTATATTAACATATTGCATGAAATTAACCCTTTGGTCTATCTCGAAGGAACAAACTAATTAGGCTGTGAGTCTACAATTTGGACGCCATATATTCGTCTGTTCGACTTAGCGAAGGCGACTAACTTAACATTAGGCGGAATATTCTACTACAGCGGTTCTCAAACTTTTTTGGCGAAGGAAAAAGCCTTAATATAATTTTTAAAAAAACTGATTTATATGTATTTATGTATAATCATATTGCAATGTAATATTTAGTTGTAACCTTATAATCTCTCTTTGGTAGGTATTTTTTGCAGTATTTCAGCCCTAGGGATCCGCGGAACACACTTTGAGAATAGCTGTTCTACTATATGTCGAATTGATAATACGAACGCCATCCAGATTTAAGAGGACTGAATCCTCCTGGTATTCGCAAGCATAACATAACTACCGTGATACAACTAACTTGACCGTATGGTATTTCAGGTCGTATATTCCGCTTCTATACTTTTGTATGTATGGGAAACCAATGCATACATATCTCAAGTTAAGGGTATAAAATTATCAAAATATGAAATTAAATAAGAATGCTTCTACATTTAAAGGTTGCTTAGGGGGAATATAGGCTATAATAGCATAAAAATCTTAATGTAACCAGAAGACTCTGAAACCAATTAAAAATGGTCA
The DNA here is from genome assembly GCA_028551675.1 of Tineola bisselliella. NCBI lineage: Eukaryota > Metazoa > Arthropoda > Insecta > Lepidoptera > Tineidae > Tineola > Tineola bisselliella. The sequence continues at coordinate 196,072 of JAPWLS010001655.1, forward strand.
CGTTAGGTATAACTCTATGAAATCGGATTAACACTAGATTTACCAGCTTAAATATACCTATTTCTACCAAAACCAAAAAAGTATATATTTGTTACAAATATATATAAAATAATATAAAATTCATAAAACTAATTCTTCTGTTATAAATTAAAGAAGATTAGACGAATTAAAGAAAATGTTAGATGCAGTAGGAATTGTAATTTGATCTTGCAAGACCAGTCATTTTGACTAGTCTGGTAAATCTAGTGTTAAATTTATCCTTGGTTCTATTAAGATCTCATGAGAAATGGTTACTAAGATACTCAATACAACAACGAACTACACGAACTAACTATGCACTAACTAACTAACTTTAAATTGTATTTTTTTATATATTAATAGATCCTATATGTTAATAAAACGGATTGTTTGTTTTCTTTTTTTAAATAAATTCTGGGGCGAACGTACGTAGAATGCATGATAACGTGATAGCTTCAATTGTGGGATCATTCTGAAAAGATAACAATAATTTAACCAATTTAAATCTAGTTAAAGAATTTACAGATAACTAGCTGTTGCCCCCGACTTCGTTCGCGTAGTAATGAAGATATGAAGTTTAATGATGTTACATATTTCAAGCCTACCTTTTATGACAATTTTAAAAACTACTTTGGGTTACATTATTGTAGTTTTAGTAAGGATCCTTATTTTTTTCCTGTAATTTATACAGCCTATATTGATCAGTGATAATGTAGCATTCAAATGGTGAAAGAATTTTTGAAATCGGTCCAGTAGTTTTTGAGCCAATTCGTTACAAACATACAAAAAATACAACTCTTTCCTCTTTATAATATTAGTGTAGGTATACATAAGTATATGTATGTAATTAAAAAAAAACTCTTCCTCTATGCGGGTAGTTTTTCGTTCTATATGTAAACTTTTGATTTTTTTGTAATAATATATGGTTTTTTTTTGTATTATTATAATATGTGAATTTGGTACAGACATCAAAGTATAGCCAAAAATTTGATCCCAAAAACTGTTTTTTTCTTTGATCGTATGATATTCGATGTAGGTTTTTTTTTTCGTTGAATTTTTTTCTGTTATAATTTTAATGGGTCCGAATTTTTTTATTATATTTACATATTTTCTAATTAAGATTTTTTTAAAAATAATTTCTAATACTTACTGAAAGTTCTTTATTATAATTACTTGTTTTGTCCGCAGTTAAGACCATAATAATAAAAGAAAGAACCATAGTTAAAACTATGTATATGTAAATAAATATAAAATCATATATATATATAGTTGAGTAAATTTAATATAATTTATTGCAATTGAAAATTCAGTCAACTTTGGGAACCACTGATGTATTTATATTCGCGTTTGCCCCAAACCGTCGTGTTTACATTAGTTCAATAACAAACGCGGGTTTGTGCGCGAATAATTGTAATTATACAAATGTATTAATATCGGTCAACGACTTGTTTTTATTACAAAATAAATATTTTACGAAGCTCTCGTCTCGTTCGTAGACTTATTGCACATGATTGGCGTGTTGTTGTTTTTTTATTAGAACCACTCTCTAAGTCAGCGATCCTCAACCTTTTTTTATTGCGGCACATTTTTAACAATTTCAAAATTTGGAGGAACACAAAGAAGATTTTTTAATCATATTATTTGATAATATTAACATTATTATATATCTAAAATTTCACGGCATACAAAAGTGGTTGAGGATCACTGGTCTAAGTCTACGGAAGCGTGTCACGCGCTAATTTGCTATTAATTACAATAATACGATAAGGGTTTTTGATAATAATAAAAATTAGCTGTGAGTTGTTATTCGATTGGCAATAAATATTATTCGAGAAGAGAGAAGCTACTGATACACGCTGCTATATGATTGTGGTATCAGTTCCGGGGCTACTCAGGCGTATCCGAAGTTTCGTGATACGGCCGTCACTTCTATAGTTTATGTGAATTTTGACACATGAGCCCGTAAAAAGTCCTGACAAATGTTCATAAAATAAGCATTGTGTGGCCTATCCGTCGTGAGGTCGCTGTCAAATCCGTAATTTCGTGAATGATTACGTAAATGTTCCTGAGTAGGAAACGTCCGTATTTTCGTCCGAAGTGCGCCTGAGTAGCCCCCCAGTTCCGCCCCTACTCAGGCGGACGAAAATACGGACGTTTTCTACTCTAGACAACTTCCAGACTCGAAATCATTTACAAAATTACGGATTTGACAGCGATAACACGACAGATAGAGCACTCAATGCTTAGTTCACGGTTATTTGACAGGACTTATAAGTCAAAATTCACGTAAGCTACAAAGGTGACGAATCGTATCACGAAAGTTCGGATTTGCCTGAGTAGATTGAGATTGCGATCTTATCATATTCAATTGTTTTTTTTTCTTCGTTAAGACGAATAAATCGTTAGTGAATTGTTTTTGTGTCCTGTAAAATCTTTTCAGTCTTTGTTTGTTTTTTTTCGTCTACCTCACAACTGGTCTGATATTTCCGCCTTGCGCTCGCTTGTTTGTAACCACCGGCTTCGTCTATTCCATCATACGGCAAAAGTGATCAGCCCAGTGTTAATTTATTTATATAGTTTCAGTAACCACTGAGTTTTGAATCGCTATATTTTTAGTAATAAAGAAATGAGTAGACAATGATATAATTAGTGTATTAGTAATCTTGTGTTGATTGTATAAAGTGGGTGATTCGGACGAAGGTTTGAAGCCGAAACCCGGTGTTACATATTTTTAATAGAGTCCGTGGGTAGACTTTTAAGACCACCTGTCTAAAGAGTGTTACTGGAACGGCATCAAATGTTCAGTTCGGTATATACAGGTGAGGCACGGATACCTCCCACATTTTAAAAATCGTAGTGTCGTCGTCTGCTAGTGTTCTCGACTTTTTGGGTGTGCAACATGTAGGGCAACATGATCTACACTAAATGTACATGAAAACATGAAATGTAGGAGGTTGCCGCGCCCCACTCTGCATATGTTATAACTTCAAATAAATAGGTTAGCATCACATTCGGTACTCCGATAACGAAAGCATTATTTATTAATATATTACGTAGTAGAGTAACAATTGAAAAGCCTTCGAAACTTTTCGATCAAAGCCCCACTTTCGATTACATCGGTCAAATGTTAAACTAGTGAGGTCCCACGATGAATAATTAATAAAATCGATTTATTTTCAAGTAACTACAGCCCCGGTCTGATCTATTTTTGTTGTTTCTGTGTTTATGATTTCAGTTGTGGTAGTAAAGCTTTTGGATTTCAGTAAGATGGTTCTTCATCCCTTTCCTTTAATTTTAAATTTAGTAGAATTAAGGGTTGATATGTCTCTACAGATAAAAGCCTTAACCTTTAACTACTGAGGTAAAGAGGATCAGTTTTTTTAATTAATTAATTTGTTATTTTTTTAAAATAATTTTATACTTGCTGATTTATAATCTCATGTGATTTTTTCCAAAAAATGCTAAGTGTTTTCTAATCTTTAAAATGATAGTTAATTATATACATATAAATTATTAAAAAAATATTTTATTTAAATACATCCACTGAAGCTAAATATTAAACACTAAACCCTAAAGATTTTTAAATACAAGCACATATATATACGGGACTCTGAGGCCCCCACGTCAGTGTTTACGTGAAATTAAATCCACCTCAGTAGTTAAAGGTTAAATAAAAAAATGTATCCTTTATACTTTGTACATAACATCGGTATAAATATTTTCAATAATTATTTATTGAGTAATTATGACCTGATTTTAAACTTAAATTTTGTCCAACAAAAAAAAACCACACTCTAACAAGTCCTTCTTGCAATTACATTTCACTTACACGTGTCGAATGTAGTTAGTTATAAATATAGAAATATTTCTACCTCAAGGATATAGGAATAACCTATATAGGTTAGTACGTTGCTAGGGGCTCGCGTTTTCTGTGCCACGACCCAGACAGGAGTTTCCCGCCTTTTTTTTCTTGTTTGTTTGTTTTTTTTTTATATTATTATTTCAAGGCTGTCGCTTGGCAGTGATATCGTCGGACATATTAACGTGGTAAATGCTACCACTGCATAGTTTGTTTGTGTAGATTCTTCGTTGTCGTTTGGAGTGCCTTAAAAATCATTTTCAGTTCAAAAAAGCTGTGTGTTAATTGAACTAGGAGTTAAATCGTAGTGCGTATGTTGATTTCTATTCGTATTTAACGATAATGTTTTTCTCTGTTTTCATATTACATACTATCTTTTATATTATAGACACGTGTACGTTGGAATGTCGAATAATTTGCTTTGTTTATTTATTTATTATTATGATGTGTCTTAGGATATACAATATATACAGTCCGTGTCACTTGAATAGCCTCACCCCAAAATTAGTTATAGATCCAGTTCTATATGAACAACTCTTTATCTGATTTCATAAATAAACGTTAATAGGTGTAACTACTACATCTTTGTTACAAAAGTTTGACATTCACTAATAAATAATAAAAATTATAAACTAAAATAAGAAATAGGGTTAGTCACTTGAATAGCCTCAGTCCAGTTTCAATAGCCATCGCGTTCATTTGCTTTAGTATCTCAGCACTAAACTATTTCTCTATATATATTATATGTATTATTTTTCAAGTGTTATTATTATTATATATATGTATACCTGTTTCTGACTACATAGTAAATACAAATTTTAGATAAAAAATTTAATTCCTAGATATATACATATATTGGTGGTCAACATAAAATAAAAAACAGTTTTTTTTTTAATTTTAAATCGAGGTTACCCCGCACGTTAGGTTAGCCCCTGTATGTAATTAATTCAATAAAAAGACCGTGTAAGTCAAAAAAGTTTTATTTTTCAAATTCAACTGGTAATATCACCACATTTACACATGTTCATAATAGTTAGTTATTTAAATATTTCTCTACTTCAGTGGTTTCCAAAGTTGACTAGGCTCCGACCCATTTAACAAAAATTTCAAATCTTGGGATCCGCCTTTTGACTGGCTGCCTTAGAAAATAGGTGTATAAAATATTGGTAATGCTCAGAGATTCCCTAGTAGCGAGTCACCGAACTACTTAATATCGTCTTATTTGTTTCTAATTGGAATGAATGTCCAATAAGAATGAAGTACTGTTCTATTAATACATACATATTACAGTTTGAGATCCACTCAATGTTCTTTTACGATCCATGGTTTGGGAACTTCTGTTCTACGAGAGAAACAAGAGGAAGGCGTTCAACAAGCATAAAATGGTGAATACCATACGTTCCATGGTCTGGTTCAGTCAGACACGTGCAGCTAAAACATTAAACATATAATTTTCTGCTTCTCAAAAACGGCTATCATTATTAAAACTGTAGTAGTTTTTTTTTCTAGTGGCAATCCATTTAGATTTGAATTTTCGCGCGTTTATTTGACATCTTTAGGGACGATTTTTTTATAGCGAGAAAAAAATTACTTTTTTTTTGTTTTACGATTAATTCGTATTATATTAACTTTAAAATTTTTACTTCTCTTATTAAGGGATTCTGTACTATTGTGAATAAATTGTTATCTAATTTTTGTTCTATTATAGAAATAAAATAAACGTACACATATGTGGCCGAGGGCGTGAATAGGTTGAATTAAGTTGACAGTTTTTCCAAATGGTATTTAATTTGTCTGTGATGATTATTTGTGTAATCTAGTATCACTGTCACGTTTGACAGTTGGCTGAAATGAGTGTGGTTTTCTTGGAATTTATCTCTTACTAATAATAATAAGTAATTCCGTTATCATGTACATTGATATCTTATCTTTGAGTAATTTAAAACGCTTTAAAGGGCTCAACTAACGCGTTTATTTACTGCAGTTTTAAACGTCGCATTAATGTTATCATTCTTTAATGCAGTTTTAAAGAACAGAGTTTGTGCTAAAGGCGGTCTGGTCTTATCACTCCATAGTTGATATCTAGCTGATAACTAACCTTTGGGTAGTAGACCGGGAAGTAAATATTGCAACAAATATATAAATATAATTGGTTGTTTCAGGCGTTACTTTGCGGAAATCCATATTAAAGGAAACTATTCAAAATTATTTTGCTTATAATTCCCGCTACAACATTCAATAATTTGTCTCGACGCGTTTCGCCACTTCACGTGGCATCATCAGGATACAATAATTTATAAGCAAAATAATTTTGAATAGTTTCCTTTAAATATATAAATTATATTATAAAATATAGGTACTAATGTTTATTATACGAATTGTTTCATTTTATTTATTTTAGTATTACGGTTCCAATAAAGCGCTTTTGCTGGTCAAATTACATATAAATGAAATAAATTATTACAATCAATTTAATTTAGCCGCTGTATACTGGCATTGTCTTCCTGTTATATGTCTACGGGTAAAACATACAATGATATATGTATATGTCTTAAGTTTATTTAATTGTAAGATGTAATAGGATTTTATTATATTTTATCTATACTAATATTATAAAGAGGAAATATTTGTATGTTTGTAACGAATTGGCTCAAAAACTACTGGACCGATTTCAAAAATTGAATGCTACATTATCACTAATCAATATAGGCTGTATAAATTACAGGAAAAAATTTGACAGAGAGGTAGTTAGTAGACATCCTCTAAGAAAGGATTTTGCGATAGAAGTGTGATAGACATTTTCTGTTGACTGAAATGTGAAACATCATTAAACTTCATAGTACTTTATATCATCAGTACTACGCGATCGAAGTCGCTGGCAGCTAGTTAGTAATACAGTAATACCCCGCTTTACGCGACCCCGTTATGCGCGGTTTCACTATAACGCGAAATTTAAATTTATTATTAAATTACGCGAAAGAGTGCGTATAAACATAATGTAGTCATCAACTTCTCTATGGTCGCGGGAATTTCAGTTAACGCGATTTTTTCCGGAATGTATCCCTCGCGTAAAGCGGGGCATTACTGTACTGGTAAATAAATCGATTATATATTTATTTCAAATTATAACTGCAATTCAAAACAAACTTATGAATTATTATGATATTATGCGATTTCTAACCTATAAAACGGTTTAATTTATTCATGTTTATACAACGTCTTATCGTATCATAAATCTATTATGTAGCTTCGTACACATAGACAGATCACCAAACGAACGTTGAAATTTCATTTATGGCTTAACTTTATGATTTCTGTTTACGGTTTTTATATGCGAAGCTGATGCCTCTATGAATATTTAAAAAAAAAATTTAAAGCTTTTGCCTGAGGAATTAAAACAATTTTTGACAGGTCGACAATTTTGGCGCGTAATTTAGATTTCTGTTTTATTTAGAATTGTGTTATAATTAAATAATATGGAGATGACACGTATTGTTTATGAATTCCAAATGAGCGCGGGATGAAGAGGGGGCGGGGGATTGAGGAGGGTTGAGGGGGGTTAGGTTGATAGCGTTCATGATGATATCCATTAATGATGTGTTCCGTTAAGTAAATGTAATTTTATGTATATAAAAATCGTGCACATAAAGACAAGAATCAAACAAATAAATTAAAGATTATATTATTTGAACATAATTTGGGACATTTAACAAACAATGTTCTTCTATCAATATAAGTGTCAATATTATCTACAAACTTGAGGTCATCAGCCCCAAATATATACATACAAAAATTGAATTAATTCACGTGCTATCAGCCTAATAGTTTTATAACGACAAACTAATAGATTTCTAATTGACTATGTGCGACAAAGTTTAACTAAAAGCGTGGAAAACATGCGAGAATAGGTGGCGTTTTGAATTGTCACGTTTTTAACGCGTGATCGATGCAGTGGGCTCGTCTGACTTGACCAGACCAGTCAAAATGACTTTATCCTGACTTCCATCCTTTGACCTTTATCACCTCGAGCATGCCGTCCTATCCTATAATTAAAATTTCATTTAGTTTATATAACAGTAGTCCTTTTTATAATATGTAGTTTTAATGTAATTTTGTAGGTAGGCTTTATAAATAAATTAATTAAATAAAATTCCTACTGCGTGTAACATTTTCTTTAATTCTTCTAATCTTCTTTAATTTATAATAGAAGAATTAGTTTTATGCATTTTATATTATTTTATATAGGTATATTTGTAACAAATATATACTTTTTTTGGTTTTGGTAGAAATAGGTATTATAAATTTAAGAGAAAAATGTGTAATCATAAGGCGTAATTTCTGCGTTAAATAACACAAAACATATTAGATATAATTATGGAAATTTAAATAGACATCAGATATTTGTGTCACGGAGAGAGAGCGAAGGTCCTCTCTCAGTCGGCGGTGTTATCAATGTACTTATTTGTCAGATAAGGTTCCCGAGTGCGTTTCTTATCTGGCGTATTATTTGTTTTTAATTTCGAACGTCTTGTTGAAGATGATTTTGTTTCGAGTCGTAATTTTGTCACTGTGATTTTTTATCATTGTCACTGTGTGATAAAAAATGCACGCTTTTTGTGACCACACTAGAAATCGGTGAGGGATTTAAAGTGTTATGATTTATTTTATATTATTTTATGGTTTTAATTTCTCTTTTATATAGTATATATAAGCAATATATACACGTATACAATGAAATTTTCCAGTCACTCTAATCGGAATCTTATGGGTATTTTCAATTTTGTTGATCACTACCAGTTAGGTTTAAAAATTAAATATAGAGCATCTTAATAAAGATTTAGGTGTTAATCCCTACTAATATTATAAATGTGAATGTGAGTTTGTTACGTTTTCACGTAACAACTACTTAGCCGTTCATCATGAAACTTTGTACGCATATTTTTGGAGGTACTAGAAGTAACATAGGATACTTTTTATTTTCAAAAATATATTATTTTTTACTATAGTTTCCAACTGACTATAGTTCCAGCTGTTTGATTCATTCTTATTGAAATGATCTCTGATACTTATTTAATGACTTAAATGCGAGCGAAGCCGCAGGTAAAAGCTAGTTTTGAATAATTTAATAGTTATTTTTAAACAAAACTTGTGACCCAAAAGAAAGGTCCTATTTCTTCATATTTTCTCATGATGCAAATGGTGAATAAATATGTTTTTATTCAAATTCATTTGTTTGCCATAAATATGATTAGTAACATGGGGCTTGAAGTTATGTTAGTAGTATCACATATTTTACGCATTGTATATGGCATGCAAATAATTGTACATAATTCAAATTTACTACAGTAGTACCCCGCTTTACGCGACCCCGTTATGCGCGGTTTCACAATTAAATTTTGCGCTTAATTGCCCCGCATTACGCGAAAGAGTGCGTATAAACATAATGTAGTCATCAACTTCTCTAAAGTCGCGGGAATTTCAGTTTTTTCCGGAACGTATCACTCGCGTAAAGCGGAGCATTACTGTATTAGAAATGCATTGAGACTCTTTTTGAATGTCTTTTATAGTTTTAACGTAGACAGATGTTTTACCGACGCAATGTCGTCATTGTAAATTACTTTCTATACAAAGGTGCCCTAGTATGTTCAGTGTAATTACGTTAAATTATTTCTCCGCGGATAAAGCATGCCTCTCACCAATTGAGAACCAACGAACCGATTCGAACTGTTATATGTTACGTACTGTAGTATTCGACTATAATAATATGCAATTTATTCACAAACCAGTTTCTATTTTTAGAGAAAAGATATTTATAAAACTTGTACCTACGACGGACTTTTTTAACAATTCAAATTTAAAAAAATATGCTAATCAGACATCGATATGCAATGGCCTGAAATTAAAAATGTTTTTTTTTTGTTATTAACTAGCTTTTACCCGCGGCTTCGCTCGCATTTAAGTCATTAAATAAGTATCAGAGATCATTTCAATAGAAATGAATCAATATGATTCCAAACAGCTGAAACTATAGTAAAAAATAAATTATTATTTTTTAATAAAAAGTATCCCATGTTACTTCTAGTACTTCCAAAAATATGTGTACAAAGTTTCATGATGGTCGGTTAAGTAGTGTTGCTTGAAAACGTAACAAACAATCTCACATTCACATTTATAATATTAGTAGGGATTTTGTTTAACTGCCGCCTGTTTTATGAGGCTTTTTTTATTGTTTTGAATTTGATAATGTACTCAAATGACGGTAGTTTGAGGTTGATTGTTTGACACGGTTTTTTACATGCAGTGGGCTTATCACGAATTTTAGTCTGGCTTTCGAACCGAGTTCGCTTCAAGCGATTTGTATGGAAATTTGAGCAGCGCCACCGCGTGCGGATTTGGAACTACAATATTTTAGATAGTTTTTGTTAATTTTCGAACGTCTCGATCTTTCGTTCATTTGATAGATTGCTGGTGCTCGTTAGTCGTTAGTAAAAATTCATGATCCCGATTGCTAACGGATCCTTTTTACATGTGACAGCTCGATTCGAAAGCCAGACTAAATTCGTAGTAAACCCACAGGTCCCGAGTTTTCTTTAATACGTTTCCTATAGTACTGAGCATGCTAGTTTGAATTTAGGTCGCTGTATCCATTATTATTATTTTAAAAAGTATCAAGTTTTCGGTATTATGTCGAATAAACATAAAGGTTCTTTTTTGTGTTCGCATCACAAATAAAATAATTATCGAAACAATCATCGAAATTAGTTTCGGTGAATTCTTTTAAAATTAATAGGCCTTATTTTCTTTTTCACATGGTACTGGTGGCCCTTTGATTTTAGTTTAAAAAATATGTTTAAGAATAAGGATAGACAGAAGAACTACGATTATACAGGGTGATTCATTAAATGTGACGAGAGCCTAATACAATTTAAAATATATATGGAATTAAAATGCTTCTATTCAATTGACCGAGTACTTGAATGATTCGAAACAGTGAATGAAACTAAATTTGTTTAATTTATTATTATTATTATTATTTAATTATTAACTGAAATTGTATGATATCTTAATTATTATAATGGTCACATGCAATAAAGACATTTGAATTGTTGTGTCAGAAATTTCAGTTTACACTCGCTATGTCTATGTATGGAAACATCTTGATATTAACTATCTTCAACTAACTAACTAATCAATATTTTAATTTTGTTTTTATGTTTCTTACATCTATTTGGTTCTTGTTTCTTATTTTTATGTATTTTTGTAATTTTATTAAAAGTGTAGTATCTATCCCTTTATCGCCTTGAGCATGACGTCCTATCCTATAATTAAAATTTCATTTAGTTTATATAATAGTAGTCCTTTTTATAATATGTAGTTCTAATGTAATTTTGTAGGTAGGCTTTATAAATAAATAAATGAATGTCCACGCTTTATGTCTTCTGAATTCAAAATGATTGAATTTTGGTATAAGAAATACCACATTTTTGACTCAAAACTTTCGACTGAATATACAAATTCTGTAGTCTTTTTTTTTGCTTTTTTGTTACTGGGTTGTAAGCGTGACACGTCCTCAAAAAAGAAGATCTTGTGGTTCTGTGTTTTTGTTAACAGAAGGTAGTTTTAAAGCGATAGACAAAATAGCTTCGCATTCGAGGACTAATAGAGCGAACAAAAGAATGTTCTACAAATCTACAACGTAATTGAGACGAATGGGTCGATAGTATAGTTCAGTAATTCTCAACCACTTTTATGTGACACGAATTTCAAAATGTGTCCCGTCAAATTTTGAAATCGTTAAAAGTGTGCTGCGACAAAAAAGTTTGAGAATCGCTGGTGTAGTTAGAGTTACAAGCAAAATTTGTACTTCGCATGCAGATCTCCTTGACGCATGTATAGAGTGAACTCATAAGTAAATTTCGTTTCTTTTTTCCTTCTATTAATATTGTAGGAAGTACAAAAATGCAGTTTTACAGGAGAGCGTATTAAAGCTGATATTGTTTGTATAGATTCTTCAATGTTGTATTGAGTATATCAATTATATGTTGAAGCTATTAGTAAAATTAGTTTATTTTATGTACAGGCTTTGATTGACGAGTTTCTTGTGGTCTTCTTCTCGTCGAAGTCATGCTAGAGTAACGATGAGCAAGCGCACGCCTTTAGTGTCTATGCTATTAAACTAATTTCATTTAATTTCAGACATAAACAAAATGATACGTATAAACTGTTAGGATTGGTTAGAACTACAATATAAAAACATTTATTGATTTAAAAAATAAATGCCGAGTCATCGCTCGCGTCGCAATTAATTCATTCGATATGTCGTTATAGGCATTAAACCTCCATACATGTTATTGTGATAGCGTAGATAAATTTTAATTTTAGTTGGACTTTCGCCGAGGGACTTGATGATAGCGGTGCAACTCGGAGGTAAACGAACTCTGCCACTACTCGGGTCTACTCACTACAAATACGACACCTAACTGTATTCGTCCCGTTCTAACCTCGCATCGTCACGTTAAGCGCGAAAGAGACGCAGCTTTTAAAGTTTTGAAAAAAACTAGCTTTGCCTCGTAACATGTTTATTTTTAAACTTTAATTATTTTTATAAATGCTATTTTCGGAACGGCCTTGCTTTGTTTTTGCACGTATTCGCGACTCGTGACTCCTTTCGTTTTTATTTTGGATTTTTTTTCGCTGTTTTTCTCGTTAACCTGAAGTGGGACGACAATGCTTGTGTTGTTGTTGATAATTTGTATGCGTTTATTTAATTACTAGCTTTTAACCGCGGCTTCGCTCGCATTTAAGTCATTAAATATGTATCAGAGATTATTTCAATAGAAATGAATCAATATGATTCCAAACAGCTGAAACTATAGTCAGTTGAAAACTATAGTAAAAAATAAATTAATTGTTTAAATAAAAAGTATCCTCCAAAAATATGTGTACCAAGTTTCATGATGATCGGTTAAGTAGTTGTTGAGTGAAAACGTGACAAACAAACTCACATTCACATTTATAATATTAGTAGGGATAAGTTAATAATTAATGGATGTATTTCTGTATAATCGTGTCACGTGTTTGCGTTTTTATTTTTTCCGCTTCAAGTTAAGCTATTGGTGTGGTCCTTGAGATGAGACAACTATTGGTGACAGTCGTTACACATGCATACAATATTTTCCTACTGAAACATTTCACGTGCCACAACTATCCTGACGACCTACAGTCCACAGCAGTGTTTCCCAAAGTGGGGCATTTCGAAAATGGACTCGACACGAGTTTAACCCTCTCGCTCCGGCCATTTAAATGCAATACTAGATTTCAGTGCCAAATTTAACGAAAAAAGCAAATTCTGAAATAATTGCGGTAAATAATTAATAGGTATAATTTCACTTAATGTTTGAGCATCAAGACAAGAACAACTTAGACATATCAGGACGGAGAATCGAACTTGAAACCTATGTTACGCGCTAACCACTACGCTATAGTCATTGTCAATAAAATTTTTGTGATCCTCGAAACTCCCGCTCATAATTGCATAATCTGTTCATACCTCAAATGTAACTCAGTTATTAGTTAGCTCAAATAATTGAGATATATGAATATCAAATTAAAATGATTTACTATTTCATCTACATTTGAGTTGAGAGGGACATTACACATGAAAAATGAATGTAGCTCGAATTTCTAACTTGCCAAAGCTTTGCCAAAATTGTTTCGTTGGCACGTCATGGTCAAAATTTAATTTTCGTTTAGGAACGAACTTGACGAAGACATAAATGATGCTTTCGCAGATGACCTTAGTTTAAATTAGAATTGAGTTACCGGCCCCGAGAAGACTACATCTTAAATAATAAATACACATAGTAAGTGAAATTAGAACACGGAAATGGGTTAGTCTGAATTGACCCTCACTAAAATTATTGGACCCCAATTCGACCGCGACACATTAACTCAGCCCGTTTGATGGGTTCGCCTTGAAACGGTGGTTGCTACCCACACTGAATCATTTTGTGTGCGTCGATATATCGGGACCGTATGTATTTTAGTTTTATGATTTATTTTTAGGAAATTTGATCCCAATGAAGCGCTTTTATTCGTCATATAAATGTAAATTAAATAAATTATCACAAATAATTAATATTAGCTACTGTATAGTGTATACTGGCATGGTCCACTTACATGCTAATGTTTAAAAATCTACTATGTCATAGAAGAATAGCTGTTGTATATTGGCTTATTATAACAGGAAACGTGTATATTACAATACAAGTCAAGCTAAAAAATTGTATTGTAGCAGTGATCCTCAACCTTTTTTTTGTTGTTGCGACACACTTAGAATTTCGTGGCACGCAAAAGTACCACGGCACTTTGGTTGAGTATCACTGTATTAGAGGGTAAACGTAATTTTAATATATTTCGTACCAGTGAAATTGGGTATATCTATTTGGACCAGTAAGATAGCTTTAAAACATGAGGAATTATGAGTAAAAGTTTGGGAAGATTTTAATATTTAAATAAAAAAATGACAAGTAATAAATAATAATATTAATACATAATTCATTTTCGTTTTATTCCACTAAAATTGTGACCGAGAGAAATTGAGCAATGCTGTGAATTCCCCGCGTCATGTAAAAGGATTCCCCTTTTTATAGTAGAGTTCCCCTCAAAACTTGTTTGGGTAAAAAAAAGAAAAAAAAAACGGATGCAGTAATCAGGACTGGCGACATATGTGTAAATTAAAACTATATTTTGAAAGAATGAATACATCGAAGCCTTACTTATGTGTCTGATTTGAGACAAAATGTAACGTACCCTTTTTTCCCCCTCATAAAACGGGCAATCGGCAACGCTGGTTAAGATAGTTTTAAAATGGTAAAGAGAACAAATTTTACTTATCTTTGACTGTGTAAGTCTGACTTACAAACGATTGGTCCCGCCACCATGTGGGACTCTATCTGTTGTAGGCCACACGACACATGTCAGAGGTTTATGATCTAAATCTCTTTATTACGAACACATACGTTTTTATTACGTTACATAACACTTCTACTGCGTGATACTGAAACATACTTCTAGTTGAAGGACGTGTATTTGTGAATTATTGTCATTATTTACAGGGATGTACAAATTTATTATTTTAGGTATATAAATATTATTTCTTGTCTTTTCGCTATATTCGAAACAGAATTCTTTATTTAAAAAATTGTTTGTATTTGTTTTGTTTTTTTAAATATAAATGAATTGTTAACGCTTGTTTTTTCATTCGGTTAGCATTCCAATTGGAACAAATTAGAGGGCTTTAAGTAGTTCCGAAGCTCGTTACTAGGGAATCTCACTGAGTATTATCAATATTTATATCCCAATTATTGACGTGGCAACGTCTTATAATTCGATTGAGCCGGCTGCACGCACGAAAAAACATGACTCATGCGGCGTTACCTCGCTCTGAGGCGTTCCATGTTGAAGTGATCTTGATCTTGATCAATTTCATTGTGATTTCCAATTACCTCCTTCTCTATATACATACAAATCCATTAAACAAATGAAATTAAAATTTTCTTTTGAAAAATGCTACCATTCCATCAGTATTTTCTTAAGACGTTGTCACGTTCAACTATCGTCAGTAAACCGACTTTACAAACAACCGATTTTTTTTTTAATTGGTGGGTCCTAAGATTGGTAATTTTTGTTAGATGAATCGGAGCCCAGTCAACTTTGGGAACCACTGACCTATTGTACCTATTTCTCAAGGCTAAACAATAATAATATACTAGTAACCGAAATATATGTATATAAATATAAACCGACCAACTTCCTTCATAAAAATTAACACCAAAAGGATGAATTTCATAAGTATCCATTCAAACAATGTTAATAGCCGACAATTGGTGTAAAAATAAAGAGGTTATTTTGAGACGTGAGACGCGAATTTGTTGTGTGGTTTTCGCGCCTTCCGCATCTTATCGCGGGACTGTTAGTCCAATCAATGAACTTTTGGTCCTATGTAAAAAAAAAATAAATCTTACCCGGACAAAAAAAATGTAGTCGTATAGAAAAAGAAAAAAGAATATGAGTATCTGTGTGGAGCAACTCGCGCCGGACTGGCGAACCTAACCCAAAAAATTCTCAAAGTTCAAAAAAACGGTTTTTTTTAAATAAAAAAAAAACAATGTCTCCGATCAGAAAAAGTTAAATTATAAAGTTGTAGATATTAAAAAAACACATCGATTTGTTTTTGTTGAGTTTAATTCGGTGCATAACTTTTCGAGTTATTTTAAAAAAATCATCGAAAATGACCATTTTTTGTTTTTATAATAACTTTTTTAATTTTTGTTTTTTTTTTGAAATTCAGCAAAAAGGTAGGTATTTACTAGCCAAATAAGCTCGTTTTTGTAAAGTTAAAAAATATTAATTTTTTACCGAGATACATCGATTTTTCGAAAAAAAGGTGCCTTCGGAAAATGGCCACTTAAGCCCTAGGGAAGGTCATAGAAAATCGTCCGGGTACGCATTTTCTTTGTGAAGAGTTGTACTTTCATACTATTAAAAAAGGGAATCGATTTTTTAAATTTTTAAGTCCAAAAAATGACTTTGAAAAATCCCTTTTTTTAAAAAAATGACGTTTTTGGGCCATATTTTTTTCATTTTTCGGCTGTGGCTTAAATAGGTTACTCGCATTTTTTCACGAATTTATTTGATTGATTTAGCTGCAGTTAATAATGTTATTAAAACAAAAAAATGAAAAAAATATGGTCCAAAAACGTCATTTTTTAAAAAAATGGGATTTTTCAAAGTCATTTTTGGGACTTAAAAATTTAAAAAATCGATTACCTTTTTTAATAGTATGAAAGTACAACTCTTCACAAAGAAAATGCGTACCCGGACGATTTTCTATGACCTTCCCTAGGGCTTAAGTGGCCATTTTCCGAAGGCACCTTTTTTTCGAAAAATCGATGTATCTCGGTAAAAAATTAATATTTTTTAACTTTACAAAAACGAGCTTATTTGGCTAGTAAATACCTACCTTTTTGCTGAATTTCAAAAAAAAAAACAAAAATTAAAAAAGTTATTATAAAAACAAAAAATGGTCATTTTTGATGATTTTTTTAAAATAACTCGAAAAGTTATGCACCGAATTAAACTCAACAAAAACAAATCGATGTGTTTTTTTAATATCTACAACTTTATAATTTAACTTTTTCTGATCGGAGACATTGTTTTTTTTTTATTTAAAAAAAACCGTTTTTTTGAACTTTGAGAATTTTTTGGGTTAGGTTCGCCAGTCCGGCGCGAGTTGCTCCACACAGATACTCATATTCTTTTTTCTTTTTCTATACGACTACATTTTTTTTGTCCGGGTAAGATTTATTTCCACTTTTTTTGTTCATTGATTGGACTATGTGCCGCCGTTTTTGTTGCGTTGTATTACATCGACGAACTTGGTAAATCAAGATAAAGTGATAACGATCTTTTCCAAGGTCGAACTTTATAACGCTATTAATTATAATGATAGTATTTCCTGTAATACATAAACCAATTTACATTACATTTTTAACTACTACCCTCTATATATCGTCGTGTTTGTACTGATTTTTAACCTTTAGCTGCTGAGGTGGATTTCATTTCACGTAAACACTGATGTGGGGGCCTCAGAGTCAGTCAGAGTCAGAGCGGATATTGTCATATTACATTTATATTTATTTTCATAAGAAAAGACGTTCTTTCATTTCAGTAATATATTTTCATAATTGACATATTTTGACATATCTGACATATACTTTTTTATAATTCTTTTTTCGTGTAGTGTAAAGTATATATATATGTATATATATATGCTTCAGTGGATGTATCTAAATAAAATAAAATATTTTTTTATAATTTATTTGTACATAATTAACTATTATTTCAATGTTTGGAAAAAATCACATGAGATCATAAATCAGCAAGAATAAATAAAATTATTCAAATTCAAAAATTTTATTTTCTCAAAACCTGAGAGGCCCCCATATCAGTAATTAATACCAATAACTATGCAGAGTAAGAAATTTTAATTTGTTTTATATTTATGTAAAAATACTAACTTTATTTACATTAATTGTTTCAAATTTTTCATGAAAAATCAACCAAAAAATGTACCTATGTTAATTTTATATCGTACAGGCTGTGATTTAGTCTCGTCATATGTGATTCTGACCATGCGTAAGAGTCTATGCGAAATATTTTTATTATCTCTTTAATTGTTTATTATAATTAAAGCATAGACTAATTGTATATAGTTAATTGGATATGTCTTAAATGACATTTTACGGATTTTCCGATTTCTAATATGTCAATGGCAATGTGTTTTTATAAATATTTATTTACATTTTATACAATAATTTATATTTAACCTGTTACCCGGGGAATTAGCTATTGCTCAACTCGTTTCAGAATGGGAACTTTTTGTTCGCAGCAATAAGTAATATCACACCTCAAACAATAAAAGAATATCGTTTTTAACTTATGGATTTTATTTATTTTGATAAAATATTTTATATTTAAAATATATTACGATTAATTTCCATGACGAAAAATGTCGTCATGCCCATTGCAGTAGGCTTTTATGCATGACGAAATATTTCGTCATACCCAATTAACAGGTTAAAGTATCGATCGTATACTATATAATAAAAATTCAAATTCGAATAGCCATAAATATGTAAATATTTAAATGCAATTAAAAATTACTACAATGTCAACCCTACATGCCAAATAATGTCGAATTAAACTTAAATAATGATTAATTAAAATAAAGTTTTAACCTATAAATTCTCCAATTAAGTCTAATATGATTTATTCGTGGAAAATGCGTTGAGATGCTTTTTGTGTGCGTTCGGATTTTGAAAAATACTATTTATTTATTATTTAAGAATAATACATAATATCGTTTTCTATGGTCCAACACTAGGCATTGCCTGTCACGTGGGACCCATCACTTACAAAACTTTTAATTACTAAGATTACAACTATAAACATTTTTATTTTATTTTATTTATTTATTTACTTTTAGTAAATGAGCTCCAATAGAGCGCTTTTACTCGTCAATACAAATATAAATAAAATGAATTTATTAATTTAATAATTATCAATTTGATTTAGCTGCTGTTTACTGGCATTGTCCACTTACATACTAATGTCATTATAATATATAATAAATCTACTATGATGTAGAAGAATAGCTGCTGTATAGGGGCATTGTCATCCTATTGTATACCTAAGGGTAAACATAAAATGACATAGATTATGTCCAAGCTTTTTTATCAGTAAGATCTTGTGATATCTTTATAAGAATTTAATAGATTGAATTAACCTTTACTTCGTTGTTAGGGTCTAGTATGGCATCAGGCTCTCAGTAATCATTATATATATTATATATATATATATATATATATATATATATATAGGTATATATATATATATATATATATATATATATATATATACATCAGTCTATAACTGAAATGATTGTTTATCTAACAATAAAATATGCAAGACTGAGCGTTTGGCTATTGTCGAGATATTTATGACAATGAATACATTAATTTTATTTGTTGCCGGTCACAAGAAAACGATTTGCTACCAAATTTAGTATTCTACGCGAAATTGTCGTTTTACGAGCGTGTCCCTGCGTTATGGCTTGGTCTATAAACTTTTAAGATTACTATCTGAAACGCGTGCCTTCACATAGGCAATCGTAGGACACGACACGCCACACCACGCCACGTTGTAACACATAGTAAATTCATAAATATAAATAAATATACTTTTTTTTTAAATTACTTTCATTCGTTAGTTACTTTAACAACGTCCCACGAAATTCAAATAAAAGAAGTTAAAGTGTACTTGTAAGTGGTTTTCGTTTTAAGGTTTAAAGATTCCCAAGGCAGTACCCAAAAATAATTTACAAAATTCACTTTATACGTTTTTCTTAATTTATATACATAAAGTACTTGCAGATCTATTGTATTTTTATTTAATTTTTGCTATATTATTATTGACAATATTAAGTGACAAATCATTGTACATCTGAGTTCCTTTCACAATTACACTTTTTTCCATAATTAATTCTAGCTCTTTCTATAATTCTATAAGTAGGGTAGTTTTTTTTTTAAATTATATATTTTAACATACAATATAAATATGGCGACAAGTTCGCGTGGCGTCGGGTGTTAACGAAATCAGAGTGTGAGTCATGATTGTTCTTTTTTATGGCTTCCCAACAGATCGCCAGGATAACGTTCGACCTTCAAAATTCACAAACTGAATTACAATCGTATTTTAATATTGTAATTAAATATAAAAAAATTATCTGTCGTCTGATTGTGCGTTTTCATTACGTAATGAATTTGATATTCTATGTAATGTAGTGATCAGTCAGTCGGTTAGGAATAAGTCTAAGGAGAACACCGAGACCTGAAATTAATATCGGTTCGATAAGTTTGACTATAGGTTCTGTTATTTTTTAATCAAATTTATTGTTCAGAAACTTAGTCGTGAACGACTATTTATTTTTATATTAACACTAGATTTAGCAGCTTAAATATACCTATTTCTACCAAAACCAAAAAAAGTATATATTTGTCACAAATATATATAAACTAATTCTTCTGTTATAAATTCAAGAAGATTAGAAGAATTGAAGAAAATGTTACATGCAGTAGGAATTTTAATTTGATCTTGCAAGGCAAATTTGATTTGATTTGATTTTGACTGGTCTGGTAAATCTAGTGTTAATAACATATATGTCTATATCGGTCCCATGTAAACATTTACAAAAACTAAACTACCATACCTTCACCACCTTACATACTAATACAATAATAATTAATACTACATATAATTATTACTAATACTATTATATATAATTTACATAAATATGACGCTGTTTTGTTAATTTGAATATTATATAAATATAAAGTTTTAATGACCAATATAATTTTTAGAAATCATAGTAATACTCGTATTTCGACTATAAAATATACAATCCATCGTTAAATCTAAATAATTAGATAGAACACATCTATATATATAAAAATCAATGGCACTTTTCATTGTAATTTTATAACTCAAGAACGGGCTCACCTATCCAAACCAAATGTTTAGGCTTTGTTCGGACTATTTAGTAGATGGTTTATGTGAAGTTTGCACAAAATCGGTAGAGAGGTTCTTCATTTATCACATTTTTTGTAACAAATTAATTCAATAAATGGCGGATTGTGCTGTCAAATTGAAACTATTTTCAGTGTTGACAGTAATTGAAACTTTTTATGTCATTCATGCTGTTTGATGCATAAATTTGATGTTCCAATTAGTTTTTTTAAAAATTTCACTTTATATGTAGCACGTACCGGACCGCTAGTTGTATAATAGTTTCTATGTCCACAACTAGATGGAGACACCTTCGCTTAAGAACGAAACTTTTTTATTAAACACACAAGCCAGTAGTTTTATTTTTATGGGAACAAAAGCGAAAACACCTCTATGTCTAATACAGCAAAGATTGTTCTTACGACAAAAAAATTACTATTATATTTCTATATCAAAATGTGAACAAGGTATTGGAAACAATTGTATTTTGACAAGTTCAAGTGTTCCAATAAGAAACTAAGGATCATATTAGAGAATAGAATAATCGCAGGGTCCTATTAAAATTGTAAGATCTACATATAAAATTTAAAAGAGATTGATTTAAAGTTGTTGTTGTGCATAGTTTGTTTGTGTTTGTTCGTTGTTGTATTAAGTATCTCTGAAAGCATTTTGAAGATATTTTAATTAACAAACTAAATTAGCCAAAATATTAGTTCCGTTATGTAATTATATTACGTATTCATATGTGTTGTTTGCATAAACAAAAAAGAGCTCCATCTGCGTGCAGTCTACATATTATTAATCTATATGTTGTGCTTTGAATCTGATGTTTCGAAGGCTTTGCAGCTGTCATAGTCAAACGTCTTTTTTGATATTTTTATTAATATTTTTAAATTGGAGCTTTTATCTGACAAGACATATCAGCCCCATAGTGCCTTACCTAAATCTGCAAAACTTAAAATTAAAGGAGAGGGAACCGCTGTGGAACCATCTTGCAGGAATCCCAACACACATGGTCTGCTAAACTGACATCCAGCCCACAAACTCTGTGCTTTCTCATCAGCGCCTCCCTTTTCTTCTGACTCCAATTTCAAAGTCATTCATAAGCTCTAATTACAAGTAAATTATGATTTCACACTGTCTAAAATTGCTCCGATACATCTAACGAGCACGTGCTCTAACTAATGCGGAATTTATAAATAAACTTTTAACACATTCTTATAGTGAATTTAACATTAATACCCTAATTTCGTTGTCTACAGGAATGAAAATGACGATGTCCACGACGG
Source organism: Tineola bisselliella (assembly GCA_028551675.1). Classification (NCBI taxonomy): domain Eukaryota; kingdom Metazoa; phylum Arthropoda; class Insecta; order Lepidoptera; family Tineidae; genus Tineola; species Tineola bisselliella. Next base: position 218,365 of record JAPWLS010001655.1, read on the forward strand.
CGACGATGAGCGCGCGCGTACACCGTAAGGTTATGCGCGCACCGCACAAAAGAGCGCATCCCGGCAAGATGGCGTCCTTGGGCAAAATGGCGGCTCATTCCGGGAAGCTGGTGCACCCCGGGAAGATGATACATCCGGGGAAGTTATCTCACTTAGGAAGATTTGGAAAGTTACAACACTACGCCCACACGACACACAGTCTGAGGCCTCCGGAGCCTTGTGGGGATAGCAACGATAGTGGATTAGGACCTGATCACGACCAGAGACATTCGTTTAGCAGGTAATGACTCAGTTCACTCCTTGTCATTCCCATGTCACGCTTACATCACGCTTTTCACACTGACTTCATACAGATTGCGAATTAAGTTTGTACATTAAAAATATAAATGGGATATTTCATATTTGTTAGTCGTGTGTGAATTTCATGAAAAACCTTGGGTTTGGTTAGATTTATAATGTTTTAACATAATTTGCACTCGAATCGTATACTTCAGGGGTGGCCAACCTGCGGCTCTTTGAAGGATTATTTGTGGCTCTCGATAAATGTACCCGAGTTCCCTTTTCATTTTTGTGCTATTATATTTTTTAAAACGTATGTGTTTCAAAATGTCTTTTAAATTACTGACAACAAATATGAAAGACTAAGTACAACGTTTTTTAATACGTATTTAATTGCGGCTCGTGAAAAATTTCAAATTTTGAACAATCGCCCGGACTGTCACGGAGCTTGGCCACCCCTGGCATATTTCAATAATTTTATGAATATGATTGATATTATATATTCATTTGTTAGGATACATAAGAAAAAACAAGTAAATGAAATGTCATCTCCGCTATACCAGCCCCTTAATGTCACAATAAATGCATTCTGTGTTTGAATGTACTATGCATCATTTCCTGATATTACGTAAGTGCACGGGTACAGTCGGTGACATTATTGTGTACATAATTATAACGGATAACACAACAAACTTCCTTAACATAATATATCTCGATTATTTTAAGATAAGAAATATGATAATATTGTCTCTCTGTAAACATTATTCTGTCTGATACGCATGCAATCACGAATACATTACCCATGGACATGTTTTATGGTTAATTAAATAATTAATTAATCTCGTTTGATTAATTTAATCATTGTAACCATCGTGGTTGTGGTAAGATATCCTTGCTTGTCCCAATTTAGCCATAGTGACTTTTATTTGGACTATTGCTTCGTGGTTGATTTTTAGTCAACCTTGATCAGGCTTTTGTAGTCTGAAAGGCATACAACGCGAAGGCATCACAAGAAGCTCGCCAATTATACCCTGAACAATATAATATTAGTATAGATACATTTTTAAAAATTTAATACTGTTCTGTAAATCCCTACTTAATATTATAAATGTGAATGTGAGTTTGTTTGTTACGTTTTCCGATCATCACGAAACTTTGTACACATATTTTTAGAGGTACTAGAAGTGACATAGGATACTTTTTATTTGAAAAAATAAATAAATTATATTTTACTATACTTTCCAACTGACTATAGTTTCAGCTGTTTGAAATCATATTGATTAATTTCTATTGAAAAATAATCTCTGATACTTATTTAACACTAGATTTACCAGCTTAAATATACCTATTTTTACCAAAACCAAAAAGTATATATTTGTTACAAATATATATAAAATAATATAAAATTCATAAAACTAATTCTTCTGTTATAAATTAAAGAAGATTAGATGAATTAAAGAAAATATTACACGCCGTAGGGATTTTAATTTGATCTTGCAAGACCAGTCATTTTGACTTGTCTGGTAAATCTAGTGTTAATGACTTAAATACGAACGAAACCGCGGGTAAAAGCTAGTAAAGCTATAATAATCAAAATAGCTTATTTTTCTTTCAGTAATGTTTCAAGTTTTCACAACGTGAACTAACAAGCTGTTTAAAATCTGAATTCCTAAATAATCTACACTAGAAAAGACAGAAGTACTCGTCGAATGTCCAAACTCTATACTCGAGTGCAAATTAATATTTTTGACAACACTCAATGTGTGAGCAAACAGTTTTATGTGATAAATAAAATTGGACGCCATCTTGCTTTATTTAGTGTGATAATTGACTTAAACAAATATGGAGTATTAATTTTAACGTTACTAGCTTTGTGTATATGGGGCGTTCTACTTGTCTGCCGACGATCTGAGTGATGAATTTTTAGATTTCTAAAACACCTGTGTCTTCAACCTTTATGTTTTTTTTTGTTTTTTTATTGATAGCTCAGCATATGACCACACTCCGCCTGATGTTAAGCTCGAGTGCGATCCATGAGTGGAGACAACTGTTACCACAGACAGATGTCCACTATGCCGGCTTGAGGAGACGAATGTGCTCTGTCCAAATTAACACTCCTCTCGTTATCCCGGCTACTTCCAAGCTGATCTATATTCTAATTAATTTAATAATAACATTTCAATAAATAATTTTATAATAAAAGGTCCTGTATGCTTTTTTAAGCGAGAACATTTTGTAACGTAAGGCGGCGCAAAGGGACACATTGTATGTAAAACACCTCTGTCACACATTTTGAATACTATGCCACAATGATTTTGTAAAAAGCAAAAACAAATTTTTAGTGGATTTTAGTGTTATTACAATTATTATATGGTCCAAAAGAAACTTGACTTTTTTTTCTGGAGGACACATCATTGTCTGTAGAAAAGTAAAACGCCCCATATACAAATCCTTTATTCTCTTATACCAATCGTAGGTTCGTATTAGAATTATGATAAAAATATATAAAAATGACAGACGGAAATAAATATAAAAAAAATCCAAACAGCTGAAACTATAGTAAAAAATATTTTTTTTAAATAAAAAGTATCCTATGTTACTTCTAGTACCTCCAAAAATATGTGTACAAGGCATCATGATGATCGGTTAAGTAGTTGTTGCGTGAAAACGTAACAAACTCACATTCACATTTATAATATTAGTAGGGAATGATCGTAGCTTAGTATTTTAGGCATGCTTAGAAATCACCGGTAAAGAGTTGTCATGACAATATTGTTTGTAATTTACAATCTGTCTTCAGATATCAATTCAATAGAGTAACTGTAGTCTTCTTTTTACTATAGCAGTCAAAATGACAATAAAATAAGAACATTGTGCATGCAAGCATTTTTCATCGCACGCATCAGCTAAGTCGACTCTGTGATGGAACTAAACTTTAAGGCTCGAGCATAGTTTGAACTGTGATCATCTAATCGTTACTCGAGTGTAAAATTTACGCTTGAACCGCAAACACTAGATCCATCCATTTTTAAAAATTACATTTACATAGACCAGCCATTCTCAAAGTGGTGTTCCGCGGAACCCTAGAGCTAAAATACTGCAAAAAATACCTACCAAGGGGAGATTATAAGGTTACATCTAAATATTCCAACTAAATATTACGTAATATTACATTGCAATATGATTATTCATAAATACATATAAATTCGCCAAAAAAATTTGAGAACCGCTGACATAGACAATCTTTAGAATGTCCACAGCAATTGCCATTATATTGAAGGTAGTCCTATAATAGGTTTGACATGGCTAAAAATTAAAAAAAAGTCATAAACGACTGGTTTTTTTATTAATACAAAATCTTTAAAGAGCGTCTCGAGTGAGGATGCTGCATGTAGCTTAATTTGTGGGTATGTCTCACAGATTATCGGAAACCGGTGAAGAATGGACTGGTATGGAGCCAAAGCGGAGTCGGAGCGAGACAGATGTTAAATTAGAGTGTGATGACGCTATAGACGAATTCGCATTTGCACCGAGACAACACACGTATGCCGCCTGCGCTGCGCCCGCGCCGACCGACAGCCACCTTGTGCCGCCATTGTAGGTCTTCAACAACAATTCTATTCTATTATTTGTTATTTGAATTCATTGTTCGTTCATATTTTTACATATATGTACAATATATTTAGATAGATATTGAAAGATGGGAACAGATTCTATTGATCCAAACTTAATTGCTGACTCACTTCATGCGTTTTAATATTATTTCTTCATCAGCCTGGTCATCATTTCGCATTCCACCATCCTAGAGCTCACAGCATGTCTCACAATTTAATACTATATCGTAGAAAAAAACTATAAATTTATGAATAAAATATAAGTAATTGACACACTATAATAATACCCCGTTTACTTGTTTCTAGAATCCGAGCCAGTAGCAGCATTTCTAGTCCTGGAAAGATGGCCGAAAGTCCTGGGAAACGATTCCAGGAGCATTCGTTCCGATCGTGCGGCAAACTCGGCAACAGCGGGAAGCTGGCATCCAAATATCCCGGTGGCGGGAAAATTATGAGCGCCAGTGGGAAGTTAGCGAATGGCGGAAAGTTGGGGGGTAAACTAGGTGGAAAATATGGGGGTAAATTGGCTCAGGCTTTAGCGCGGAGAAGAGCGTTGGCCATGCAGAGCGGTCCTTCAGGGTTGGCATCACCTTTGACTAATAGATCTAGAGATGGAACTGTGGAATTACAAATTTTATGTCAGCCTGAAACTCAACATAGAGCAAGGTACGTGTTTCATGGTTTTTTGTTTTCAATATAAATTAATACATCACCTGGTTCTATTAACGTAATCAAAATTCTTCTGAGTTAAAATTCAGTTTTTTTTATTATTATTATTTTACTAGATTTTACCCGCGACTTCGCTCGCATTTCAGTCATTAAATAAGTATCAGAGTTCATTTCAATATAAATGAATCAATACGATTCCAAACAGCTGAAACTATAGTCACTTGGAAACTATAGTAAAAAATAATATATATAATTTTTTTAAATAAAAAGTATCCTATGTTACTTCTAGTATCTCCAAAAATGTGTACAAAGTTTCATGATGATCGGTTAAGTAGTTTTGAAAACGTAACAAACAATATTAGTAGGGATGTACAGGCTATGATTGACGAGTTTCTTGTGGTATTCTTCTCGCCATACGCCTTTCTGAAGTCACGGTAGAGTCTAACGATGAGCAAGCGCACGCCTTTAGTGCCTATGCTATTAACTATTTTCATTTCATTCCAAACCTAAAATTTTGGATTTTTTTATTTATTTATATTTTGTTGAAATGGCTTCAAAATATTCTTCATCTCATGAAAAAAAGTTCATTTTTTCAGTTGTTTTTAGATACTCAATACAATAACGAAGAATTTATACAAAGAAACTATACACAATAACAACTTTAAATCGCTCTCCTGTAAAATTGAAATTTTGTAGATTCTACCCTGTTAATAATACCTGGCGATATGATATAGTGTCTCGCTTTCAGAACATACATAGCGAGCGCCCAAGACAAATATTGCTCGCAATATTGCAAAAACAATATCTAAAATGCGCTTGCAAAACCATTTATGTGATAAGAGTTCTGCATCCAGCAACTTATCCTTCTACTTTCCTGTTGCAAATGCTACTCAAAATTTTCTAATTGTCAATTTTCTTTCATACACTGCACTATTCTTGAATTCTAGAGCTAGCAATCGCAATTCTTGAGCTGTCAATCTCAATTCTTGAGCTAGCAATCTCAATTCTTGAGCTAGCAATCGCAATTCTTGAGCTAGCAATCGCAATTCCTGAGCTTGTCACAGACACCGTAAAAATTATTAAATTTCGATCTCTATGCCTATATATGGATTACAAAGATATAGCTTAATACACGTGGACACATGTTACCACAGCCTTTTGTCATGTGACAGTTTATTAATAAAAGGAAGGTTTTATGACACCCTGAACGCTTATAAAACAGGATTAGTGATATCCTTTAATGTAGCAGCATTAAACGTATAATAAAACGTAAAACCTAAGGTTTTATTTATATTATTATGTTTCAACAAAATGTCGGGTATTTTTTTATTGTTATCAAATAGTAATTTAATTTAATTTGTCATAAATATGGCCAGAGGCGGCTCATCCTAAAGAGCGCTGGTGCAGTGCACTCCCACGAAAATTACAGAACTTATATTACAGCGGCGTAGATATAGGTAATATAATATACTATTGTATAGGCATAGTAGAATAGAATGAATGTAATGTAAGGATAGTATGTATTATGAAGAAATATAGATCACTTCTGTAATTTTCGTGGGAGTGCACTGCACCAGCGCTCTTTAGGACGAGCCACCTCTAAATATGGTTAGTAACATAGGTCTTAAAGTAATGTTAGTAGTATCACATATTTTACTCAATATATATGGCATGCAAATAATTTATCTAAAATGCTAAATAATGTCAAATTAAATTTATATCTACAAAATGTAACTAATAAATTCACCAAATGAATAGTAGGACTTGTTTATTCGATTTTTCTTGAATACGTTAAAGCTATCAGTATCTTACAAGCCTAGGTAGATGATTAAATATGAAAAGGTGTACTACATGTAGTGGGGTTAAAAAAAACCAACTTTTAAGCTAATATGGTCCATTTTTTTTCTCTTCCCTCTTCCTTACATCTATTTGGTTCTTGTTTTTTATTATTATGTATTTTTGTTATTTTATTAGTAGTGTAGTATCTATCCCTTTACCACCTTGAGCATGTCGTCCTATCCTATAATTAAAATTTCATTTAGTTTATATAATAGTAGTGCTTTTTATAATATGTAGTTCTAATGTAATTTTGTAGGTAGGCTTTATTAATAAATAAATGAATGAACGATCACGATAGCTACAATAAGCTATAGTAGGTTTTAGAATATTTTTTTACTATTTGTTTTATATTGAAATTTTAGAAGTCCCATTAGTTCCTCCTCTCTTCTCTTTTCTTCTCTTGTTAAAATCCAGCTTCTTCCAAATGACACAGATGTTATACTTGATAGTACCGTCTACGCATGCTAAAGTGACTTATGGCATAATAAGCTTGTTTTCTTGTTCGCAGATACCAAACAGAAGGCAGCCGTGGTGCCGTTAAAGACAACTCCGGGAATGGTTTCCCAATAGTCAAATTAGTTGGTTATGATAAACCTGCGATACTACAAGTAAGTTTAATCTCTAATTTCTCAATTATTTTTTTTATTGATAGCCCAGCATATATGACCACACTCCGGCCTGATGTTAAGCTAGAGTGCGGTCCATGAGCATAGACAACTGTTACCACAGACAGTCGACTTCACTATGCTGGCTAGAGGAGACGTATGTGCTCTGTCCTAATTAACAGGGCACACTCTGATCCCGAAACGCGACTAGGTCACTTCACGGGTGTTCCGCTTGAAAGTGGTGGTACTTCCCCGGGACGGCAAACTGGGCTAATGCCTACCAATCTTTGTGTGCCTATATTATTATACTATAGGCATTGAGAGACCAAAGTTACATTGGTACCGGCTTAATTTTTGAGAGATTCGAATACGGGGTCTCTTAAATTGTCATATTATTTCAAACACGATTTTTATTATATATTCCTTGTTTATAGGTATACATAGGCACAGATACAGGGCGTGTCGCGCCTCATATGTTTTACCAAGCGTGTCGAGTGTCAGGGAAAAATTCAACACCCTGTAAGGAGAGGAAGGACGATGGTACAGTCATTATTGAAATCGAATTGGAACCAGCTAAGAACTGGCAGGTCACGTGCGACTGTGTTGGTATACTCAAGGTATGTGGCAAACAATAGTCCAATTACAATCATACGTAAAATACGAAGAAAGAAAAAGGTAGAGAAAATTCTAATTAGATTTTAAATAATAGAGAAGATTATGTCAGATCAGATATCATTATTTCATACTCAAGCGTCTTTCAATACTTTTAAAGTAGTTAATGTATAGATATAAGACTTAAGCTCATGTTCAGAAACGTCGCTCGAGCATAGATTCATCGAGTAGAGTTCAAAAGTCCAAACGTCAGTCAGCCGTACAAAACAAAATAGACCAGTGATTTTTGACCAATGATAATAATCCATTGCAACTGTCACTTAGCTGTCATTACGTTCCGTTACAAGCGTTTATAAGAAAACGTTTTAATCGTTACTTATTAAAATATAAATAACAGAAAGAAAAAAATGCAAAATATTACTATTTTATTTTGATTACCGTCAATTGTTTCTCGTTATAAATAATTATTACTGCATAAATTGGAATAAAAAACAATTTAAGCGCATATTCTATAATTCTATACTCGCTTCAAGCTATTTGTATGGAAATTTGAGCAGCGCCACCGCGTGCAGATTTGGAACTACAATATTTTAGATACTTTTTGTTAATTTTCGAACGTCTCGATCTTTCGTTCATTTGATAGATTGCTGGTGCTCGTTAGACGTTAGTAAAAATTCATAATCCCGATTGCTAAAGGATCCGTTTTACTTGTGACAGCAAATTCGTGATAAGCCCACTGGTGATTAGAGTTGAAAATAAGCACGAGCGCAGTTTCTTGGTCAATGACGAGTGACTCTACAAAGTCAAATCACTTGAGTCGCATCGTTCAATGCGCATATGAAATGCACTGAGATACAATGACCCGCGATAAAGACGACAAAGGAGACATCCGTAAACACAATCCAGTAATAAATTCCACAATAAATTACAAAGATACGTTTATTAGATAATGACATTAAAATATAATTATATCATATTCTTGTTATTTTTATGTTTAATTGTGTAATTATGATTGTGATTTCTTTTTTTTTTCACAATTAGAGAGTGCACGAAATAGGAAATTTGAAGACATACGTGTCTGAAATACAGTAATGCCCCGCTTTACGCGAGAGATACGTTCCGGAAAAAAATCGCGTTAACTGAAATTCCCGCGACCATAGAGAAGTTGAATGACTACATTATGTTTATACGCACTCTTTCGCGTAATTTAATAATAAATTTGATTTCGCGTTATAGTGAAAGCGCGCATAAAGGGGTCGCGTAAAGCGGGGTAATACTGTATGCATTATAACAACTTTAAATCCCAATCCACAAATTTAAGCCTATTTAACACTAGATTTACCAGCTTAAATATACCTATTTCTACCAAAACCAAAAAAGTATATATTTGTTACAAATTCATAAAACTAATTCTTCTGTTATAAATCAAAGAAGATTAGAAGAATTAAAGAAAATGTTAGATGCAGTAGGAATTTTAAGTCATTTTGACTGCTCTGGTAAATCTAGTGTTAAAGAGTAAAAGCGTGAATATATTTGTTTAGTCCATGGATATTATTTGCAGGAACGTAACGTGGATGTAGAACACAGGTTCGGTGAGTCTCTGTCGGGTTCCAATGCTGGTCCAGCACATATGTCCCGTGGTAAGAAGAAGTCGACGCGCTGCCGGATGGTCTTCCGCACGGAGATTATTAACCATGATGGCCAAGCTGAGACCCTGCAAGTTTGCTCCACACAAATAATATGCAGTTAGTGCTTCTTAAATCAATTTTTAAAACTTAACACCTGTATTCAATCATCTTGAGCATGCTGTCTTAGAATTAAAATTGAAATTTAGTTTGACTGTTTCACACTCAAATTGGTAAAAATATATATCAAAAACGACCCTAAAACAAATGAGAAACTCTTTAGTGCAGCGGTTCTCAAACTTTTTTGGCGAAGGAAAAAGCCTTAATCTATATATATAAAACTCAAAGGTGACTGACTGACTGACTGACTTAGTGATCTATCAACGCACAGCCCAAACTACTGGACGGATCGGGCTGAAATTGGCATGCAGGTACATGTTATGACGTAGGCATCCGCTAAGAAAGGATTTTGATCAATTCCACCCCTGAAGGGATAAAATAGGGGATGAAAATTTGTATAAATCTTATTAGATTTTCGATTGATTGAACTGCAATTAAAGATTGGAGCTACTATGATGAAGACGTCTTTACACACGCTAACCAAAAATAAAGCCGCAAAAACTATACCTAATTAATAATAATACTTCTTAACGGGAGCGAAGCCGCGGGCAACAGCTAGTATAATTATAAAAAACTGATTTATATGTATTTATGAATAATCATATTGCAATGTAATATTTAGATGTAACCTTATAATCTCCCTTTGGTAGGTATTTTTTGCAGTATTTTAGCCCTGGGGTTCCGCGGAACACCACTTTGAGAATGGCTGCTTTAGTGTAATTTATTTAATTTGTACTTATCTTCCTATTTCAGCTCAACCGCCTGGAGTTCCAGAGGTGTGTCGCAAATCTCTCGTCTCTTGTCCGGCGTCGGGCGGCCTCGAGCTCTACTTGCTCGGAAAGAACTTCCTCAAGGAGACCAGAGTCGTTTTCTCGCAACGACAAGATGGAAGAACAGTTTGGGAGGAGGAAGTGATACCTGATAAAGAGTTTCTGCAGCAGGTAAAGTTTCATCGCACGTTTCTTTGGTCTTAGGTCCAATTTCCTTTATCATGGTTACTTGAGGGGTCAACGAGGTTGTGTAAATCTGAGTTTTATACCAAATTATGCTTATTGTTAAGCCTTATCAAAATTTCGATATTTTTTGTGTTATGGGATTAAAATTGTGTTCAGATCGTATTTGACCAATGTTTTCTGGAAATATTAAGGGATGTTCCAATGAGAAACATTCCTTGCCCATCGTTGTTGAGAACCGAAGTGGCTGTAATCCCCCAAAGTAACCTAAAAATGCGGAAATTGTTCCCAAGACATCGGCTAGTTCCGTTCAATTAATTTTCTTACAGAATCGCCTTCGGACAATATCGCGTACGGCAACAGCCTTCATGGGTTCGAATCCCGTTGGTGTTTTATTAGTTTTTGTCTCTCTCACTCCCAACAGTTCCACGGGAACAGAACGGAAAGGTAATAACTTTAACTTCCAACTATCCTTGGTCTCTTTTCTTTTCGGGATTTCGAACACGAACGGATATTAATTGTTGGCCAGTTGGGTTTCGTTCTGGTGCTCACGATGCGGTCAACAATTAACGTTTTTCTTTGGAAATCCAGCGACAGAAACGTCTCGACGTGAACCTCTCTGAACAAACCGAGGTAAGGTCAGAACGCGGAAGCATTTTGGTCAATAAAGTTTTAAAACCGTAGAGTCATTTGGTTTGCTGCGTACCGCCATATCCCGGAGACATCGTCGACCCAGTACAAGTCCATGTGTTCGTAAGATCTGGCGGGAGAGCGTCCGAACCCCACAGCTTCTACTACACCCCGACGGCGCACGACTCCGGGCCCATGCATTGCACCAGGCATCACACCCAAGGTATTATAACAATTATAACCGACCAAAAAGGTTTCCACAGTCGTTTCATCCGAACGGCTGTCCAAACCTTTTCTTTTGATCGTACGGCCTCGTGTCTTCCTATGTATTTGGGTTCTATGTATTCCGCTTGTGGTTATTTTGCTAATTGCTTCACTGTACACACATTCATTGCTTGTTTTATAAATTATCAGTGTATATCGTCTGAAGAGAGCCTATCATATTACGCTATATACAATAGTTCTTGGTATTATTCTTTTTATAGTTTTGTAGTATAATTATATCTAACATATGTTTATAACTCGTATATTATTATTATTATTGCTGTATATGTTTACTTGCATATCATCCGCTTTTATAATAATTTTGCTATGTTAAGTAGCTTAATGTGATATAAGTAATAGTATGTTAGGGTCAGTGATTATAACATCATGGGTTGGCATTGGTTGGTGTGTTTGTATGTTTGTTTGATCATGATATGCATGTGTCATATCCGTAATGCATACACGTCATCGTCGCATGCTAACACGACACTAGCTGTATTTAGACTAGAGGCCTAGAACTAAGTAAGGAGATTTGGAAGAAATGACTGATGCGTAAATGGCGCACTCTTGTTTTTTTCCCTTTTGTTTAAGCTAGGTCTGTCTAGGTAGAGGTGCCGCCGCCGCCGCCGACGCAGCCTCCCGACCACACGGTACTGATCACACAACGACCACATCACACGATCACACACTAATACACACACACCCACACACCCACACCCACTCGCCTAACTGTAATTGTATTGAGATCTCACACCAGACACGAACAATCGCGCAGGTACTCCCGACACACATCACCAGTGCCTCGTTAGGGACCTAGGACACTCGATTTCTCGCGATTGTAGACAGCTATACCACGCGGCACTGCGCTAGGAACCCTCGTGTTGGTGGCGTGCTGATCGTGCGCTTCGCATATTGCAGGACACGATGAGAGAGCCCCCTGGAGCGCAGGAAGGGCCTCCTCGCTCGCCGGGGACGAACCCGCGCTCAAGGCGGAACTCGAGGACTCGGTCGATCGAGACCAGGACGCGCCCAGAGTGGACGACGTGGTTGATCTACGACTCAAGACGGAAGCCACCTTCGCCACCTACCCGGATGGCTCCTCGTCTTCTTCCCCGCCGGCTGTCGTCTCGTTCTCCCGACAGCTGCAGGCGATACAAACGCAAGTGCAGACCGACAAGATGGTCGAGTCGGTTGCGGCGGCCATATTCAACGCAGAGGATGGAGTCGCGCGACCCCTCGACGCGGACATGCTACTGGCCAGTCTCGGAGAGGCAGGAGGCCTAGAGAGGCGGCTGGCCAGGCAGTCCGCGCAGATGGAAGCGCTCGTGGAGGACGCGATGAAAGCGACCGCCGCTATGATGCCCGGAGACTCCGACAAGCTAGACGAGTTAGTCAACTCGCGGGCGGACGCGCATCTGTCTGCTGCAGCGACATCTGCAGAGATGTCACCGGAGTCACTGGCGGTAACACCACCAGCTGCCGTCAAGTCCATGATACTTACCGCAGCGGCGGAGATACTGTCGTCTGACTCTACGATGGACGCCTTGGTCACTTCGGCCATCAACACGGCCAACATTCTCACCACGGAAGAAGCGCCTCTGACGCAGACCGCGTCCGAGCCGGTGTCGGAGGCGCCGTTGGCCGCAGCAGTGTCGGCTGCTGTGACCCAAGCTGTCTCCCAAGCGGTGTCGCAGGCCGTGTCCGCAGCGGTCACCCAGGAGATGGGTGCTCCCGTGCAGCGGCTCACTGACATGAGTGACAGCGACCTACTCTCTTACATCAACCCCTCCACGTTCGATCAAGGTGAGATAAATGGATTTGAATTATGAGTAATAATATTTGTATTGTGTATAATAGTGTATAATAGAGTCGATATGCCACGTAATGAGTTAACATATTTATTTTGCAGTGTAAAACGTCGGCGCGCGTCACTAAGCCGGAATTACTTTTTACATGGATTTGCATCATTAGAAATTATGAACTGTGCGGTGTTTAGTGCATTTGATGAAATCATTGACATGTGGCTCAAAATATCAGATTGCGCGTGCGCCGCCGCGTTGTTGGGAATGTCAATTGTTCCAAGTTAGTAAGTCAGTATTACAGGGGCCGTCGGGGTCTCTGATCGGAGACTGACCCGCGCGTCGACAACGTGGCGAAGTGGCTTGTAATCGTTAGCAAGATGTTCTGTTTTTTGTTTAATCGAATTATGTATATAAGATTGAATTATCGTATTATGGTGTTGAGTGTACAGATGCTGTTGTTAAAAAATTATCATTCGACAAAGATCTTTAAAATAGGACTTAGATAGATTTAAATGGCGAACGTAACGGCATCGATTAGTTTTCGTTGATGTAAAGTGAAACTGTACTTTGTTTGTTAATTACATTTTTAAGCTATTATTAATGACTTAGAACAGTGGTTCTCAAACTGTGGTCCTTGGAAGCCGTTTTCGATTTATTTATGTAACTATAGTACTATACCTGTTGTTTATAATTTCTTCTACAATGATAATATAGTATTTCCATTTTTGATTTTAATTATTGTACATTACCATGAATCAGTTGGTGGTTTGTCGAATGTCATCACTAAAAGTTTGAGAAACACTGACTCATAATGAAATACTGCTATAGTATCGTATATTTTTCCTTCATAGTGAAAAAGAAAAACGAATCCGTTCGCCCAGAATGAGCTCGTACGGCGTGTTATTATTGATATATTATTAATTATTAAGTATATTTATTAAGTTTTTTGATGTTGTACAATTAAATTGTTTATTGCACGTGTTAATGATGTCTGATTCAATGTGATATGTTATATACATTGTGTGTGAACGTGTGCTTCGAATTTGTTTGTTTTATTGATTGTCCGGTCCATCCGTTTTAATTTTGTACAAGTCTTTTTTAACCTTTCGTCGGGCGCGGTGTGCTTGACGGGCTCAATGAGAGAATTGATGATCAATGTTTAGAAATAAATTTTATTCAAATGTTATAAAAAAAAATCAGACTAAAAACTAAAAGACTTCATAGAACCTATAATTGCTGTGCCTGTGAGATCGATCGCGCCCGATGGAGGGTTAAAATTCTATAAAAACAGCAAATATAGAATAAATAAATTAAAAATGTCTAAGGAAGTAACTGACATTTGAAATTCTTATACTTTTTTCTCATGCTATCAGAGCTTGTAATATCTCAATTTAATTTAATTTAAAAAAAACGATAAATCAATAAATAAATTTAATTCGAATTATAAATTTGACGTGTGCGTTATCAAGCGTCATTCTCACGGGAACAGTTTGTGCCGTGCCAGTGACTTTCCCCGCGTGTATGAGGCTTAAGAACTGATGTGATGTTTAGAGCAAATATATATACATATATATATAGACCGACTTGCAATGATTTTTATACAAATTTCAATAGAAATTTTATATAATGTAATATGTTTCTTTCAGTTTTGGAGGGAAACCAATGACAGATGCTTTTTTTATTTAAGCATGGCACGGATGTTGTTGGTTTTGACTCTTCGTCAAAAATTATTATTATTATTATTACAATTTATATTTGGGAGTATATTTTTCGGAATCAATGCAAGTCGGCCATAGAGAATGTCTATGGTATAAAAAGTTTTATAATTGTTAGAAAAAGCTGCATTATATGTGCCATTTTCAATGCATTAGTTATACTAGTTTTTTATGCTTAAAATGCATATTGTCCGATTTACAATAGAAATGACTGTTATATATTTTATTATAAATTAGTAAAGCGGTTTTGGACCGAACGTTCATGAATTTACCTTGGCCAAAACGAAACAAAAGTGCCTTGTCTACTAATTTGCCTGGTCGACCTTCAATTGGGCTGAAATATCAATCGGTTTAGCTCGTGTTAGCTCACATTGAGCTGTTGGGCCGAATCGGTGCTTGGTGAGTCGTGGGTCTGGTCCAGGCATCTTGTTCATTAAACAGACTAAAAATATATACAAAAAAAATTAAACATATTTTATAACAGTATTCTATTTAGGGACCATGTTCAATTTATATAAATTTTGTAAATATTAATATTATACGATCAAATGGATATGATGCGTGTCGCCGTCTGGTTTTCGCCGTTTACGTGAAATAAATTAAGGTTTTTTTTTGTTTAAAGAAAATATTTTATATTGTTCTAGTTTATTTTATAACGAGCAGGAAGTCGCCGAATCTCTTCGATCTAAATCTAATTTTCATTCTAAATTTTAAGTTTGATATTTGTTGAATATGCACAAATTTATTCCTGCCCTAAGTTAGTTTTCTACTTTTTTTTTGTTTT
Organism: Tineola bisselliella; assembly: GCA_028551675.1. Lineage (NCBI taxonomy): Eukaryota > Metazoa > Arthropoda > Insecta > Lepidoptera > Tineidae > Tineola > Tineola bisselliella. The sequence goes on from JAPWLS010001655.1 coordinate 233,876, forward strand.
TGTCTTCCAAAATTGTCGCATGTTGGCCTTCAGTATGAAATTATTGGCATTCATTATATGGAAGATTAAAAATGCCAGGTTTTATATGCAACGGCTTGTGTGGCAATCGTTGTACCTATCTTTCTCTAGTCGGTCGCATACAATATATAAATAACAACTTGCCGATTGTTTATCTTGTTCATGTGTATGTTATATTTGTTTTGATGTAATAAATGTTATTAAAAATAATTGTGGTTCATCCTTTATTATTCCTTATTACCACTCTTCACTGCATGGTGTACACCAGCCATTCTCAAAGTGTGTTCCGCGGAACCCTAGGGCTAAAATACTGCAAAAAATACCCACCAAAGGGAGATTATAAGGTTACATCTAAATATTACGTAATATTACATTGCAATATGATTATTCATAAATACATATAAATCAGTTTTTTATAATTATATTAAGGCTTTTTTCTTGCACCAAAAAAGTTTGAGAACCGCTGGTGTACACAATGACAAAGATTAAAGATTTTGAGAAAGCCGCCTAAACAGCTGCAGTAAATGTTAAATAACATAACTGTATAGGTTCGATCCCCTCGCCTTAAAGTTGAGCTACATATTTAAAAAAAAAAAAAAACGTCAAAACGTACCGCTTTGTATCTGTGGAGGGTTAGTTTTTATTATTTATTTTTTCTGAATTCACTAATTTTAAACAACGTACGTTGTTAATTCTTTTAATTGAACAGATAGTAAAAAGCATTCGCGTTGTCCGTAGTAGGTGTATTTAGCTTGTTTTAAGTATAACCTCGAAGTTTGTTTACAAGTTTTCAAATAAAACCTAAATATGTCCAATAATAATGAAGACTTAGCGGATACACCGCGAGCAGTGTTAAATACGACGTAAGTATATTCGTATTAATAAAATGTATTGACGTTTTATACAAGGGAATAAAACTTTGAATTTTGTAACAGACTTGGAACCATAACATTGGAAATGTACTGGAAGCACGCGCCAGCATCGTGTAAAAACTTCATAGAGCTAGTGCAAAGGGGATACTACAATAACACTAAGTTTCATAGAATAATTCGTGACTTCATGATACAAGGAGGAGACCCGACAGGAACTGGCAAAGGTGGCCAGTCCATCTACGGGCCTCAGTTTGACGACGAAATACATCCAGAGTTAAAATTTACTGGCGCTGGTGTGCTGGCCATGGCAAATTCAGGCCCAAACACGAACGGTTCACAGTTTTTTATCACATTAGCTCCGACACAGTGGTTAGATGGCAAATATACAATATTTGGCCGAGTCTGTGAGGGAATGAACATTGTTAAAAGAATAGGCTTAGTTGAAACTGGCAAAAATGGACCAATTGATGATATTAAAATTGTGAAGGCGTATGTACCAAAATGATATTGGTTTATTCAATGTATTAAACATATTTTTACAGCAGTCCTAAGAGATGATAATCCTTCTCTCATTAAATGGCCTCAGATGTCTAATGGAGGAGACACTTCTGCCCATGTCAATGTCAAAAAACCCCCTAATAATCATTAAATAACTTCTAACTGAGAATAAAAATAACAAGTATAATTTCTTAGTTGTAACAATAAAATTCAACAGTTAAAAGTTATAGAAGTTTTTTTATTAGAAAAAATAAAACAAAACATATTGCACTTTAAAAATATTTATTAAATTACTTCCTATCTGTTTCAAATACAAATTCATAATAATTATGAGCAATAATATTGTGTCCATGGAAATGCTAACATTGGACCTTAGCACCGATTCTAAAATTAGAGTCATCGAACACACATGTATGGGCTTATCACGAATTTAGTCTGGCTTTCGAATCGAGCTGTCACAAGTAAAACGGATCCGTTAGCAATCGGGATCATGAATTTTTACTAACGACTAACGAGCACCAGCAATCTATCAAATGGACGAAAGATCGAGACGTTCGAAAATTAACAAAAAGTATCTAAAATATTGTAGTTCCAAATCCGCACGCGGTGGCGCTGCTCAAATTTCCATACAAATCGCTTGAAGCGAACTCGGTTCGAAAGCCAGACTAAAATTCGTGATAAACCCACTGTTCCCTCTAATTGTTGTATTTGGCAGATCATATTTGGAAATGATGAATTCAGACTTGTCGGAGAAACCATTAAGAGACGCAGAATTCAATAAATTGATGCTTATGATTATTATTCAAGAATTATTGGCAATTATATCTAGATGGAGAAGACATCAGAAACAATGCTGATTAAATTGATTTTCTTCATCTAGTTTAAGATATAATATCCACCAAACAACTTGAACAATAAATGCGTGAAGAGGGAAAGTTTGCGCATCAAGTTCTATTTTTTGTGAAAAACGTAAAACTTACATTTTTTAGTATTATAAACTATCACATGAATAAAAAATAAAACAGTGACATATGAACTGAAAAAAAGGTTCAAGAAAACTAATAAATAGTCAATAAAAAAATATCTAAGACCAATAACAATGAAAGTTATTTAACAGGGACTATATCTAAGGCTTATGCACTATTTGATAACTGAAATAAGTTACAGGCATATCTCTTATGCTTAGTTTATTTAATTCGATACATATAAATGTTAATTTTCTTAAACATACTCGTTCCTAGTTTCAGTGGCATAATAAGGAATGGGGGGGGGGGGGGGGGGGATCATGGTCCACAAAACAAAAAAATAGCTGGTTAATTCATTGTTTTATTATAATTGATTTCTGGAAAATATATTTTAAATTTAGTGCCAGTGTTGAACTTTATTTATTTATTAATTTACGAGTATATTTAAGCTTGCCTATGTAAAAAAATATTATTTTTTTTGCAATAAAGAATTTCTTTCTTTATTTATATTTTACATGTAATATTATACGGTTTTAGAAAGGGGGGGTAAAAGGTATTGGAATTAAACTCTATGTCACTGCCTAATTTATAATTCACTAATAAAATGATATGCAGACTGCATAAGAGAGCAAAATTAAAAAGGAATTGATTTTTGTAACAACAAATTGTTGGGATTTGATACCGTCTCAGCACACTGTTGATACAGACATACAAAATGAGGTAGCTTTGTTAAACGCCATACTGCAGTGGCACATTCAATATCGGTGCTAAGACTAAAGAATGCCACAGACTGTACAGTTGCAATCCGCAGCATCCTTTGTAACCATCCCAATGATCCTGAACTGATTCATTTTTCTATATATTTAAAATAAACATGCTGCAGCTAGACACAAAGTAATTTTTTTAGACACCGGACGTCTTTTCAAGACAATTTTAATATTGAGTATTGTGACCATCAATTTTTCTTTACTTAGATAGTCTAATACCTCTCAATAAAACAAAGTTTCATGATGATCGGTTAAGTAGTTGTTGAGTGAAAACGTAACAAACAAACTCACGTTCACATTTATAATATTAGTAGGAATCTCTAATAGGTAAAAAATGAATCAGAACAGATATATTGGGATTAATAATTAAAAAAATAACCTCCCCACTTAACCTTATATACCAATATAAGAGCAAAATGTAAATGTACAAAATAATACAAATATTATTAAACTAACTGCGACCCAGCATGGGATTGTTTCTGAAACAAACAGACATAGTACATATTTATTTAACCTTTAATTAACTACAGAGATGGATTTAATATCACGTAAACGTGACGTGGGGGCCTCAGAGACCTGCACATATATGTGCTTGTATTTAAAAATCATTAGGATTTAGTGTTTAACCCTTAAATGGACAATGTTTCATTTTAAACAACACTCACATTATTGCAAAAAAAAAGTATAGTAAATTCATGTCAAGATTTTTTTACTCATTTTTCCTATACAGTAATACATGTCTATTACACAAATATATTTTTTTAAAACGTGAAACAAAAATCGTCCATTTAAGGGTTAATAATTAACTATCATTTCAAAGTTCAGAAAACACTTAGCATTTTTTGAAAAAACTCACATGAGATCACAAATCAGCGAGAATAAATAAAATTATTTTTAAAAATCAACAAATTAACTAATTAGAACAATTCAAAAATGTTATTTTCTCAAAACCTGAGGCCCCCACCTCAGTAGTTAGACTTCACCATTAAATATACTCACTTCTTTGCGGCAGACTGTGTATACAAAGTTTGTTATCAACTGAGATTGATAGCAAGGCTGCTTCTGACTGACAGGTGATGGGCGCCAACCCCTGCGCCGGGACAAAATGCACGCCCGTCACGAACATCGAATGAGCACCCAACACTTGCAATACACACTGTAAATACACCATTTTTTAAATCAAAGCATACACCAGATCCATAGGCGTAGGCTATGACCTGTAAGGTACCTAATCAAACCTAAAAAACTTAATTATCTAGGTACTAACTACAATACCTAATATCCGTAAGAAAGTTCACACTCGACAGTCATCAGTCGACACAAAAAAATTAACCGCGGCAAGATCGTGGGTATAGTTTGCTAGTTACATATTATTTTAGACTTCTGCCCCACCCTGAACTCATAGCTGGCTACGTCCATGATCAGATCATTTATTTTTATGCTTGATGCACTTTTACTCTGAAGTCATTGGATAATTTATGCAAGCTACTATCGCATTTAGGTTTAACAATTGATTTTTTGAGAATCATGGATATTTATTTTCTTCTAAAAATTAGTTAAAGAGGTTATAATTTAAAAATTTAGCCTACTTCCAGAGGTTAACAAAAATGTTAGTAGTCCTTGGGGGAAATTAAGTATAATTAAAGCAGTCAATTTTACAAGGTTGAGACGCACCTGCAAACTAAATGCAACATAAATATGCACAGAGCCACTAAACATGGTTCCGACACCAACATATCTCCCGTCATCTCTTACAGCAAGAGCTGAGAGGCTCTCTTCAACAGCGACAGTCTTCTTTAGTGATCCATCTTGAGGATCCCACAGCTGAAGCAACCCCTTCTGTTTACCAGCACGACCCAATGGATTAGCTAACGTGAACAGGCGATAGGAATCTTTTTTGTCTTCTATTGAACCAAATCTAAAAAGGGTTTTCGCTATGATTATACAGCTGTTAGCAGAGTGTTTGCGAAGTCACAAGGAGAGGGAGGCGCTGATGAGAAGTACAGAGTCTGCGGGCCGGATGTCGGTTTAGCAGACCATGTGTGTTGGGATTCCTGCAAGATGATTCATCAGCGAGTCCCTCTCCTTTAATTTTAAGATTTGTAGATTTGGGTAAGGCACAATGGGGCTGATATGCCTTGACATATAATATCCCCAAATAATAATAAAAAAAAATGATTTATTAGTATTATGATCAACAATAGCTTCCCTAAATAGTCATTACAATATATCTACCAGTGTTAAGTGCAGAAAGTAACGGCAATAAAAGGCTTTAACAAATGTCATTTGACCTTTGACAGTTCATGGATTGGCATGAGTTCCTAAACCAAAGTATAGTTTTGACATACATACCTGCATCTCTTAAACAAATATTTAGTTCCGTTTGGTGGCTGACATGTCAGCTTAAGGACTGGCTCCTTCTTCGTCGTTGTAGCCCACACATTGGCGAGACCATCCTTGGCTATGCTCGCTAACAATGTGTCACACGGACTGAAGTCCAGGTCGTCTAACTGTAAAGAGATTTGCCAGATACCACACACAGTTGCCTCTACTGCTGGCTTGAGGATATGAATGTGTTTCATCCAGATTAATAAAACACACTCTTTTCGTTAACCTGACTACTTGAAATCACCCTTTAAAGCAGCAGTCGGTAACCTTTTGGCAGACAAGGACTGTAGGGTGATATTAACGTTGTACTTACATTATATTTGGGCTTTATAGCTAGAAAAATAACCACCGAATTATACTATAACTTATTTACGAAACAGTCACAGGCAGCGTATTGCCGACCGTTGCTTTAAAGCAATACTGAGCTAATAAACATGATCAGTCAATGATTTTTAAAATTAAAAACCAATATATATATTTATTGAAATAAAAATATTTTAATGTAGAATTGATGTACCACCACTTATTTCAACTTTACCTCTTTAGAGTGTCCTTCTATTTCAAACATAATATTCAGTTTGGGAAAATTCCACAACCGGACTTTGCCATCTGTGCCACCCGTTGCCATCAACTTTCCATTGTGGCTGATCCTTACCACCCTTTGCATTGCTTCATCACTGCAATTATTGCCAATAAAAAATAAGATATTCAAATATCTTTATTGCATGTCACAATTATAATTAAGATGTCAGTACAGTTTAGTGTCAATGTTACACCTGGTCAGGACACAGCAATATAATTATACAACAATAATAATAATAAACAATTTCAATTAATAAACTAAATTTCAATTACTGTTTCGAATTATTGAGGTATTTGTCTATTTAATTTTTTAAAATCAAATGTGTTTTTTTTTTAACTCTATCTAATAAAAAGGCCAGGGTTTAGCATCGTATCATATGAATTTTGAACTGCATTAATCTCTAATACAAATGGTTTTATACCAAGTAAGTAAACATCATTACCACTTCTAAAACTTGAAAATTTATTGCTAAACTTTTAAAAATCGCAATAATGAACGAAACGATTTCATAGTATTGGTTATTGAATACAATTTATTAAGTGAAAAGTATATGAATTTTCTTTTAAAGATTATGTAAAATAGTGAAATTATGTGAAAAATTAGTTTATTACAGTGCTTTATATCTATATAGTGGTATAAAACTAGGTAAAACATAGAGCATAATACACAATACTATGAAATCATAAGTGAATTATTTTTGTTGTTTTGTTCATTATTAGGAATTTTAAAAGCTTTAGCAATAAATTTTCAAGTTTTAGAAGTAGTAATGATGTATATTAGGTATAAAATAACTTGTATTAGAAATTAGTGCAGTTCAAAATTCATGTGACATCCTAGCCAATGAAAATTCAGTTACTCACCCAAAGTCAGTTTGTACGCTATCCATAGTCCTTATTTCAAAAGATATTCTTTTCTCCATAGAATTGCAGTTTCTATCTGTTTTTGATATATTGTCATTTTCTGAGACGGTCCTCTTACGTCGCCGCACCAACCCATTTTCTGCGCGGAAGCTGCCTCTTCTCATCTCAATTGAATCCACCATTCTTAAGTTAATCTTGTACAGCTGGCAATGGCTCTCCTGTCCAGCTGTAAGGTACGTGCGCGTCTGCTCGCCTCTGACAGAACAATTCATGACAACATTGCAACCCGTCTCGTGCCTCATCACCTCCTCCGCCACGAACCTTTGTCCATTATGAGACAATTCAAATATTTCCTGTAATAAACAGGAAATTGTAACATGTACTAATTTGCTTCGTTTATACTTTTCTTTGTTCATAAAAGCGTTGTACTTACAAAACCGTTGGCCACGCCAGTCTTGGATGCTCCACCACCCCCTGCTACCAACACATGTCTACTCGTCAATGTTTGGACAGTATAAAGAGGGAAATCAACTCGCGCAAGTAAACCATCAGTTCTATTTCGTGACATTTCGATTCAATTATCTTATGATAATGATATAAAATTTTATATATTACACTCTACACACATCGGCAGTTAAATTAGGCATCTTGTTTTAATTAAAACTATCTAAATACGGTCATTTTTCGTTAAATGTTATGAGAAAATAGCTACAGCCCCTTCGAATCCTCCGAAGTTCCAACATGACAAAAGTCAAATTCTGACAGCTGTTTCAAAGTACGTAAATTGCCGAACCCTTTGTTACAAAATTTATATTTATATATAAAAAATACTTATTTAAAAAACGTTATAAACCTAGTCAATATCTTTATAATATTACGAAAATAATAATACCTATAAGGCACTATGGCATTCTTATCTTGTATTTAAAAATTTGCAGCGCCATCTACCGAGAAAAGATAGAAACTAACCACATTACCACCATAAACGAGCGCGAAGCAAGCTGGGATAAATTAACTTTAAAAAAAAAACAAACAAAAAAGATTGATCTCAGATTTAATATAATTTTTAACAATACTATTCACACATTAATTTTATATATTAATAATAATTATTATATATACTGTATACATATTTAAAATTATTTTACATATATTTCTTATAAAAAACTGATGCTGTCAACACTTTCCCACTGGAATAGCAAAAACAACAGCACGTAATATATCAACAATCAAAAGTCCCAAAATATCCCATCACTAGTGGCAATGGGCACAAGTACGGAAGTCATCCGTACAATCGCAACACTAGTAAGTGAATATAATTGATCGTATCAGCCCATCGCGGAAGGAATCCTCGCTGGGGCCGATGCCGAAGTTGAAGAAGACAGATTCCGCCGCCACTTGCTTGGCGCACGTGCCCATCTGATACCACCCCATTTTGTTAAATACCACACCAACTTTGTATACCTAAAGAACAAAATATCTATAAAATCTTCAGATACAAATTAATATTAATGATTTTAGCTTAGCTTGGTCTGAATATCAAAGGGACCTGGGCCTTATATATGTTTATATATTTATAATTATATATCCTAAAGCAATACAGTGGTACCTCTATATACGAATGTTTTGAGATACGAGGAATCGCACACGACCCCAACATGCGCCCCGATCTACATTCGCAGCGAGCGGCATACGGTGCTTTGAGATGCGAGCAAGGTTATGGAAGGAATTAAACTCGTATATCGAGGTACCACTGTATATAGAAGAAAACGTTAGATATTCTACGTTCGCCTCACCTTATTCCTTTGTATATAGACAGGTCTATTGAACATGATGTCCAACAGGTGTCTGTAAGGCACTCGGTTGCTGTAATGCGTGTAGGTGACTCTGGCGCCATCTGCGTCCAACAAGTGTGCGTATAGCAACTCGGAGTAACCTGCACCCGCCGCTGGGGGGGCGCCTGAGGTCGGCGGAGGCGTCTGGAACAAAAGATGGTGGATTATTAACACTAGATTTACCAGCTTAAATATACCTATTTCTACCAAAACCAAAAAAGTATATATATATTTGTTATGAGTATATATAAAATTCATAAAACTAATTCTTCTGTTATAGATTAAAGAAGATTAGAAGAATTAAAGAAAATGTTACGTACAGTAGGAATTTTAATTTGATCTTGCAAGACCAGTCATTTAGACTGGTCTGGTAAATCTAGTGTTAAATGGCAATAACCAAATGATAGGTGGACATATATCTTCATTATACCTTCAAAATAATAAGATTCCACAGTCACGTTTGACTTGAATTGGACTTAACTATATTTTGTGATATATATTATACAGGATTTAAATATTGTAAACTTAAGTATTCCATAAATAACAATTTTTATATATGAACCATTTTTAGTTAATAGCTTCACCAATAGGTTCGCATTGATTCATTCTATATTTAAAAACATGTCAACACAGACTCAAGCACTTCCATCCAATTACCTGTGTGGGCACTTGCAGACCAAGCAAGCAGATGTTTTTGTCAACCATGAATGTGACACAGCAATCCACAGCTGAAGTGTTATGACAGAGCGCCATATGCAAAATAGCACGATGGCAATACACACGATGCACCTCGGGGCTGTCCGGCAACTGGACTAGTGACGAACACGCCTGAGGACCTATCACCTCTGAAAAGTGTTACGATTAGTACTAGACTGCATTCAAATTCAAATATCTTTATTGCATGTCACAATTGTAATTAAGATGTTAGTACAATAAAGAGTGGTAGGCAGACTGATGATGGCATTAGCCCAGTATGCCGTCCTGAGGAAGTACCACCACGAGACTCCTCTGTGCCCTGTCAATTTGGACATCTGCATCTCTTCCAGGCAACCAACTTTGAGATGTAGAGCAATGCAGAAGACAAATAGCGGGAGTTATAAATAGATACAAATATAGATAAACATGAACTACACACAATACACACTATGTTACATAGATACATACATGAGCTAATAATGACAATAATAATACTATAATACACATATACATAAATACTAGGTAGATATTGTATGTATTTATGTATATATAACCTGTTATTATGTACTTTTTTAAAATCATTATTAATTACATTCGCGCCTCATTCACCGCATTCCTCTCCTAATGGTTAGCTAAAGAAATCGATAGTACAAAAAAAGACTCACCCATAAAATCATCTCTTTTTAACTTGAATCCAGTTCTATCGCACAATCTTGGTGCGTCGACAAAATCAGGCGACGGACATGACAGGATCTATGAGATAATTTGCAAATACTAAGACGCCCTCTCATTTGAAATCACATTGGAGAAAACAAAAGAAAAACAATTCACCTTTTACTTACTTGTTTTTGGTCTGTCGGGAATGATCTCTTCCTAGACATCCTGCATGTTGAGAATCCGGCCGGCATTGGCAAATCAGCGGTACTCGACAATATATTCATTAATACTGCAAACGACTCGGATTCTGTTAAAAGCGTCGATTTGGCCGGACCCTCGGCAAACTGCTGCGGTGTGAATGTCAGAAAACGTATCTTTTCTATTGCACCACGAACTGATTGCTTCTCTTTTTCCTTTAGATCTAGTAAAATTAATTAAAATAAATAATTAGAATAGGATATACAGTAATGCCCCGCTTTACGCGAGGGATACGTTCCGGAAAAAATCGCGTTAACTGAAATTCGTGCGATCATAGAGAAGTTGATGACTACATTATGTTTATACGCACTCTTTCGCGTAATTTAATAATAAATTTGAATTTCGCGTTATAGTGAAACGGCGCATAACGGGGTCGCGTAAAGCGGGGTATTACTGTATAAAAGTAAGGCTTGGCTTAGTTGCGGACTCCATGACTGTATGAATAACGAAAAGGTTAGGTTAGTGCTGGCTATGTATTAAGTTGGCACAATTTAAAAAAAAAAATACATTTTACATTTAGTAGTTCCTGGGGTCCTCAACTAAAGCATTACGAAAAGGAAAATAATAATAATAAAATTCTTTACTTGTAAAAGTTTTACAAATTGGCGAACTTAATGCCTAAAGGCATTTTCTACCAGCCAACCGGTCTGGAGAAATAATTGAAGAAAAGTAGTGCAAAGAAGGAAGTTGTATAGAGGATATTTGGTTTGTTTATGAATATTAATATTATAAATAATAAACCACTACATAGTATAATATATACATAAATACAGAAAATGATTAATAAATAATTTGTGATTAATAAATAATTTGTGTAATAAATTATACAACAAAAATTGCCACTTATTTTTTTTTATATATATAGATAGATATTTCGTAATAAATAACCAAAAAATGAATAAATACCTGAAGCAGGCTTCTTTGCTTTAGGCTGCAAACTAGGACTCGGTGCCGGATGATCTAGGATTTCATTTTCAGTCCTGGAGTTTGAATCCTGGTCAATATCTGGCGCATTCCGACCACCATCAGATACTGGCTGGTCACTTTCTACTAAGAGTAAAACAATAAGTTATTCTTACTGCGTTTTAGTAGTTCCAGAGCGTGATATCCACATATTAAAGGAAATTATTTAAAATTATTTTGCTTATAATTCCCGCTACAACATTCAATAATTTGTCTCGACGCGTTTCGCCACTTCACGTATACTGATGATGCCACGTAAAGTGGCGAAACGCGTCGGGACAAATTATTGAATGTTGTAGCGGGAATTATAAGCAAAATAATTTTATATAATTTCCTTTAATATGGATTTTCGCAAAGTAACGCCTGAAACAACCAATTATATATCCACACATCCATAATCAAAAATACCCCGAGGTGTATATGTAGTCAAAAGATTGGTATTATACAGATAAAGCCAGTCATATGACCGTACTTTATAGCTTATAGCTTAGTATCATAGCACTTACGATAGTCATCATTAGATTTGTTCTTTTGTGTGTCATCTACTACTGTTTCGTTGTCTGCTGCGGTATCCTGATCAGTCTTACCAGTCTCCACTACCTCGGGACTGCTTTCAGCTGAGCTTTCAATATTTACTACCTTCGATGTTGACGGCTCCGGGCTCTGAAAATTAATAACAAAACATTGAAAGCTTGAGCCTTTAAACATATTTTTGTATATTTTCGTTGAATATATTTTTATATATTTATCATTTTCTTTTATAATTTGTGTTGCACTACTGACAGACACTGTTTCTGATTCAATTGAGTGCTTTTACTCATCAAAATAAATATAAATTATCAGAATTAATTTGATGGATGGGATGGGGAGGGGAGGGGGTCCTTCCTAATATCACATTTATTATTAATATATCCAAATATTAGACCATTTTGTTAATTTTCATACCTATGTTTGATTTGATAATTTCTAGGTGTAAAAATGCAATATATGACGTCACATGGGGGGGGGGGAGGGTCAAAAATATATATGTAATTCTTGTAACGTAATTCATAGATGGTTCCTTATCACTTGACACCAACTTACTTTTCTCTGATCAGTGTCCATGATGACTTGCTCATCAGTGTTCCTTCTCTGCTGCGCTTTGGCATACCTTTCAGCCGCTCTGAACAAATCCAATTCACTGTCAATTGTAAGCTCGTCCAAAGTGAATACCGTGATTAGAGTATCAGGTTCTATGTCCGTGAAACTACTGTCTTGAAGAACCTCCATTGTGTTGTTGCTAATTATCTGGAAAAAAAAAATTATTCAAAAACATACCCTGTTGTTAACCCTGAATTTTCACTCTGATTTTATTTATTTTTATTCAGTAAAAATTATTTATTAATAATTAGTAAATTTTATAACAAGACAACCATTAGACAGTAATCAAAATAAAATTATAATATGTTGCATATATTTATATATCAAATATCCAGTTTAAACATTAATTTGCATTTTTGTCTTTCTGTTATTCATATATTAACACTAGATTTACCAGCTTAAATATACCTATTTCTACCAAAACCAAAAAAGTATATTTGTTACATATAAAATAATATAAAATTTATAAAACTAATTCTTCTGTTATAAATTAAAGAAGATTAGAGAATTAAAGAAAATGTTAGACGCAGTAGGAATTTTAATTTGATCTTGCAAGAGCAGTCATTTTGACTGCTCTGGTAAATCTAGTGTTAATAAGTAACAAACGTAATGACAGCTAGGTGACAGTAGATAGTTGCAATGGATTATTATCATTGGTCAAAAATCACGTCAACAATCAAGCGTGTGATTGGTCTATTTTGTTTGGTTCAGCTGTGTGACATTTGGAGTTTTGAACTCTACTCAGTGAATTTATACTTGAATGTAATTTCTAATAAATAAAGTGGACGGCTTTTGTGATAGTGTTTCTACCATGTCAATTACTTAATAATATTTAAAATAGTATGGGATATCTTAGTCGAGTCATTATGCATTTATTATTTGTATACCTGCAAACATTTTTCCATAAGAACTGATTCCTCGAATAATCTCGCAAATTCATAGGCACGGCATGCATTTTTGGGGGACAAATCTGACCACAGATATCTGGTACATTCCTTCACTAAATGTGGTAACATATACTTCTTTGCACCATAACACAGCTCACACGCCTTGTCAAATGTTGTTATGTTTATATTATCCGTGTATATGTATCTAAAAATAACAATAATATAATATTAATGCTACATTAATTATTTTAATAATAAAAATTTAGGATACTTACTCTAATAGAGCCCTAAAAGCATCAGGTTGTACATCTAGAATAGGTATCATATCGTTCCTCTCAGCCATGCCACCGAAAAACATGGCTTCGAAAACCGGTGATGCCATGGCTAGGATTAACTTATGACCTCGTATTACTACCTGGTTAGGCTCCGAACCCACCAAAAATGTACAATCCGACCACTGCCCAGACTCCAATATATATTGCCCTCTTTGTTTCATTTCCGTACAAGATAATTGCCAGTCATTCAGTAGCCCCGCCATTGTATAAATAGTAGAAACGTCCGTCTATCCCGCACTTCACAGTCTTTTTAAAATTACGTAAATTGTATAAAAATAAACAAAACGGCACCGTCAAATCAGAATATTCTCAGCTAGTGACGGCCGGCGTTTAAATCGAGCTACAATTTTTAATAAAGTTTTATTAAAAATTTCAAATAATATTTCAATAAAAACACTCCCAAATCGTTTAAATATATTATTTCGTTATTTATTTATAAATGCGAAATAGGATTAATAATCCAAGACGGAAAATCTATAAACAGTCCGCGCCCATACTCTCAAAACGTACATAAAGTATTTATTTATTTTTCAAAAATATTGTTTGTTTAATATTTTCTTATTATTACATAAGTAAATACAAAAATATATATATAAGGAATATTTTGGAAGTTTTATCTATTTATTTTGCAATCATCAAAAAGCAACATTCTTTATAAACATTAAATATCTGAATATTTCTTCTAGTAACATCGTAATTCATAACTATACGTCAAGTTTGTTTTTGAGCGAGTTATTTATTATGGTGGGTTTGTGAAAATCAATTAAAATGGACATTGAGGAAATTAAATCCGTAGTTCAAGACAAGTTTTCCTCTAGCGATAAAGTTACTGCAATACTATGCGACGCCAAGGTCCTGCATCCGGAGTGGGTTAAAAATGAAAGAATATTAGCAATCGTCGAAAATGATAACGAAAAAGCTGTTTTCTGTTTATTTTGTTCAAGATATCCACCGAAGACGTTTCCCGACTTATCGGTAGAAATTATATTGCCCGTCGATAAGTCTTTCAAATGCGATATAGATAACAAGCCTTCCGATTCGGAGACGATATTATATCTTAACATACAGTCAAGAAATAATAAATTAAAGTTTGAAATACAAATGACACCGCAAGTCGGCGCCTTCGTGGACGAATTGTTCCGCGGCTTAGAGAGCGCTGAGAAGGCGACCGTTGTTCCAGAATTCATGTGGCTCCAGAAATACTCCAGTAAAGATGATACCAATATCAGTCCGACGCAATATCCTCGCCAGGCTGTCACTGTTGGTCAGAACCGGACAGCGAGAGAGAATCGCATCAAATTTGAAATGCAAATGAAGGAAAGTTACTTCACATATACCAATACGTTTACAATCTTTACAACGACCTGGAATGTCAATGACAAAACACCTGTCATACCATTAGACAACTGGTTGAATGTGGAGAGTGAACCACCAGACATATACGCTGTGGGATTCCAGGAACTAGATCTATCTAAAGAGACATTTTTGTTTGATCAAACGCCCAAAGAAGAAGAGTGGTACAGAGCTGTACTGTCAACTGTTAATAAAAAAACGAAGTATATTGACGTGAAAAGAGTTCGACTCGTGGGGATGTTACTTATAATTTTAATAAAAGAAAAACACATTCAATATGTACATAACGTAGACTGTGTTACGGTGGGGACAGGCATTATGGGAAAGATGGGCAACAAAGGCGGAGTCACCATAAGGTTTGAATTTCACAATACATCTCTATGTTTCGTGAATTCTCACTTGGCTGCACATGTCGAGGAGTTTGAAAGACGGAACCAGGACTTCAGAGACATCTGCAACAGGACTCACTTCAGACAGACCTACCATGACAGTAGAAGCATAAAAGACCATGATCAGATATACTGGATAGGAGATTTAAATTACAGAATCACAGAATTAGATCCAAATACTGTTAAAAAGTACATAGAGGAGAATAATTTGCCACCTGTTCTGGAATGGGATCAGCTGAACTTGCAGCATAAGCAAAATAATGTGTTCTTTGGATACACAGAAGGCCCTATTAAATTCAGACCGACTTACAAGTACGATCCGGGAACAGACAACTGGGACTCCAGCGAGAAGAACAGGGCGCCCGCCTGGTGTGACAGAATATTCTGGAAAGGGGAAGGCATCAAGCAGCTGGTTTACAGAAGTCATCCATCAATCAACATTAGTGATCACAAACCCGTATCGGCAACATTTCAATCGGAAATTAAAATAATTGATGAAGAGAAGTATAGAAAGATATATGAGGAAGTTATTAAGAAGTTAGACAAGCTGGAGAATGAACTTATACCACAAGTGACGGTAGACCAGACCGACATAGACTTTGGTGTTGTTAAATATCTGGAGCTGCAAGTGAGGAGTATGACTATTGCGAACACTGGACAGGTGTTGGTGGAGTTTGAATTCATCAAGAAACTTGATGAGACCAGCTTCTGCAAGGAATGGCTCTTAGTTGAGCCTCACAAGAAATACATATACCCAGGAGAAACCTGCAACATACAGTTAAAGGTTTTGATCAATAAAACTTCTGCTTGCAAAATGAACTCGGGTAGTGATAAATTATATGACATTCTTGTACTTCATTTGGAAGGTGGCAAGGATATATTTGTGACAGTATCCGGGACATATGAACGCAGTTGTTTCGGCTGCTCAATAGAAGCTCTAGTCAATCTGAAGGTGCCGATTCAAGCTGTACCATTTGGTAAGCTATTAGAGCTGGAAAACAAAAGAGATTCGGCTCTGAACCCATCAGCTTATGCTATACCGAAAGAGATTTGGTATCTAGTTGATCATATATACTTACACGGGTTAAAAGAACCAAATTTATTCGAACAACCTGGGTTACATCTTGAAGTGGTGAAGATAAGAGATTGGCTGGACAGTGGGTCTGTGGAGCCAATGCCTGGCAGTATTCATTCCGTTGTAGAGGCGTTACTTCTGTTATTGGAAAGTACTGCCGAGCCTATAATACCTTACAATCTCCACTCGCATTGTCTGAGCTCTTGTTCTAATTACATTCAGTGCAAGCAAATTGTAATGCAGTTGCCTGAATGTAGGAAGAACGTGTTTTTGTACCTTTGCGAGTTTTTAAAAGAAGCCCTGAAGTACAGTCCTGAAAATGGATTGGATGTTAAAACGTTGTCAACGCTGTTCGGACAGATATTCTTAAGAGATAACCCGTGTCATCATCAGGAAATAACGAGACCGAATAAACAAATTATTGACAGGAAAAAGGCTTTTTTCGTTCAACACTTTCTGGTTAACGACCACAATGAATTGTTGGTTTCCAGATAGTCTGATTTTAATGTCCTATATACAACTGATATTTATTAATTATGATTAGTAATTTATTTTTAAATGTTATTTTTAACATAAAATTAATAATAAAGCCATAATTTAATTTTTTAATGTATATTTTACATTCATATTATTGTAATTATTTTGTATTTAAGCACTTAGGATTACTGCTTGTAATTTCATATTTTATAATGTTTTTGCAGCACAAGATGTTCTAAGCATCGTGTTAATTTTTTCAAAATAGTCATAATAAAATTCGAGAGATGGCGTTGCTCATGGAATTTTTGGGATAACGGTTAAAGTATATAATATACTTTTTATATATTGTTTTGTAAATGTATGGCGCGTACGCAAATGATTACTCTGTAGTTTCATTTAATTAATATATTAATAACGATTCCTTTAAAAATTGTTTTAGTTAATTCCAATTTTAACGGGATTGCACATTGTTGTTGTGCATGCAATTAATTTTCGTTACATTTACCCATTAATTGGGCAATATTTTTATTGTGGTATCCCTCAACGTTCGGTTACTGTAAAAATGGCTTACCATTTTTTATATTTAATTTACTAAATTTCAACTTTATATTATAACTTTTAAAACATTTTATTGTTAAGTGAACAAATCTTCAAGCAGTAATTTAAATATCATAATATATAAGGAATAATTTCGAGTTTAAATATTATTTTTAATTGGCAACTGCAAAAACTGAACGTAGTATCCTAGATTTTGAATCGATAATGGCGGTCGATTTGTTTCAACCAATGAGATCGCAGCATTTCACCGTTTTGAACATTGACAAAACAAAAACTTCAACAAACGGAAAGCTGTTGTGTGGGATATTATTTCTGTTATTATAACTGCTCAGAATTGAATTTAACAGTCACTTGAGAGGTAATTATTTAAAAGCAGGAGTCACGGTTGAGAGTTATTTAAATTCGACTACGTTTCCTTTGTGCGCGGTCTACAATAACAAAGAGCTAGCTTATCTTGACTTCTTTGTTTTCCTTTTGTTGCATTCGGGTATCTTAGCTGCGTTATTTTAATAAATAAAAAATATTTCCAGGAATCTAGAAACTTTGAGAAAATGGAAGTTCAAATGAATCGTGAGTATATTATTTTATAATTTGTTACTATATTTTTTTTTAAATTTGTTATACGTAAAAATATTAAATAAAATATTTTTGTTTAATTAATACACTCTATTGTGTTTTATATGAAACAATAAAATATTTTTTTTTAAATAGTTCTATAAATTTAAAAACTATGATACTTATATTCTTTCATATCTACCTACAATTAAATTAACAATAAAAACATCTATTATTGCTAAAGTTTGAATTATTGATTTTTACACTGTGGAGATCCAAACGAAAGATTACTTATTATAATTTGTTCAATACAACAAACATTTGAAGTGAACAAGGCGCTATTATTATTAAATTTTCGCATATTATTAAATACAATTGTATTTTGACATGTCCAAGTGTTCCTATAGAAACCAACAGATGATGTTAGAAAATAGAATAAAACACCTTAAGGTTTATCAAATGTTTAATATTCTTTGGAGCATAGTGGTTAATGGGCCAATCTTTCACAGAGGTCCCGAGTTCCATTCCCGGTCAATATATATAATTTATAAAGTAGATATTCGTTTCAAAAATAGGTGTTGTTCAATGCACATCTATGAATTCTTGTTTAAAACATATATACACACATTTATTTATTTATAAAGCCACCTACAAAATTACTTTAGTACTATATAATATATTATAAAAATGAGTACTATTATATAAACTAAATGAAATTTTAATTATAGGATAGGACGGCATGCTCAAAGTGATAAAGGGATAGATATTACACTTCTAATAAAATACATAGTTTAGATGTTACACAATAATGAAAATAAAATAAAATAAAAAATCCAAATATATATAAGTAAGAGAGGGAAAAAAATCATAAAAAAAAAACAAAATTAAAACACTAGTTAGTTAGTTAAAGATAGTTAGTATCGAGATATTTCCTGTATTTTGGTTTATTGTTGGAAAAAGCATTTATGTTGATTCTTTTAATATGTATATAATTGATGTGTAGTTATAGACAATGTTAAGACCGAAATGGCGAATATAAAAGACGTTATAGTGAATTGTAATTATTGTGGAAGATCCCCGCCTACCCTTGTGAGTCTTTTAAAATTATATATTTGTGTTTTATAAAGAATTCACCAGTGGTTCGCACACTGTTCTGTGGGACCTATCAACAATCCGATTAACTATACATAATTTTGCACACTAGTTTAGGTAGAAAAGGTGGGAGGGAATTTCTGATAATATAATAAACTAGCAGTTGCCCGCGACTATGTCTGCGTAATAATGAAGTTTAATGATGTTTCATATTTCAGTCAACAGAAAATGCCTTCCACACCCGTGTCGCAAAATCTACTAACTATATGAATTACAATGTGAATTTAAAATAAAACGTAATATTTCTTAAAAAACAATTGAAAGACTGACAGTACATTTGACCGCCAAAATTTGGCATAGACATCGAATTGTCTGAACTTAAAATAAAATGTAATATTTCTTAAAAAAAAACAATTGAAAGTATTCTATAGTCTATGTTCATCAGGGATTTTTTACGATTCTAATGGTGAAAGAATTTATCAAATCGGTCCAGTAGTTTCGGAGCCTATTCAATACATACAAACAATCAAATGTTTCCTCTTTATTATATTAGTATAGATATATAAGGTTTAAATAGAGATGCCAGTATAGTGAATCTAATTTAGGTAATTCTATGTCTGAGATAGGAGGTTTCATCATAATTTAGACCAGCGGTTCTCAAACTTTTTTGGCAAAGGAAAAAGCCTTAATATAATTATAAAAAAGTGATTTATATGTATTTATGAATAATCATATTGCAATGTAATATTTAGTTGGAATATTTGGATGTAACCTTATAATCTCCTTTTAGTAGGTATTTTTTGCAGTATTTTAGCCCTAGGGTTCCGCGGAACACACTTTGAGAATGGCTGATTTAGGCTAAGGTCAATTGTCAATTGTTTTGTCTTATGTATAAATAATCTTTACCCACGACCCAAAAATTAAAAACACGTTGAAAAAAAGACACACATCCCAACGGTCGTCGGATAACAAAACGGGTTAATAATGAGTTTTAAATTGAAAAAGTATTGCAACGGTCGTCGGATGACAAAACCGCCCGCTCGGGATGCGTCATTCGTGTTTTATTCGAACAAGATGCTCATTGTAACCGTTTCACATGTTTACGTGAGTCATTGACATCGCTTCTTGTCTTATTTTTACGAGTTGCCGTATGTAGGGTGCATTTACTCGCCTCCATGTTAAAACATGCCCATCTTATAAGTCTATCTCGGTAGCATATCATTTTATGTTTATCCATAGGTATATGACAATGCCCCTATACAGCAGCTATTCTTCTACGTCATAGTAGATTATTATGACATTAGTATGTAAGTGAATAATGCCAGTATACAGCAGCTAAATCAAATTGATAATTATTAAATTTATTTCATTTATATTTGTATTTGTATTGTCGAGTAAATGCGCTCTATCGGAGCTCAATTACTAAAAGTAAATACTTAAATAAAAATATCAGTATTTTATCTCTAAATATCACCTTTGTATTGGCAACTAAGCTATTAGTAATATAACTATATATTGCTTTTTAAATGTGTGATACATTTTTCTTAAATCTCAAATCGTAAACTTGTGCTATATTATCTCAAAACAATCCAACACACAATAAATATTAAAACCACTAGTCTTTGTATTTGGGGAAAAAAAAAACAAATGAAGATTCGAAGAAAAAAAAACAAAAACAAACTAATTTCATTTGTTTATCTGGATGATGTCATAGGTGATTAGTGTTAATAAAGAAAAAATGTTTCGAGAATACGTTATTTCCGTTAAAATTGATTCCAAATATAAAAAAGTGAGTAATTAATGGGTAAATTATTAATGAAATAGCACTTTATTAAATTGACACTTTCTCTCTCTCTCTCTTTGATTAAATGAGTAAAGAAGTAAAAGTTCTATCACGGTTTGTTTTAGACCTCGCTCATAGAGATAAGCTTTATTTACCAGACATGATAGTGGCTTTTTGTAAATTTAAACAATATGGTTTAACTAGGTATGTTGTTTGACGACTTTTTAGGATACATGTAGAGATAGCTAGCATATTATTAACAGATAAATAACCAATCGTGACGTTATTTCGCCTTCTTCTAAGCGATATCAAACGTGTTTAATTTTTATCCGGTACGTCAAGAAAATCGTATCGTCCTTTAAATAATATCTCGTGTCGTGTGTAGTATGAAGCGTCTATAAGCGGCTGTTAGGACGGGAAACTTTATTCGTTTCACTCTAGTAACTTCTCTTAGCTGGAGTGCGTAGGATCGATAGTCGCTTTATGATGATTTATCCAATTTTCAAGTAGGGTAAAGGGCCCAGTTTCTGACTCTTTAAGAGTGATTCTAAGATTATCATAGGATAACTTATAAAAAATTTAATGTGAATCAATAATGTTTTATTTTAAAAATAAGTTGGCGATTTCTTGAACAGATTATATGTGTTAAATAATTTTTTAAACCAAATTAATAATAGAAATTAATATTTTAAAAATTAATGTTTAGAGACCCAGTTTCTGACACTTAAAATTTATTTGGTTGTAGTTTCTGACACTAACATCGGCCTAGTTTCTGACACTCATTTGAAAATTATTTTTAAGGTTACATAAGTACTATCAAGTTCCAATTTGTAATAATAAAAAATAATTTATCATTAATTATTATTTATTATAAATAAAACATTGATTTTTAACACTATTAATTAAAATGACGTATAAATATAAAAAGATATAAAAACATTCAAATAAACACAATTTAAAATTAATTTAAATTCTCCACGACTTTTATACAATAAAGTTGTTCGTGGAATTTTAAATTTTAAGGCCGTAGTTTTAACAGGTTGACAGCTTAAAACTTCTTTTATCGCTTGCTCTAGCGCTTTATCATCGTATCTTACTTTTTTTTTGAATCCCTAAAAATAAAAATAAAATAATATTAATAATAATAAAAGTATTTTATCATCAATGAAAATTATTATTCAATTAAAAACAAATTATTACCGTAATAATTATTTCAAAAATTAACAAAAGTGACATTTTGTCCACACTTGATATTTTTGTATTAAAATTAATTTTTAACAATAAATGATATTTTATTTACTCTACAAAATATTCAACATTAATTAATTACTGTAATTAAAGAAAATTATAAGACAAAGAATCACTATAAACCTAAATAAATATTTTTACATTTTATGGAGATGTCAACTGTTCGATCCTGGTTCGCTCTGTTCGGTGAAGGGCAGCCGCGAGCTGGAGTCCTTTCTTAATCTGGCGCCAATTTGGCCCACACCGCGCATCAGCGCAGCCCGTTTTGCGCACGAACTGCAAATCTAGTTGGTCGCGCCTGCACTAAAAATCGAGTTGGCCGCGCCTATAAAATTGAGCCTAGTTATTGACACTCATATTTTAATAATAAAATATTGTTTTTAATGATATTTTAATATTTTATAGCGAAGAAAAGGCTATTATTAATCATACAATATATAATTATATATGTTTTTATACTTACATGACTGTTAAAACGCGTATTCAATATACGGACACTCTTACGCAATAACTTAGACTACAACTGAAAAATCGCTTCGACCGTCACTCAGGGCCTTAAATATTTTTTTTTTGTATAAAGTAGTTTTGTTTATAACTATTGCTATTATAAAATCAGTACTTAATTAAATTATTTTACTTTTGAAAAAATTAATTAACTTATATAAGAAACAATTTTTCTTTAAATTGAAATTAAAGTGAAAAGTGTCAGAAACTGGGTCAGTGTCAATAACTGGGTCCTTTTACCCTATATTCACACTAATATTGTCGACTTCTATTACCACTTTAGGTAGGTTTAGATAAAATTCAAATTTTACTAGTTATTGTGGGTAGTTTGTTTGTGTAGATTCTTCGTTGTTGTATTGAGATGGAGAATAAAATTTTGAGGGTATTTCAACAAAATAAATGAACACTGCCAAAATGTTAGTTCCGGTGGTGTAGAGGAAGGCGGGTAGTAGCACAAATGACAAAAATACGAAACGACTTTCGTGTTTTTTTTTAAAATCAATCATACAATTGTCGATCAAGCTTTCAATGAGTTAATTGTATCTGTCCACCCACTAGTGCTTTCTCGGTAGTGGTTTTCTCAGCATGACTCAGAGCAGAGTTCGTGTTATCCTCGATATGGTGGTCTATTCTTCTTCAATACTTTCTTTCCTCCTTACATCTATTTGGTTTATGTTTTTTATTTTTATTTTCATCATTCATCTAAATTAGGTATTTTTGTAATTTTATTAAAGGTTGAGTATCTATCCCTTTATCTCCTCGATAAGGCTGCCATCTCTTCTTACTCGCTTACTCTATATTATTAAGTAATATAAATAGTAAAAAAAACTGGTGGTGGAGTGGATAGTGCCTTGTTTTATGCTAAAATTCTGGGTCAATAGCAGGTGTTTTATTTATCTTGAGATCTGATACTAATTAAAAATGAAGGTCGCTCTATGAATGCTTTAAAATCTGCATATGTGAGTTCTATAAAAAATTAGCAGTTGTGTACAGTTGTATGCAGTGTAATTTTAACGTGCGTCTTCAAATCTAGAATAGTGTCAGGTTAAGTTTCCTCATATGGCGAGGGGACGTGGGCGACTCGCCTCCCACGAGCAAATTCATCTTTGTGAACCTTTCTCTGGTGAATGTACACTGTGCGTTTTTTTGTAGTAAAGCTGCTCTGTCGCATGTGGGTTAACCTTCAACTGCTGAGGTGGGGGCCTCGCAGGCTTTGAGAAAATAAAATTTTTGAAGAAGAATTTTTAGAGCAACTAATTCAAGGGTCGGCAACCTATGACCCGTGGGTCACCGAGTGACCCATTCGGTAGTTTCAAGTGACCCACTTTAGTTCCTAAAATAAAGTATAAGATACTATATATAAAGTAGAAGATCACTAAAAATAACTTTGAACCACTCGGCTTTCCACTGCATTTTTTCTCGAGAAAATTTAAGTCGTTCACATAAATGAAATTTCTTCAAAGCCGGTTTCCGTTTAATTTTTAGACGTTTTATGAATGGACATTGTTGTATTATCTTTTGTACAGTTCTTATTGAGGCTTTAGTTCCAACATTGCATTTTATTTGTCTAGCTGTCAGAGTTGAATTAGATGTTTCACGTAATATTGCTCGACGTTCCCTTGATGTAGTTGCGAATTTTGTACGTCCTTTAAAATTTTTTCCGTAATTTTCACGATCTTCGAGAAATTTATTTACTCACTACTTGATGCGACCGTCCAATTTTTTTGCCAATTGCTCTATTAGAATATCCTTCTTCATGCAAAATTTTAATAGCTCCTTGTTCTTCTAAGGTTAAACACTTTTTTTACCCATATTGAAATAAAACAGATTTTTAAGTCTCAATTTTCTTTTCTCTAAACACAATACGCATACCTCAACGTCACACACTTTTGTTTCTTCAACTCTACTGCCGCAAGTTACTCGTGGTCGTATTCAAGTGGCGCGCTGCAACATGCATAAACTTGTCTGTAAACGCAATATGCAACAAAAGATTTGTATCATTATCGTAATGAAATTATTTTAATAAATATTAAAGAAAATTAGTAAAAATGTAGTGGTCTTATTCATGTTGCGAAGAGTGTATAATAAATCTACTATGATATAGAAGAGGTCGCATAAAGTATTTTAATTTGGTTTAATCGTGTAACCTTGCAGAGGACTCAATAATATGATTCAAAAAACAACTCTAGACTCTCAAGCGAATACCTAAAACTTGGGATCGATATAGTGTTAGAAATAAAACCGGGAGATGTGGCGAGACTTGGGGGTGTAGGCTTACTATAAAACACTGGGATACGGTTGATAGCACACGCACGAGTCGACGTGCTATTTGAAACGTAATAATTATAATGAAAAAATATATATTGTTACTATTACATAGTACTCTTATAATGCGTTTTCATATTACGCGAGTTTATGTCCCAATGTTTCCCCCATATAACGCGGAAATTTCACATGTTATATTACTGTACTGTGATAGTTATGATCATTTGCACATATATCGTTATTACATAGTTTTCCTTAATATAGGATTGTAAATCCCCTTTAAAAAGATTAATTAAATGTGAATAATTTGTACAAAACGCGTTATAAGGGGTATTCCGAGCGCGTTAGACGAGTATCCTTGTACAACGCGTTTTCCTATAATGCGGAACTAATCTGCCGTGTTATAGGGGATGAGGGTTTTTCAATATTATAATCTAATTTAATGGTTTTTTCATATTTACTTCAACTCAGAATCCATTTTACTTCATTTATATAAAGATTAATTAAAAATCTGGAACAAATTTATTTATTATCATATAAATTACGCACAAAAATTGTTCTCTGTTGTCGTTTATTGAAATCCATTTATCATTAATAGTTTTAGATAAATAGAAGAGTGTAGAACAAAGATATTGTAAAAAATGCAATTGGGATTAGTAGTATACTAGATTATTGTTATACTTCAGGTCGTTGGTCTCGGTGATTCATATAGTATTAGTTAGGAATTGTTTGTTGTGCCTAATTATATCTAGTACATCTCGTCGTGTGTGTGTGTGTGTTTTTAGTACATCGCATTCTTGTTTGTATGTAGGTACGGTCGAGTTTATACAACACGCTCATAATGGTCAAAAATATGACGATATAATTGGTTGTTTCAGGCGTTACTTTGCGGAAATCTATGTTAAAGGAGATTATTTAAAATTATTTTGTCGTCGAAGCGAAGCCGAAGCGACCGCACGTATCCTGATGATGCCGCGTGAAGTAGCGAAACGCGCCGAGATAAGTTATTGGATGTTGTAGCGGGAATTATAAGCAAAATAATTTTAAATAATTTCCTTTAATATAACGGTTGTCAGTTAGTTAAATTTATTTCGGAAGTTTTGCAGCCATCATGAATATTCTTGGAACGTTGAAAAATATATGATTGTAAAGGGTCTACTCAAATCGTGTGGGTAGACTGCTAATATGGATCTAGGCTACTTGTCTCGGATTTCTTTGTTTTTGTGGTTTTCGTTATACTCGAATGTGGGATTTAAATTGTGTTTTGTTTCTTTATATCCTATCTTATTTAATATTGGTTAGAAAGTCGTTGTACATGTTAGCCTTCACCAATCAAAATTAAAAAATTTAATTTCACATATAGTTAGAATCACAAAATACTCGCCAATCATAGCCTGTGCAATATAATGTTAGTAGGTACAATTAAGCATTTTAAAAAATATAATACAATGAATGTAAATAAAGCTAGTACCTAAGTATATAAGCACACCAACATACACACAATCATCTCGGTCACACTAGGTTGTTATGAAAATAATCAATACATGTATTGGTGAGTATCAATTAGTAAACACGGCGGTAATTATGAAAAATAGGGGAGTAAGGGATACATAGACGTTCATTTTTAATTTATGTTAGTAATATTTCCTTTCCCATTATGAAGTTGAAATTTCGGTAAAATAATCATTTGTTCAGTTCAACTCAGTGAAGCAAGTTTACGTGCTATAGGTTCAGACTAGGTAGATGTAGGTAGGCCTTGATCGATCGATGTACGCGTGTTCTTTTTACGATTAATGACAACTTTTAAAAACGAACCGATTGTAAGACAATTTAATTGTCTGTCTCTTTCTAATAGAAATTATTTTAGAAATTAAATTAGGTTAGATGATTTTATACAGATTACAATTGCGAATAACTTAATGTTTAAAATAATATTTAGCTTGAAACTTGAAATATACAAGTGGAATACGGCAATCTCCCACATTTAAAAAAATCAGTGTCACAACCGGAAAACGATTTTGTCTTGTTTGTGCTAATTTAAGCCAACATGATCTACACTAAATGTGAATGTAACATAACATAACTTATCTGACAATTTTTTTTTTATATTTCTTATATAGGTTTATTTTACCAGCCTTCTTAAACTTTATGGAAATTTGAATTGGATTTGTATCGTGTTTAAGAGTGGACACGTCGTAAGATGGTGCCCTGGACCTCCCTTTATGGTCGAACGGGAAGTGATGTCTGCTCGAAATGCGCATCGTTGGTGAAGGTCTTATTTAATCAGGAAGCTTGTGTTATGAACGGGTTTTTGCAAATGCGAAATACTGCATGTTGTTTTCTTCACGGAATCTCAGTATCTCTGTTTGACCTATGACGTAAAGTCTTATATTGATAGCTGTCTATACCGGAGCAATGACCTCTGATTCATATTTTCTTAATAAGGTTGCGTTATTAACGAATATGTCTAGTACAAGATTTGCTCCATAAATTATTAGTATTGACATGGTTATTTGAAGTGTTTTTTTTTTCATTTTTCAGGAAATAAGGCAAATATCAATCCTATGGCTTGTTGTGATGTGTTGTAATTCTATTATTCAGATATTGTGAGCGTTAACACTAGATTTACCAGACCAGTCAAAATGACTGGTCTTGCAAGATCAAGTTAAAATTCCTACTGCGTGAAACATTTTCTTTAATTCATCTAATCTTCTTTAATCTATAACAGAAGAATTAGTTTTATGAACTTCATATTATTTTATATACATATTCGTAACAAATATTTTTTATATAGAAATAGGTATATTTAAATACGTGGTAAATCTAGTGTTAATTAAAATTTTGTATGTACTTATTAATATTTTTAAAAAACTTTTTAATTTCTGCTCAATAAAAAGAATTTATTAATTAACACTAGATTTACCAGCTTAAATATACCTATTTCTACCAAAACCAAAAAAGCATATATTTGTTACAAATATATATAAAATAATATAAAGTTCATAAAACTAATTCTTCTGTTATAAATTAAAGAAGATTAGAAGAATTAAAGAAAATGTTATATGCAGTAGGAATTTTAATTTGATCTTGCAAGACCAGTCATTTTGACTGGTAGTGTTAAGGTTCCTCTTCGATTCTGATTTATTCTTATTGGTGTACGTGAATTACATGAAATCGCTTTTTTTTGGTGATTTAAGATTCCCCCGAGCTACTTAATTCTTTTCGGATTGTTTTTTCTTCATTATATCAATCGTGTTTGGAATTTATTTTGCTCTTTATCGTTTATACTTTTCACTCTTATTTATATATCTTCTTTATAATAGATCTTTAGAGAAACTTGTGTGAAATAATAGTGTAGATTAAAATGGGTTAAAAATATATTTATCACAATGTATTGTGGCAACAGAAAGAGCAGAAGAAGCAAGAAAGATGACACTGACAGACTGAACGTCAAAACCTCAAATCTTCTTAACACTAGATTTACCAGCTGAAATATACCTATTTCTACCAAAACAAAAAAAGCATATATTTGTTACGAATATGTATATAAAATAATATAAAGTTCATAAAACTAATTCTTCTGTTATAGATCAAAGAAGATTAGAAGAATTAAAGATAATGTTAGATGCAGTAGGAATTTTAATTTGATCTTGCAAGACCGGTCATTTTGACTGGTCTGGTAAATCTAGTTTTAATTAAGTATTTTCGGCTTGCAGAATCGACCGCCACAAATCTATCGAAAATCTTGCGTGACATTTGTTCTATTCCTGACTGCAGTATGTTATTATTTATCTCACGTACATACGGCGGTTTTCAAATGGATACAGTTTTTGTAGGTATATAACGGTGCGTCGTGAACGGCAAAGGAGTTATCTGTATCCCTTTCACACATGCCTCGACTTCGATATGATAAGAATATAGTTATCCCTTTCTAATGATTGTTTCTTCCAGTCCAAAGTCCAATCTGTGGGCTTATCACGAATTTAGTCTGGCTTTCGAATCGAGCTGTCACAAGTAAAACGGATCCGTTAGTCATCGGAATCATGAATTTTTACTAACGACTAACGAGCACCAGCAATCTATCAAATGAACGAAAGATCGAGACGTTCGAAAATTAAGAAAAAGTATCTAAAATATTGTAGTTCCAAATCCGCGCGCGGTGGCGCTGCTCAAATTTCCATACAAATCGCTTGAAGCAAACTCGGTTCGAAAGCCAAACTAAAATTAGTGATAAGCCCACTGTATCCATTTGAAGATTGTCGTTTGTACCTATAGTTTTTGTGATTATTATTTCTGCAATAAGTTTCAAAATCTTTTTCTACAATTCAACCACTAATCTTAATTTTCAGTTTTAATTATTTAAATATATGTATATGAGTCTGAGATTACGGTCGGGGCTCTTGGATACAAGGCAAAATCGATAGGAGTACCGTCGCAGGAGGACACGCGCCGCCCTCTTCAAATTATATTCTTAGCCGAATCCAGCCGGCACGTGACTCAACTTGTTGCCCCGCAGCTCGGTCTGAATATGTTCTTCATTAGTTACACCTAGATGACAAATTTAACAATTATTTGTAATTTTGTAATATGTCTTTTAATTAGCGTTCTCTGCACACCCCTGACGTCTGTTCACCTATTACTTCACCATGTCTTTTCAAATCTTTATATCCCCATAAAGTTTGAAATAGGTTTTTATTCACCATTTTATTGGTACATAAAACCCATTAACAATTTAGTTGTGAAAGGTAGTGTCTGTTTAATCGTACATTCTGTACGGCGATCGATTACGCAGCACGGAATTTCCTCGGCATCGTCTGGGCGGGTGTCGTGGCGCCTACGTCGAGGTTAATCCAGGAATTCCCAGTTTTAATCGCGGGGAAACAGAGGTTGTTGCCCGCAATCGATCCGATTAGGTCGACATTTGTGGTCGACGCGGTTATAACATGCACCTGATTCCTGTAAATTGGTTTTAGCCTAAATAAAAAGTAAAACTAATAGAATTAAAGTAAGAAAAAATCTGTTTTAGATTAAATAATATATCTGCAGTGTAATAAAAGTGGATGGGGGTAGATGTGAAAGGAGCTTCAATTGTTTCGCCCTTCTTATTCATATTTTCATACAGAACTTGAGGTAATTGAGTAGTAACTCAAATAACGAAACAAATTCAACGTGCTGTTGCCGGTTGTTAATTGGCTGCAGGCGGCGGCGCGGCGCCGAGACGGCGGTGGGACCTCCGCATGGCACCCCCTCTCCTTTCGGTGCTCCCGTCAAATCTACCCCCACAACCGGCTGTACGTTTTTATGAGCGAAAGGCCTGTCGAGACCAGTCAGAGAAATATAAGTTTTTAAATATAGCTTGCTCTTATATATTTTCACAGAAGTGAAATGCTTTAAGCCACTCATTTTTAAGCTATATTTGATTGTGTTGGTCCAAAACTAACCGAAAAATAAATACTCTCCTTGTTTCTTTCTTTTTCCACACGCTTGTATATAATTAAGAGACAGCCTTATTCTCTGCAGCCATATGACACATGCCGTAACAGATGCCGGGGGTGACATTATTTTTCCATTTGGAGGGCTTATTTTCTCGTGCGGGTTATCAAGTTAGGCGGGCGGCGGGGTGGGTCCGCAGATGGGGGTGAGGGTGGGGGTGCAGGGGTGCGGGACGCGGCTATCGACCGACCACCTTCCCCCGACGCGGAGCAGTTTCCGGACGATAGTCGCGCAGTCAGCCCGCATCAGACGCGACTCCGGTCTTCTTAGATAGTCCATTTGGAACGATCACCATGCTGATAGGACTCGTGAGGGACTCTGTGATGCAGTGCTTCTGCCATTCGTGTCGGGCGCCAGTCCTGCCCGCAGGTCGTATTTCATAACATTATTATTTAATATATACGAAAAAGCCGGCAACCGGTCATCGCATACACTGCAATGACGAATTTGTACAACTATATATACTCATTTCATATATATCTTAGTCGATATCGAATCTGTTTTACCAATTTTCAGATATTTTCTTATAATGTAACAGATCCATCCATAATAAAGTCGCTTTTGGAAAAGCCGGCCGGCGAGCTGAGCGGGCGGGTTATGTAAATGATTGAAACGTTTAAGCACGTGACTAAATTGACACTCAGTTGCCGCAGTTTTGCACCCTCTTTGGGATTACATCGCTAATCCCTCTTATGTATGTGGCTTTGGGATTTTTGTAACTTTATTATGTCATGAATATTTGATTGATCCGTGGGTAGTTTTGGTCTAAAATACATTTTTAGTTCTAGCCAGTAAGTGCTGCCTGTCTATGGAAATCGATGGATCTATTTTTAGTACGTCAGAGTTTTTTAGTCGCCATGTTACTTTTTCCGATCGTCTTTCAGTATTCCGATTGGGATAAAAGCTATGATTCCGATTGTGTGAATTTATTTCTAAGAAATTCTCTAAAAGGTCGAGGTCTTTATATTCCGGAGAGATAAAACCTTGGAACGATATTTTTGTTTGATTGACAAGTGAAAATGTATTTTGTTATTTCTGTTTCAAACCTTTTCAGTCTCTGGAGATTTCTCGTCCGATTCGTCTGTCTGCATCTGATTGGCTGTTATATGCTTAGGTTCAAATGAGGGTAGTCTGATCTCTTTAGTGACCTTTATGAAATTAGAGAACCTAAAACATGCATTTTATTAGTAGACTAGCATAAAATCGATTTTTCGTTTCGCTAACCCCCAAGGGTGTAGTCAAAAGTTTATGGTTCTAATTTAAAAAAAACATGATAACTCAAGGCTTTTTTTCAATTGGCCATTACAGTCACGACAGCATTCTGTAATGAAGCCTTCGTCGTATTTATTATGCGTTTATTTTACCTGCATTTTGAAGTTGTAGACCCAAAAATGAGACTGTAATTAGTCTCTCGCAAGTTTTTGTTATACTACCCACAAGCGGAGACCATCGCAACCAGCGCAAAGTTGCTCACTTCACGGGTAAATTCAAAAGTTTTCCCTATAGCTTTTATAGTACAAATGGTTTTAATATTCATATCGTAAATAATAACCACTTTAAAATCACAAAACATTAAATTGTTTGACAATTGACTGGGTTTGGGGACCGGTGCATAATTGTTTAGGGTTGGGATTGACAATGATTATTAATCGAGTTAACAAGTCTGTAGTCGTCCCGTTTTAGATTCGGTTCTATTTGATCCGGTTATTGTGACCCTTCTTTCGTAAATAATAGGAAGTTAATGCTTCCAATGCTACCTGATGTTTTCAAACTTTCCATTGATTTCCTCCGTAAATCTGCTTTTGATTATTTTGTATTATTTAAAAGTTGTGTAATTTGTTAAACACGGCCGCCATATTGAATTTTAAAGAAAAAACAAAAGAACGCCAGTCGTGTGAATTGCGCGGAAAAGTACGATTAGTGAATGATATTGTTATAAAAATAAAAAAAACAATGTTTTTAATTTTGTAACAATATTGTTTTAACTATTTTTAACAGAAGTAACAGCTTTCTCAGAATCTTTAAAGAATAAGTAACATAAGAGGTCAAATTACAAAAAGGGAACGCGACTTAGTCCCTTGCAATTGACCCTCAGAGGTTAGAGGAGGGAATGACGGAGGCCTAGTGGCTTCATTGTTGTAATACAACCCCCTTTATTATAGTTATATGAATAGCTAATATTGTCCCATGTGTTTTAATTTTATGTTGAATAATAGTCGTTTGTTTGGGGGCGCTAACCCTTAATTTATGAAAGTACTAGCTTTTACCCGCGGTTTCGCTCGTATTTAAGTCATCAAGTAAGTTTCAAAGATCATTTCTATAGAAATGAATCAATACGATAGCTATATTTTCTTGCTTGGCTGGGATTATCAGTTTTTAAAAATTACTACATACAATGATTTTTCAAAAATTAAAAAAAATTATTTAATAAAAAGTATCTCATGTTACTTCTAGTACCTCCAAAAATAGTGTACAAAGTTTTATGATGATCGGTTAAGTTGTTGTTGCATGAAAACGTAACAAACAAACTTATATTCACATTTATAATATTAGTAGGGATAATGAGGGGTTTTTAGGTATTAAAAACTTCAAACGGTTTAATTTTGAAAGTAGGTCTTCGTTGAAATGTTGCTGAAGTAGCGAGTTTCTTCATAAAAATGAAGTGTTCTCTTTCAGTTTTGTAAATGTACCCCAGATACGGGCGTTATTCTTTTGTTTAAATTTCTTCCATTTCTCTTTCTGTGCATGCGACTATTTGCAATGCAATTTCTGTAGAGTATGTAGTTAAGTCACTTATTCGTGTTTCAAATGCTAAAAGTAATAATAATAATAAATTCTTTATTGTACCAAAAAAAATCACAAAAGGCGAACTTAATGCCTTAAGGCATTTTCTGCCAGTTAACCTTTGGGAGATGTGAGCGGTGATGTTAATAGTACAGAAAAGTAAAATAATAAAATAAATACAAAATAATACACAAATAATTACACCAATAAATTAGGGGTGTGCGAATATTCGAATCCACGAATTATTCGAGATGAATCGAATATTCCAAATTATTTGAATAGTCCAAACAATTTAGATTCTTTATAATGAATAGAATACTTACATTTTCAAAATAGAAAACTTTGTTTAATAGAGACAATGGTTTCTAAAATAATATTATAATTTGAAAATAAACAATTAATACAACAATCATTTTATTTTAAGATAAATTGTAATTGTAATATTAATTATCTTCTAATCCATTGTCTTTATTAGACAAAAAACAATATTAACACTAGATTTACCAGAGCAGTCAAAATGACTGGTCTTGCAAGATCAAATTAAAATTCCTACTGCGTGTAACATTTTCTTTAATTCTTCTAATCTTCTTTAATTTATAACAGAAGAATTAGTTTTATAAATTTTATATTATTTTATATATATTTGTAACAAATATATACTTTTTTGGTTTTGGTAGAAATAGGTATATTTAAGCTGGTAAATCTAGTGTTAAATAGAAATTGTCCATTTAAAAATACCAAGTATTCCATTAATCATAAAAAAAATTAATTATTTGAACTATCCGAGTAATAATAATCACTATTCGATTCGATTCGATTCGACCACTATTCGCACATCTCTACAATAAATATAATATGACAATAATAGAAGACAACGAGTATGAAATGATACCTTAACCTCCAAATACTGGTCTGCCGCATCAGCGTACACGCCATGTCTTTTAACTTTATGTGCACCAGTGGAATTCCCGAGGGTAGTAAATTTGCTTTTTACTCCAAACATTGCCTCTCGTATACCCCCCGCCCGTTTGGCTGGCTTTTTAGGGTGGTATAGGGTTTTGGCGGAATTTTCATGTCATAACTGAATTTTGGGGATGTTAATTTGAAATGTAGGATAGAGGCGTATGTCATGAACAAAAAGGTCCACTCTTACTAAATGAATGCTGAATACGGATAAATGGAATACTGTTTTGTTGGCAATACCGACTATGAATAAGAGTCATTGAAATGTTATTAATTTTTTTTATTTGTTATTTTAGTGTGTGATTGTGTGATTTTGTTGGTCTATACCAGTGTTTTCCAAACTTTTTTGTGCCAAGTCCCACCTTAGCCTTTCTAAAATTCTTACGCCCCCCCCTATGTAACCATACACCCATTTGATATTTTGGTCTCGTCAAGCGAAATTATACCTAATAATTATTTACCGCTTTTTTCTTTAAATTTGGCATCGAAATCTAGCATCGCATTTAAATGGCCCGGAGCGAAAGGGTTAAACTCGTGTCGAGTCTATTTTCGAACAGTCAAATTGGCCCCATGTCGGGAAACACTGGTCTAGGGTCTCTGCCTACTTCAAAAGAGAAATGTCTGAATATTTAAATAAGAAATGGATGTTTGATGTTCATGAATAAAGACTACATCGAACTGTACGCCCCCATGTAGCTTTAAAACGTTTAATGTTTCATAAGGTTTTGTGTGCGTGTGGCGCCCGTATGGAGGCTCTGCGGTGCTATCATGTAAATTTTACCCTGAAATATGTATGTAGTGGTCGATAGTGGTTATATAAAATGCTTCTTTTGTCTTTTTTTTGTTCATAATTTTTAGTCCAGTGGGCTTATCACGAATTTAGTCTGGCTTTCGAATCGAGCTGTCACAAGTAAAACGGATCCGTTAGCAATCGGAATCATGAATTTTTACTAACGACTAACGAACCCCAGCAATCTATCAAATGGACGAAAGATCTAGACGTTCGAAAATTAACAAAAAGTATCTAAAATATTGTAGTTCCAAATCCGCACGCGGTGGCGCTGCTCAAATTTCCAAACAAATCACTTGAAGTGAACTCGGTTCGAAATCCAGACAAATTCGTGATAAGCCCACAGTTTATTAGACAAACCTCTCGTAACATTTAAGTGTCTGGTGCGGTTCCAGTTTCCGCCTTATGGTCTGGAATTTCAGCGAAATTAAATCGCTGCAATTAGCCGAGGTTTAGTGGTAGTAATCTAAGAGTTTTGGAGCGTCGAAGTTTTAATGTCCGCCTCGTTCGTGTCAGTTGATGTCGTGACGTGTACGTTGCCCGCATTTCTTCGCTACTATAAAATGATACCCTCCAAGTTTCTTTATAAGTATTTTAAAATTTGGGATATATAGCAATTGGATTTTTAAAATTATATTCCTACTAGCTTTTACCCGCGGCTTCGCTCGCATTTAAGTCATTAAATAAGTATCAGAGATCACTTCAATAGAAATGAATCAATATCATTCCAAACAGCTGAAACTATAGTCAGTTGGAAACTATAGAAAAAAATTAATTTTTTTTAATAAAAAATATCCTATGTCACTTCTAGTGCCTCCAAAAATATGTGTACAAAGTTTCATGATGATCGGTTAAGTAGTTGTTGCGTGAAAACGTAACAAACAAACTCACATTCACATTTATAATATTAGTAGGGATTAATACTTATTCGAACTTAAGCATGAATAATAACTCCCTTAGAATTCCTGAGGGATGCGTTTGGTACTCTGATCACGTTTCTCGTCTCATCTCGCTGCTGTCTCGAGGTCTCCCAACTTTATTACCTACAACTATTACTTGCGTCTCGTGTTATATCGAAATATGACTGTTTATTTTCCCCTATAAACATAAGTTCTTTAGTTGCAAGAAGGTTTTATTCTACAAATCAATATTACCAAAGTTAATTAGTTTACTATTGGAATTCGATTAGTTTCTGATTGGAAATTTCGTCGCGAGTTAATAGGTTTGGGGAAGTCATTTCGTTCGTATCGATGGCCGGTCCGACTTTTCCGTTATCGACTTTTTTATGAATTTCAAATAGGTATAAAGTTAAATGAATATTGTGGTGTTTACGGTTGTCACGCCGCTTAACCGTACGTATTTTTTTTTTACCAACAGCCCATCGGCGGACGGCTCCTGTGAAAAAGCCGATCGGTAAACCGCGAACAAAGCAACCTAAAAAGGTTAAATTTATAAGTAAGTTTTCGTATTAGATGCTCTTTTTCGTTTTTGTTTTGTTTTGTTTTTTTTTACCCATTTCTTTGTCCACAATTCTTGAAATAGCTAAATTATTTAGTAAGATATACACAAACTTGCCCGGTACACATGTAGGTGCAATTTCCGCCCGTGAATCACTCTTTAAGGGGGTGGTCAATTTCCACCATCTCCCTCTTTTTTTTGTTGTCAGCGGGTGGGGGTTGTCCCGGCTTCTCTGTAATTAAATAATGTTGAGTTTGTGGTGCCCCTGTCAAGGACTTTTTCTAACGTAATGAAGTTGAATGGAACTTAATTATGTATTTGATTGGCTCGCATATATCTTTTGCAAGACTTTTAAAAAATATTTAATAGTCTACACAAGTCTATATAAAAAAAAAGTTTTTTGTTTTTTTCTTTTTTCGTTTGCTTGTTAAATATTATTTTAATATAATCATTGCAAAATTTTATATGGTTAATTGTTTGTTTTAATTTATCTTTGAAAGTATAATATTATTAATAAGGAGGTTTATTAATTGCTTGATATTAAACTTTAAATATAATATACTAATTGTATGTGAGACGAATTGTGTG
This sequence comes from Tineola bisselliella, assembly GCA_028551675.1. Taxonomy (NCBI): domain Eukaryota; kingdom Metazoa; phylum Arthropoda; class Insecta; order Lepidoptera; family Tineidae; genus Tineola; species Tineola bisselliella. Next base: position 270,973 of record JAPWLS010001655.1, read on the forward strand.
TCTATTTTAAATGATCACTGCAGGTTTTGTTATTTTATAAGTAGGAAATTATTTAAAATTATTTTGCTTATAATTCCCGCTACATTAGGTCGATGAAGGAATAACTTGTCTCGACGCGTTTCGCCACTTCACGTGGCATCATCAGGATACGTGTGGTCGCTTCGGCTTCGCTTCGACGACTGATAGTAATGTAGCGGGAATTATAAGCAAAATAATTTCCTTTAATATGGATTTCCGCAAAGTAACGCCTGAAACAACTAATTATATTTTATAAGTAGTATTATAGTACATAATTTGCATTGTCCTCAGCAACTGAAATCCGCTGCCAGGAGATGTCCAAGGGTGGTCTCGCTTACGAGGTGATTCTCGCTGAGCCAGTAGGAGCTCCTCTCCCGCCTAGGCGCGCTGATTCCCCCGAGAAGATGCCCTCCGTTGAGGAGATTAAGGAGAAGCTGAAGGCTGCTGAGGAAAGGAGACGGGTATGTTCGTGTGCACATGACGATTTTCAAATGGATACAGTTTTTGTAGGTATATAAGCGATCGCGGTGTCGTGAACGATAAAGGATATATCTGCATCCCTTTCACACACGATAAAAATATAGTTATCCTTTTCTAATGAGTGTTTCTTCCAGTCTAAAGTCCAATCTGTGGGCTTATCACGAATTTAGTCTGGCTTTCGAATCGAGCTGTCACAAGTAAAACGGATCCGTTAGCAATCGGGATCATGAATTTTTACTAACGACTAACGAGCACCAGCAATCTATCAAATGAACGAAAGATCGAGACGTTCGAAAATTAACAAAAAGTATCTAAAATATTGTAGTTCCAAATCCGCACGCGGTGGCGCTGCTCAAATTTCCATACAAATCGCTTGAAGCGAAAATTCGTGATAAGCCCACTGTATCCATTTGAAGATTGTCGACTGTACTTGGAGCTTAATATTAATTTTTAAAAGTTGTTGAGAATAATTGTGTTATTATTACTTAGAGCTTGGAAGCAAGCAAGATGGCTGCGATAGCCCAGAAGATGGCCAAGATCGAGGAGGCGTCTCGTATCCGTAGCGAGCAGTCGAGCACCTTCATAGCTTCCACCAAGGAGGCTCTGGATGCTAAGATGGAGACCCACGAGGAGAAACGCGAGGCTTACATCGGGGAATTGAGGGCCAGGCTGAAGGACCATTTGGAAGGTGTCGAGAAGACCAGGTCAGCTATTTCACATGATTTATATGTAGGGGAAGTACGTACAAAACAACATATATGGACAAAATGACATAGGCACCATAATTCGAAATTGGTCGTATTATGCGCTTAGTTGACTATCCCACCACGTAACTAGAGAGGTAAACACTAACCTGTAAAAATTGGAACGCGCTTCCCTCATTCACGCAGGCGTCGTGAGCAAGGTCAAGGATCGATACGTAATAAGTTTTTTCTTTGCAACAAGTTTTTTTACCATTTAGGTAAGTTTTTCACTATTTTTCCTATTTGTGTTGCATTTATGTCAACCTTCACTTATTTGTTATTGCATTTACGTAGCTTTTTCAATGAACGCTGTACTCTTTCTATATAATTTTGAATTTTTAAAGCGCTATATGGACAAAACGACATACACAGGCAACAGACAAAATGGCATACCTAGAAATAATAAAATGGGCTGGTTATTGGCATGTAAAACCTTTGGTGTTTCACAAGCTGTGCTCCGAAAGCATTTGGAGGCTAGTTCGAGGCTAGGTATTGGATGTTGGCATATTTCTGAAATGGATCAAACATTTTCAGAGTTTTGTCAAAACATCTATTGCAAATAAGGTGATTTTAATTGTCGACGGGCATGTTAGACATAAAGGGGTTTAAATTTGTCCAGTAATTTTCAAGATGATAAAGACGATTGTCCAGGCATTTAGTGTAATGATCGTAAGCCTGGAGAACACTGGTTACGCCACTTAAATTGCTTGTGTTAGGCTCATGCTTCTTGTGCTGATGTTTCTAAAACTTTGTCAATAATTTTATAGCTTTTTTTGGTATGTCATTTTGTCTACACTTTTGACATAATGAATACTCGTCGATCTCAATGAAACTAAGAATTCAATATTTTCTGTTATTTTTATCCTATAAATGTTTATAGGGTTTCATACACAAATAACCAAAGATGATTAGTGTAGAATATGACAACGCTGTGATTTACCAATAAAAAGTTATGATCCTAAAACAAAACGTTATGTCATTTTGTACGTACTTCCCCTATATAAGTGTGTCTAGATTCAATTTTAACTTGCAGTGGAATAAAATTGTTACATATTTTGTTTAGATTATCTTTGGAGCAACAAACAGCCGAGGTGTACAAGGCTATTGAGGAGAAAATGTCCACAGCAGCTGCGCAGAGAGATGAGAATCTCAAGAAGATGATTGAGAGGCTCCGTGATCATGTTAGTCTTTTGTCAACATTTCTAATAGTCATCGAATACTGAATATATAGTTTGAGTACGTATGTTGTTTTTGTTTAGGAGGAGCAGGTGCGTAAAGTGCGCGCTGGTAACTGCGAGAAGTTCCAGCAGCTCGAGAATTCTATTCAGGAGAAACTGCAGCAGGCTGCCACGCGTCGCCTCCAACGAGAGGCCGAGCAGAAGGAGAAACTGCGTATTCATGTGTGTATTTCATTTTTTCTTTATAACTATCACTTCAGTAGTTTTTTTTTGTTTTCTCACATCATCCCCGTCATTGATATAGTACTCGAAGTTGGCGGAGGCGCGTTCCTCCGTCGAGAGCATGACCAGTGCTAAAGTGGAGGTGATCAGCAAGGACATTGAGACCAAATTGACTACGGCCGAGCAGAATCGCGAGAAGGAGATACAGAAGAAACTCGATTTTGTTAAGAAAGAAGTTAGTTTGGTTTTTTTTTTCTTCTTTCAGTTTTTCATTTTCATTCATAACATTTTAATCGTTTTTTTTACGTTCCTAACTTTATGATGTGTTAATATCGAACTAATATAATCGTGTTATGATTAGAGGGTAGTTATGTAAATCTTTTATATGAGTTGTATAATAATATGTGACTACCCCGTTGTCTAGCAGTCGTTAGCAAGCTCGATAAATGATCACACTCAAGAAGGATTATTATTTCCATAACTATGACATACATATCAATTAGTTACTTGTGATTTCTCGTTGTATGCCTTTTCTTATGAGAAGGTCCTTTACGAAATAAATATTGCAGCTTGGAAGTAGCCGGAATAACGAGAGGAGTGTGCCCTGTTAATTTGGACAGAGCACATTCGTCTCCTCAAGCCGGCATAGTGGAGTCTGTCTGTAGTAACAGTTTCTATGCTCATGGATCGCACTCTAGCTTAACATCAGGTGGTGTGTGGTCATATGCTGGGTTGTCAATAAAAAAATATAAAAAAATCGTTAGGTTTCTTCTTTCAGGTTTATATTTAAGTAATTATGTAAAGAAAAATATATAACAATTTGTTTTAATATTTCAGGAACGTCGCGCTGAACTCGTGCGACAGAACAAGAGTGCGCGCGCTGACAGCGAGGTTGCTACCACTGGCTAGATGCGTTATAGTCACTTACACAATTCGCCTTTCTATATATAGCCTCCATTGCGGTCCCAAACGTCTGTACCTAGGCACTCATCTTCTAGTATTCTAGTGGCAGTCTATATGAATACAATAAAAGCTAGGGTATCACCACTATCAAGTGCTTGAGTTCTCAAGTCCTCGAGTTCTCAAGTCCTCGAGTTTTCAAGTTCTCGAGTCCTCAAGTGCTCAAATCCTCGAGCCGGCATATCAAAGGTGACTGTTGCACTCACAGATCTGTATTGGGATCGTAATCCAAGCTAGATATTAGCTTCAGTTTTAAGTTTCGCTTTAGCTATCGTGTAAGTGATTGGAATCCGAAACGGCAGATTGTGTGTTGATTTTTCTTTTTTAAACTATATTTTTTCGTATTTATCCCTTTTAATTATGATAATGAATTATTTAGATATAGTTTTGTTTTAATATTATTTTTTTATATTAACGGCTAAATGAGACTTGCGGGGTAAATAGAGTATTGTACAATTGTCAGCGGTTGTGACGCTCTGTCTGCCCCGAAAACGAAACTTGGGCGTAATTTTATTCCATTATTTCTAATTATTAAAATGTCGTAAATATTATAAAATAAATTTGATCTTTATTTTGTTGCTATATGTTCGTCGAATATGTGACTAAAATAAATATTGAATTTAATACAAGAATTCAATTGTTTAGGAAGTTATTTTAGTAATTCTTGTTTATGTGTCATTTTCCATATTTTTTTTTAATGTATTTTTTTTGTGTGTTACGCGACCAGTATTGTATTTAGGGTGATTTAGTTTATGATTTGAGTGAGAAGAATCTTTTTGTCGACGGTCTGCAGGTAAAGCGACTCAAGTACTCAGAATTCTTGGGGGGGCTACTCAGGCATATCTGATGTTTCGTGATACTGCCGTCACCTCTGCAGCTTACGTGAATTTTGACTTACTGGCCTATTGATAGTGGTATCACTGTCAAATCCGTAATTTCGTCCGAAGTTCGTGCGCCTGAGTAGCTTCCCTTATCCGTCGACCGTGGGTTTCGCATTTGAGCTATGGCAATGTCGAATAGTGGATGCAGAATGTTGCTTGACGATACCGCTCGTTTTCATCTAAAATTAATTACCCCAATTTTTAAGAATAAATTTCGGCTGGCAACATTCGTAATGGAATTTTAATCATATTTTGTCACGTCAGTCATGATCATGTTTTATGTGTGAGTTTTTAGTCTATGGTAGCTCCAAATTGACGTGTGGGTGGGGGTAGCTTCTGTGATGTCGCTGAAATGTAGACTCGAACACGCTGGCTAGCTGGAGTGATTGGTTGTTTTACAATTGCTTCTTGACGTACAATTGAGTGTAAAATAGTAAATATGATACACTCTGTCGAATCATATCACATATCCAGTGTAAGGAAGGCGTGTTTTAAAACGTATTTTTGTATAAAACGAGTCGGGGAGTGAAATGAAGTGCTTTATGCGGGACGAATAGATTTATATATTTATACTTATATATGTATTTTTATCAATATATATTTTTAATTTTAACTCTATAACTTGCATGTTCAATCAAAATTAAATAATAAAACTATAGACAATACAATATGAATGTAGAAGTGTGTGGGTTACTTGAGTATAACTTGATAATGATGTATATAGGTTTAGAGAGTCGGTATCAAGCTGTGCGGGGAGCTACGCTTGCCGCTTTGACATGGAATTATTGCTAAAATTAATTAGTTTTAAGTACTTAGCTTCTTTCTATAAGGTCGTGTTCGTATCCTAGTATCGAATGCTAGAATATGCGTACGCACTAGTATCTCGACTTGACCTAAAACCAATACAATGATCGGTTACCTATCTATCCTCGCTGTTGTGGAGCCATTGGGGAGGTTTATAAATCTAATTGACCAATTTGCCTTGAGTATTGTTAATGTTGATGTGTGGTAGTAGATTAAATAGAAGGATAGGTGTTATCATGATGAAGATCCGATTCCATTCCATTCTATCACCTTTTCCTCTTCATATGTAAGTTTGCTTTTTAATTATTATTAATGTCGGCGAGACAGTGTTTTAGTTTATGTGACTAATTGTGCTTCAGTTTGTCTGGTTGGGGAGTGTCGCTGTTTTCGAAATGCAGGCAAATTTTGTAGTATTCACAATCTTAAATAAAAGTGTCATAAAATAGTTTTTGTGTTCTTATTTTTATTCCTTTTCCTTAAATTTAAGAAGAAATAAAATTTATATAATTTGTAGATAGGCATTAATAATTTTTATTCATGCATAGATCAATATTCTTCAGTAATAAATCAAAAATGTAGCAGAAATAGACTGTGGGGAAAATTTATTTCGATGTTGGCAAGAATTTCTCTTCAAAAATTAAAAAAAAAATGGCGTCAAGATAGTGTCAAAGTTGTCGCGTGTTTTTGTGCTTGTTTTATTAATGTCATAATATTATAAAGTTATTTAATTATAAATGTTATAAATAAACAATGGATACCGATAAAGAGAATAAACAAAGGAAGGAGAGAAAACATGACGAGGACCAACGTCGTAGAGAGAAATCAAAACGTAGCCGATCTCGATCACCAAGGGAAAGACGAAATAGAGATGATGACAGACACAGAAGAAAACGGCCGCGTTCTTCATCACAATCAAGAGAAAACAGATCAAGACGTGATCGGAATGAACCTCGTGTTGATAAACCAGTTGATCCACCAAAGAAAAGCAAAGATACCGACATGATCAATACAAGAACTGGGGGTGCCTACATACCTCCGGCTAAATTACGAATGATGCAAGCCCAGATAACAGATAAAACAACTGTCGCATACCAACGTCTCGCTTGGGAAGCCCTAAAGAAATCAATTCACGGACACATAAACAAGATAAACGTGGGAAACTGTGGTATTATAATTAAGCAGTTATTAAAGGAGAATATTGTTCGCGGACGTGGTTTGTTGTGTCGGTCAGTAATACAGGCGCAGGCCGCGTCTTTAACATTTACCAATGTGTATGCCGCTTTAGCTGCAGCCATAAATTCTAGATTTCCTAACATTGGTGAATTATTACTTAAAAGGTTAGTAATTCAGTTTAAGAGAGGCTTTAAAAGGAATGATAAGGCTTTGTGTATATCATCCTCGACTTTCATAGCTCATCTTGTCAATCAGAGAGTGGCCCACGAGATTTTAGCTTTGGAGCTGTTGACTTTACTAGTAGAGACACCAACTGATGATTCGGTTGAGGTTGCCATAGCTTTCTTAAAGGAATGTGGTCAGAAATTGACTGAGGTATCGTCTAGAGGCGTACATGCTATATTTGATATGCTTCGGAATATACTACATGAGGGACAGCTGGATAAAAGAGTTCAGTACATGATCGAAGTTATGTTTCAAATTTGGAAAGATGGATTTAAGGACCATCCAGCTATGATCGAGGAGCTGGAGTTGGTGCCCGAGGAAGACCAGTTCACGCATTTGTTGACGTTAGATGACGCTGATGATCCACAGGATCTTTTGAGTGAGTATTTTATTTGTTTTATGTATGTCAATGAAGTAGCTATTAAAAATAGTAATAATTTAGAGAAACTTGTGTGAAATAATAGTGTAGATTAAAATGGATTAAAAATATAATTATCACAATGCATTGTGGCAATAAAAAGATCAGAAGAGAACAAGAAAGATGACACTGACAGACTAAACGCCAAAACCTCAAATCTTCTTAAATAAGTATTTTCGGCTTGTAGAATCGACTGCCACAATAATAATAACAAATGCGTGGTTAAACTAGTGTTTGAACTTTGCTTACTAGAAGGATTATTTTTTGACTGAATTTAATATTTTATAGGTAGCTATATATATTTTATATACATATATATTATTAATATAACACTTATTATTCTAGCCACTGTGCGAGCTGATTTGTGAATTGTTATTTACTTTCTTTTCTAAATTAAAATTCAATTTTTTTGTTAATTATTTTATGTACAGGCTATGATTGACGAGTTTCTTGTGGTCTTCTTCTCGTCATACGCTTTTCTGATGAGCAAGCACACAACTTTTATTATAATTTATTTAGTATTATTCCAGATGTCTTCAAGTTGGATGAGAAATTTGAAGAGAATGAGCAAAAATATAAGACTTTGTGTAAGGAGATACTCGGATCGGATGTGGACTCTGATGGAGACAATGAAGGTGATGATGAGAGCGGAAGTGGTGACTCGGAAGAGGAAGAGGTGGAAGAAGAAACGGAAAAGAGTGTAACAATTATCGATAACACAGAAACCAATTTGGTTGCGTTGAGGCGAACTATATATTTAACAATAAACTCGAGTTTGGATTTTGAGGAGTGCGCTCATAAACTGCTCAAGATGGAGTTGAAGCCAGGACAGGAGAAGGAGCTGTGCAACATGTTCCTTGATTGTTGCGCCGAACAGAGGACCTATGAAAAGTTCTACGGGTTATTAGCGCAACGATTCTGTCATCTCAATAAGATCTATATAGATCCCTTTGAAGAAATCTTTAAGGATTCCTACGGCACTGCTCACCGGTTAGATACGAACCGTTTGCGTAATGTTAGTAAGTTCTTTGCTCATCTGTTGTTCACGGATTCCATCAGCTGGGAAGTCCTCGAGTGTGTCAAGCTGAATGAAGAGGATACGACGAGCTCTAGTAGGATATACATAAAGATACTGTTTCAAGAGTTGGCGGAGTATATGGGTTTGAAGAAGCTTAACGATAGGCTGATCGATCCGTAAGTTGAGTTTTTTTTTTTGGTTCGGAGTTACTTTACTTCTGTATGAGAATATTTGGCTTGGCTTTAGTTGAGGACCCCAAAATTGTACGAATAACGAAAAGGTTAGGTTAGAGTTAGCTCTATATTAGTACCACGTATTAGCTACCACGGCCATCATAGCCCGTTATAAACTTGCCTTTTTTTAAAAAATTGGCACAATTTAGAAAAAAAAAATTTACATTTTCACATGTAAATCCTGGGGTTCTCAACTAGAGCGTAACCGAATATTTATTAAAGTATTCAATTTGAGTAACTTAAAATTAAAAAGCATGTATCAGGTTGTTAAGTTTACCTGTGACTGTAGACTAAGGTTTTCTACAACTACCCACCGCCTATAGATGATTATTACTACACCCCTAGTCATCATACATAATACAGGTTATGTGGGTACTTGTAAAATTTACGTTTTGCATTCTGTGTTGTTTATGATCAACTAATTCAAAAATCATATTACACGTTAGATGAATATCTTACTGATAAAAAAACTTGGACATAATCTATGTCATTTTATGTTTACCCTTAGGTATACAATAGGATGACAATGCCCCTATACAGCAGCTATTCTTCTACATCATAGTAGATTTATTATATATTATTATGACATTAGTATGTAAGTGGACAATGCCAGTATACAGCAGCTGAATCAAATCGATAATTAAACTAATACATTTATTTCATTTATATTTATATTGATGAGTAAGAGCGTTCTATTGGAACCCACTTACTAAAAGTAAATAAATTAAATTCATATATCAAACATAATGAAAGGTTTTGGTAATGGAGAGGCAATACTCATTTTAAAATATATTCCGTTTCGTTTTTCACAGAACCATGTCGTACTCCTTCAGCGGTCTACTCCCAAGAGATAATCCTAAGAATACCCGGTTCTCAATCAACTTCTTCACTTCTATTGGCCTCGGTGGTCTTACTGATGGACTCAGGGAGCATTTGAAGAACATGCCAAAGGTATTCCTACTTACACCATTACTACGTCATATCAATATTGTGTATCAGTAAATAATAGCTCATGTTTGCCGTTTGTAGAATGTTCCACCAACGACTATACAAGTCGTTCAAGACAGTTCCAGCTCGAGTTCTAGTTCAAGCTCCGACAGTTCTAGTTCCAGTGACTCTTCGACAGATTCTAGTGGTAAGATTTTTCATCAATATCATGTCTACCCTATATGACTCGAATAAAAAGTATTTCAAATCTATGTAAGGTCTACAAATATATCACTAGGATCTATTTACTGTGAAACTAACATTTTCTTAATTTTCGTTTCTTTTTTTTCTTAGTCCATCTCATGAAAATGGTTTCTGAGGTACCCAATACAACTACGAACAATCTACACAAACTTCCTGTATTATTACAATTTTGTAGTTACTACCGTGTTAAAAGGACCCAGCGATTAATTTGGAAATACTGTTGTAATTTTGTCTATAATTGTTTATTACAGATTCAGATGAAGATGACACGAGATTGAGTAAGAAAAAAGATAAGAGTCCCGAAGACAAGGCGAAGAAAACAAAGGAACACAATTCAGACAAAAGTATAAACGACGAAAGATGGGGTCATGATGGTTTTTATGAAAGTTATGGTCAAAATGCCCATAGATATGAACCACAGAAGAGAGATAAATATGATAGGCGGAGTGGAAGAGATGATAGGAGGTATAAGGATAGAAATGAAATGGACAAGAAACGAAATGATAGGAAAGAGAAAAGCGCCAGAGACGATAAACATCACGATAGAAATGAAACTGAAAGAAGGCGTGATGATAAGAAAGAAAGATACAAGAGAGATGATACATATGATAAATCCAAAGATGATAGAAGAGAAAGGGACAGAGATCGTGACAATAGACATAAAGATGAAGCAGAAGGTAAACGAAACGGTAAAGATGATTATTATGATAATTACAGAGATTATGAAATGAATAGAAATGAAACTGAAAGAAAACGAGACAGTAGAACTGACAAAGCTGATAAACACGATAAAGGGAGAAAGAGATATGAAGAAGATAATGGGAATGAAGAGCGAAGGAATTCTAAGGGAGACAAACATAAAGGCGATAAAGATAAGTCCAATAAAAAAAGAGATAAAAGAAGTGGGAAGGAGAATAAATATGATAAACACGGAGGAAGAGATGACAGCGATGACGAATATTATAGCGATAGAGTCGAAAAATATGATCAAAAAGAAAACAAAAAAGATCACAAGTATGATGAGCAAGACAAATATAGTAAAAAGAAAGATAAATATGAGAATCACGAAGATAATAAAGAAGATAAGAGAAGAATTAAAGTAGCTTCTAAAGTTGAAAAGAAGGAAGATGTACATGATGCCGATGATTGGGAAAGAGATAGCGATGTTGAAACACCCGAGCTCGGTAGATATTGGGATGTGGGAGTTAAAGCACAATAATTACTCCATATTAAATAAGATAAAATAAATTTTAGGCTTATTTTTGACTTTTTATTTTTATCTCTGTGCCTAATTTTTACATGATATTAAACGATTACAATAGGAAAATTCAAATTTGACGTTTTATTTAAATTAACGCTAAAAAGAATTAGTATAAATGTTTTGTGTAGTTTTATAGGGAAGATAATAATTTGTTTAAAATAAAAAATGGAGTCCACTGGTACAGCAGTGGGTTCCACACCGACTAGCACAGACAGCAGTGATGCGAAAGTCCAATTAGCATCTAAATCGCAGCCAATAGGATTATTACAGTTTTCCACAACGGACTTGAAGCACCAAACGTCTGCCCCGAGCTACCTATTTTCCTTAAAAGACAGTGACTCACCTCCGTTTAGGAAACCATGTCGCGAACCAAAACCTAAAATACTGATTGGAACATTTTTAACGGTTGAAGAAGCCGTCGATATGATAACTGCTGGAGTGGAGGAAGGTGGACTTGAGAGGTTTTTGAGTTAGTTACGACGCCATCTGTAATTCTAAAAAGGAACTAAATTTGTGAATAAATTTAACTATTTTTCAGTTAAGCAGTTATTAGCTAAGAACGTTATTCTGAACTATGAATTGCCAGAAAGGAAGTTTTTATTAAGTTTATTATCAGAGGCTATATCATACTGCGCACAACATCGTTTTGACGAACACAAATTGGCTTGTTTACTCAGTATTTACATAAACACACATTTATGTTTTAAAAGATATTATTGGTTACCTCCGACTGATGTTTGGGAATATTTTAAGGAAGTTATTATACGACATACTATTGAGGTTAGTTTTGAAAAATGCGTTTACACCTGGATTCAAATTAATTGTTGATCGGATTCCAGGATTCTCCAGATGGTGAAGAAGTGTTCGCTCCAGCAGAAGCCTACGACATATTAACTCATTTCCATACAATATACATGAATAATCTACCCTTGATACATATTATAGTTTTTGGCGCACACAGAATCAAATTCACATGGCCTTTTAAGAAGTAGGGTATCTATACTAATATAATAAAGAGGAAACATTTGATTGTTTGTATGTATTGAATAGGCTCCGGAACTACTGGACCGATTTGAAAAATTCTTTCACCATTACAATTCTACATTATCCCTAATGAACATAGGCTATAGAATATTTTCAAAAACTTTTGGGATCCATATGAAAACTTCAATAATGTAACCCAGTGTGAGAAATAATCATTATATTGCATACGTTGTGGAAATTATTGACAATAGAGCAAAGTGTACTACAGTTTTATAGAGGACATCAATATCTACAAAAAAGTCTGCGATACTATATGTCTAACTATTACAGTTATGTCACAATAACTATTTTTCCATGTTAAAATTCATAGTACTTTATATCTTCAATATTACGCGAACGAAGTCGCTGGCAACAGCTAGTATTCAATAAAACAATTAGAAAATTATTCAAATATTTTTTTAATTACAAACTTAAGCTCATAACGCCCTCTTTTACTGTACGAAACAATTTCTTATATTTTTTTCTATTATTCCTTTGTTCACCATTTTTAAAGACACCGCCTGCCTTTCCTTTCTTTTTTTTCTTTTTGCAAGACAACGGGTTCGGGTTATGTTGCCTTCTTCTCTTCTGCATCATGGACTCTTGCTCTGATTCTTGAACCCCTAAAGCCTGTTTCATTCTTTTAAGGGTTTCACTCTGAGATTCGCTCACAAAGGTTGTAGAGTTCAAACTCAATTTAGCATTGGCTTTATCGTAGCTGGGTTTGGAAGGCCTTTCTAATGTTGGCGTTTTATTATGCAGATATAAGAGTGGAACGCCAGCTTTGCGTCTAAATAAATTCTGTAGCTCCCTGTCCTGTGATGCCAGTATATAGTGGTTGTCATTTTGCGCCCCGATCATGCTTAAAATGCATTCAGTGCCAGAAACCGGTTGCTTATGATTACACTCATGTATTCCATATTGTTTCAATATAGTAAGGGCTCCATGAGTTTTCTTAGATATCTTCTCAGTTTCAATAATAATGCAACGTGTAGTCAATAATTTAACTTGTCCATTGAGGTATTTTGGTATTTGCTCTTTAATGTTAATGTGCTCCTGTAATTAATAGTGTTTTTCTACAACTTTTATATGTATGTATAAATCAACCAATGGTATTAATTATTGTTTGCGGGTGGTTCTGGATATGGCTCTTGCCAGCGGAGGCTTTGTTCTTTTATCGTTAGGTGAGAGTCTACACTGTCGGCCTCGGGATCTGGCAGTTCGTCTAACGGCACCATGATGTCCTCATGGGGCAACCTATCCGACTGCCAGTCGAACGCCAAGTCTACCAAGCGACCAGGAGGGCGATATTTACTGTCCATCCTGAAAACCATTTATTCAACATCAATTTTTTCTTGAAATATATTGTGTACAATTGGAAATTGATTTTCGCCATCCCGCAGACAATAATTAACTTCATGTCTCGAGAAAAAATTAATAACTCACTGTGAAGGCGGCGAAACAGAATGTGCCGTCGATCAAAACCTGATAAGGCTGACGGAAACCGAAATTGTTATAATAAAATTTTAGATACTTTTCCACTTTTTTATAGCGTGAAACATTCATTATTGCTACACACCTGTAGCGTCGAGATCGGTTTCAATCCAGAAATTACAAAAGTATAGAAAAACGAGTGCTCCCCTCCAGACGTCTACAGCAACTTTTAGGAAGTCCAGTGTTACCGATCTCATATTATAATAAATTATATTATAATATGTGCATAACAAGGATAATTAAATAGAAATAAGAAATGGAAGGAAAGAGTCAGGTCTCTTGAAATTGTTAATTTGTCTATATTATTCTAAGTTAGCTAAAAATATAAATTACATTCCCTAAACATAGACAATATAGATTATTTTTAAATGACGTATCGTCAAACCATAGTTTTTTTTGTGAAACGTCTTGTTCTCGCTTCCATGTTTGTTCGTGGTCGTTTCTCTGTTCTTTATTAAATTTTCAATCTCAAGCATTTATAGATTAGTGTTTTAATTATTGTTTTGTGTAATTAATGAAATTGTCGGCATCACGGCGACCTCGTGAGGATCTGTCGCCCGAGGAACACGGAATATCGGCGATATAATATCGGGGAGGGTACGTCAATTTCACATCCTCGTAATCTGGTAAATGCGTCATTTTATCGTTTATTATAGATACTGGAGAAAATAAGGCTTAGAGTGGTTTCTGTGGTGGTCTATTGTAATTGTGAGAGTGTGACGGGTTATACGGTTTTGGGTTATGATGTGTTTTTTATGGCCTCCAGCTGATGAGGGCGTCATTGTTGAGTTCAGAGGAAGTGCTTCGTATTAACTAAGAATCTGTTAGTCATCTCGAAGGTGTAAAGTTTTATGGGAGATCTGGTTTGTGTAGCGCAATTATTTCAAGTGCGATTGTGCGCCTCCTTTGTACTGACGGTATCATTGTAATGATAACAAAATGATATTGTTCTTAACACGTCTTTGAGGTTACGCAGTTCTTTGTCCGATTTTCTTTCGTGGATTATTTTTTAATGAAAACACAAACACGTTAGTCATTGCATATTATTTTTTAGTGGAAATTTGTTTTGTTTAGTAATCAATTTATAATTAATTGGAAGATGGGTTTTTGTGTCAGGTAGATATTATTTTGCAATACAATGCCACTCTCGCAATTGTAATGTAACCTTGAGGCGTTTTAAAGATTCAGTTATGTTGTGAAAAATCACAAGGTTCATTTTCAGTGATATCATAATATGCTTAAACTCAGAAGTGTGTAATTTTTTTGTGTTTATTATTATATTAAATGTACAGAGAAATGTCCTTAAAGTTACTTGAAATTTTACTATGCTGTATGTCACATGATACGCCAAATAATATAAACAAACAAAACTATTTATAAAAGTAATCTTAATAAATAACCAGTTTATAAATACAGTAAATAAAAATAATTAAAGTTTTGTTTTATAACTTTAAGTAGTGAATTTTAAAAATAGAATTAATTATTTTTTAATGATTTTTGCAGGCCATGGCAACTAACAGAAGTGGAGCAGCTCAGAGGCCTAACGGGGCGCCTCAGACTAAAGTGTGTCAGTTTAAACTTGTATTACTCGGAGAGTCTGCTGTTGGCAAATCATCATTAGTACTGCGCTTCGTCAAGGGACAGTTCCATGAATACCAGGAGAGCACCATCGGGGCGGCTTTCTTAACGCAAACTGTTTGCTTAGATGATATTACTGTTAAATTTGAAATATGGGATACCGCAGGACAGGAAAGGTGATTGTTTTTTTATTGCTGTTCGCTATGCACAGAATAAAGTAGGAGGTTCTTATTTATTTATTTAGGTCTAGCAAAAGACACTTACAAATAACAAACATAAGATTTAAAAAAAAACAAGCAGACAATTTATGTAAGGCCTAGCAGTGCCAGATACATTCATATAGGTTCAAGTGCCATACCACTTGTTGTATGTGAAATTCACTCCTCACTACATTTTAACAGCTTATAACAGCCATTCTCAAAGTGTGTACCGCGGAACCCTAGGGCTGAAATACTGCAAAAAATATCTACCAAACGGAGATTATAAGGTTACATCTAAATATTACATTGCAATATGATCATTCACAAATACATATAAATCAGTTTTTTATAATTATATTAAGGCTTTTTCCATGGCTTATAACTTATTGTCAGATCTTATGAAGTTATTTTTTGAACCTGAATGGTCGTTGTACAGAAAAACAATTATCTCATATTGCAAACTAATCCGTAGATAACCTAATATCATGTAATTGTTTTAGATATCATGTTGTATTTGAAAAAATTAATTAATCAAAAAAAATTAATCAGACCAAATAAAATTAGTAATTCAGATTTGTTTAAATTATATACGGAAATAGGAAATTTGAAAAGTTTTTGTGTTTTTGCTGGGTTCTATTGTTGAAATAGCTTCAAAATATAATTTGGTTACGCTCTAGTTGAGAACCCCAGGATTTACATGTGAACATGTAAAATTTTTTTTTCTAAATTGTGCCAATTTAAAAAAAAAAGGCAAGTTTATAACGGGCTATGACGGCCGTGGTAGCTAATACGTGGTACTAATATAGAGCTAACTCTAACCTAACCTAACCTTTTCATTATTCGTACAGTTTTGTGGTCCTCAACTAAAGCCAAGCCCAGATTTGTTTAAATTATATATGGAAAAATAGGAAATTTTAAATGTTATTGTCATATATTGCCGGGTTCTATTGTTGAAATAGCTTCAAAATATAGTTGAGGACCCCAGGATTTACTAAATGTGAAAATGTAATTTTTTTTTCTAAATTGTGCCAATTGTTTTAAAAAAGTCAAATAACGGGCTAACTAACATATAGCTAACTCTAACTTAACCTAACCTTTTCGTTATTCGTACAGTTTTGGGGTCCTCAACTAAAGCCAAGCCTATAATTCTTCGTCTCATGAAAAATGGTTTCTGAGAGTAACAATGAAGAATCTGTACAAATTGCAATAAATTACAGTTTCGAACTATGTCTTAGCTAATTTAAAAAACTAAAAAGACCAAAAATTTTAAAAACCGCAGCTACTTTCGTGTTTAATACATACATATAGTGTTTTTAGTTATGTATGTATAAAAGTACTAAAGTATGTATTTTTTTCGTTTCAGATATCACAGTCTAGCGCCAATGTACTATAGAGGTGCGCAGGCGGCCATCGTTGTTTATGATATCACAAATCAGGTATGTGTCAGTCAGGTTCATATCCTTT
This sequence comes from Tineola bisselliella, assembly GCA_028551675.1. NCBI lineage: Eukaryota > Metazoa > Arthropoda > Insecta > Lepidoptera > Tineidae > Tineola > Tineola bisselliella. The sequence continues at coordinate 287,537 of JAPWLS010001655.1, forward strand.
ATCAGACTGAAAAAATTATTTCAGCATTTTATTAAGATGCTTTTATTCAATTGATGAATACCTCAATGATTCGAAACAGTAAATGAAATTTAATTTATTATATTGCTGTGCCCTGACCGGTTGTCACGTTGACAATAAACTGTACTGACATCTTAATTATAATTGTGACATGCAATCAGAGGCGGCTCGTCCTAAAGAGCGCTGGTGCAGTGCACTCCCACGAAAATTACAGAACTTATATTACAGCGGCGTAGATATAGGTAATATAATATACTATTGTATAGGCATAGTAGAATAGAATGAATGTAATGTAAGGATAGTATGTATTATGAAGAATTATAGATTACTTCTGTAATTTTCGTGGGAGTGCACTGCACCAGCGCTTTTTAGGACGAGCCGCCTCTGGTTGGGAGTCAGGCAATGTTCTTATGAGATTCCTCTAAGACAGTGATTCCTAAACTTTTTTTTGTTAGCACACTTAACGGTTTCTATATTTGTCGGCACGTTTAAAAGTTGTCTACTGGGTTATGTACTATAAAAACAGCAGTACGTTTATTAAATTATTAATTACAAGTTAATAATAAGAATACTTTTAACACATTGAAGATCGCATTGCAAAATCGTATTTTTCACATATGAACCGGCATTTTTTTTAAGTGTATTATTTTTCACATATTTTTTTTAAAGATATACGTTGACTATGTATGTTGTTTGGTTGTTGTTAGTGTAAACACCTTGTAATCATTGTTTTTGTGCAGATAAACAGAGAATTTAGCGGACGTACACCTTTCTTTTTATCGCGAATTTTATTATTTACTGCATGGTCTATAAAACAAAAAGAAAACTATCTACTTATATTTAATCCATTTTTAGTTTATTCCCTTATCGCGAACTTATTTGGCGAAGGACTTTTTCCTTTTTCCTTAATATAATTATAAAAAAACTGGTTTATATGTATTTATGAATAATCATATTGCAATATTGTTACGTAATATTTAGTTGGAATATTTAGATGTAACCTTATTGAATATAGGGAGATTCCCTTTGATAGGTGTTTTTTGCAATATTTTAGCCCTAGGATTTCTTCGAACACACTTTGAGAATGGCTGCTTTAATATTATTTGATAAGTTATTATAAAAGTTTACGCTGTTGCAAATTGATATAATAATTTATGTGATATTGAACACAAAATTTAATGAACCGAATGATAGAGTTTTTTTTTGCCACCAGTGTGAAAATTATAGCGTTAAATTAGGAGTTTTTTTTTTTATATAATAACTTTGCATATGGACGAATCGCTTTATTTACTAGTTGCTACATATTATTAAATATAATTATATTTTGACAATTCCTAGTGTTCCTATGGGAAGGAAGTATGTGACCATGAGGTGGTCTTGAATTTTTAATCAAAATTGTTACGTTCTTGTAATTAATATCATTGTATATTTATATAAGAAAAAAATAATTCCCATGACGTATGAAAATGAAAAATAAATCGATATTATACAGCAGCGGTTCTCAAACTTTTTTGGCGAAGGAAAAAGCCTTAATATAATTTCAAAAAACTGATTTATATTTATTTATGAATAATCATATTGCAATTTAGTTGGAATATTTAGATGTAACCTTATAATCTCCCTTTGGTAGGTATATTTTGCAGTATTTTAGCCCTAGGGTTCCGCGGGACACACTTTGAGAATGGCTGTTCAGTGATGTCGTAGACCTTATATGCGATAATTAATTAGATTTCCCATTTGTATAATTGTTTTATCTTCATCAAAATTGTTATTAAATATGTGTATACTTTGGTTATCTTTATTTCTTGTTTGCAATCGTAATAATAAATTATGAACTGGCTTTTTGATGACACGTGTTAGACCGTAGTTCTATTGGTTGGGGGGTTTCTATTCTTATCCCTACTAATATTATAAATGTGAATGTGAGTTTGTTTGTTACGTTTTCACGCAACAACTACTTAACCAATCATCATGAAACTTTGTACACATATTTTTGAAGGTACTAGAAGTAACATAGGATACTTTTTATAGTTTCCAATTGACTATAGTCAGTATGATCTCTGATACTTATTTAATGACTTAAATGCGAGCGAATACGCGGGTAAAAGCTAGTTGTATATAATGTTTAGCATCGTTCACTAGTCTCGTTTTAAGTAATGGTTTATCTGCAGTTGTCTGTCCAAGCAAATGACCGACAACTTTTTATTTAACACTAGAACTACCAACTGGTCAATATGACCGGTTTCAAAAATTCTTCACTAACCTTACTCGTTATTTTTTGAATATGTCATAGCTTTTTCTAAACATATGTATGTATTCATTAACACCATATATTTAATATTTTGCAAGCACAAGTCATCAGGTCATTTTGACCGGTTGGTAGGTCTAGTGTTAATAGATTTGTTATGGCGGTGAGAGGTCAGTCTAAGGGCGTTCTTTGTTTTTTGTAATTATAGTTTTTGTACACTCTTTAATTAGAGGCCTACTATATTTCGATTCTTTCAATTTTGTGCTCTTTCTTTGGGTTAACTCTGTGGTGGTTCTCAAACTGGGGCATCGCGAGAATCTTTCAAAATAGGTTTTCCAAAATAAAATATGCTCGCAAAAATGAAGATTGGAGCAAATGAAAAAACTTGCAATATATAACTAGTGTATTTTATAAAATGCAGTGGGTATTCGCGGGTAAAACTTACGTAAAGGTAGCTCGCAATACCAAAAAGTTTGGGAACCACTGGGAAACCTGGTATAATACTAAATTTTAATAACATATGACGTTATCGACCTTCATTTGCGTGTCGAGAAAGCCTTAGCAATGCCGCACAAGCGACTGGACTCTCGTGTCTGCCCAATTATAATTGCTAGGATTGTTTTACATAATTAAAATTTAATGACGTCACTCTCCAAGAACTGTGGGCTTATCACGAATTTAGTCTGGCCTTCGAATCGAGCTGTCACAAGTAAAACGGATCCGTTAGCAATCGGGATCATGAATTTTTACTAACGACTAACGAGCACCAGCAATCTATCAAATGAACGAAAGATCGAGACGTTCGAAAATTAACAAAAAGTATCTAAAATATTGTAGCTCCAAATCCGCACGCGGTGGCGCTACTCAAATTTCCATACAAATCGCTTAAAGCGAACTCGGCTCGAAAGCCAGACTAAAATTCGTGATAAGCCCAGTGGTCTTTCGATCTTTAATCTGAATTATAATTCCTTCATCATTCACCAGGACACGTTCGGTCGTGCTAAGAATTGGGTGAAGGAGCTCCAGCGTCAGGCGTCCCCCTCCATCGTGATCGCGCTCGCTGGCAACAAGAGTGACCTGGCCGCCAAGAGGATGGTGGAATACGAGGAGGCTCAGGCGTATGCGGACGAGAACAGCCTATTGTTTATGGAGACCAGCGCCAAGACAGCTATGAACGTGAATGACATATTTTTGGCTATCGGTGAGTTGGGTTTCAGTCGTCCAATTTGTTTAAACCTACTAATATTATAAGTGTGAATGTGAGTTTGTTTGTTACGTTTTCACGCAACAACTACTTAACCCTGATCATCATAAAACTTTGTACACATATTTTTGGAGGTACTACAATTTTATTAAAAAACAAATGCATATTTTTTTACTATAGTTTCCAACTGACTATAGTAAAATATTGAGTATAGTTCTATTGGAATGATATCTGATACTTATTTAATAACTTAAATGCGAGCGAGGCCGCGAGTAAAAGCTGGTATATTATAAGAAGGAGTTCTATTATATAAACTAAATGAAATTTTAATTATAGGATAGGACGGCATGCTCAAGGTGATAGATATTACACTTCTAATAAAATTATAAAAACACCTAATTAAATGTTACACAATAATGAAAATAAAAAAGAACCAAATAGATAAGGAAGAGGGGAGAAAAAAATCTTTGTTTCATAGTAATGTGTATGTAATGAATGTTCACTCGCGTTTTCAGCGAACAAGTTACCAAAGAGCGAGACAGGCGCAGGCGCAGGTACGGCGGGGGGACGCAGACTCAACGACAGCGAGGCGCCACGGACCACGGGCTGCTGCAAGTGATGATTCTAACAGGTCAGTCAATTCCTACCAAGGAGTAAATGCAATCTATATACTAATATATAAAGAGAAAACATTTGATTGTTTGTTTGTATGTATTGAATAGGCTCAGAAACTACTGGGCCGATTTGAAATATTCTTTTACCATTAGAATCGTACATTATCCCTGATGAACATAGGCTATAGAATATTTTCAAAAAATAATCATTATATTGCGTACGCTGCGGAAATTATTGACAATAGAGCAAAGTGATGTACTTCAGTTTTATAGAGGACATCAATATCTACAAAAAAGTCTGCGATACCATATGTCTAACTATTACAGTTATGTCACAATAACTACTTTTTCATGTTAAAATATGCAATAGTATATTTATATTATAAAAATCTCGAAAACAGCTTGACGTATAAAGATGAAATTTGGCAGGGAGGTAGTTTTATAGTTAGTAGATAGCTAAGATGTGTGATAGGCATTTTCTGTTGACTGAAATATGAAACATTATTAAACTTCATATTATTACGTGAACAAAGTCGCTGGCAACAGCTAGTTATTGATATATATGTAGTTTATATATATATATTTTTATTATAGCAGAAGCTCTAGTGGCGGGATACTGAATGCCCGATGACGTCACGAGCCTCGCCGCAAGCATCAAATATGAGAAAACGGTAATGCGTAGAGTTACTTTAAAATGTAATTATAACAAATATATATATATATATATGTAATTTCTATATTTTATAGATTAGTATTACATGCACCGCTATTTGTAGACGTTTCGTTGCCATCAGTGGAACAGTGGCTTTATTGGACTTGTAGTGGTTTTTTTTAAATTCAAAGTTAGTTCATACGACCATTGTTCCACTAATGTTTTGGATGCAGTGACAGCTGGACCCGCACTTCTGTAGTTCAGAATTCTAGAGCGAGAGGTCGTTAGTTCTCTCTGGGGTCCGGTCTTTAATAACTTGCAAACAGCTCGAGTTTAAAGTTTTAAAAATAATACTTTTGGGTCCTTAAAGGTGTTTGTGAGTTATTTCGTCGCTGTTGATGTAAAAATGTTTTTTGAAAAAAGGTTATTTAATAAATATATATGTTATGTAAAATAAATTAGATAAAATAATAAATAATGTTGGTTTTTATTTTATTTTTAAAATGAATAATATTGACGGTAATCTATTAGTTTCACTGTAAAAATTAGTGTTTTTTTTTACTAAAATTGAGGTGAAGGTGCATTTAGATTATGTAGTGCAGTCGGTTTTAAAATATTGTAATAATTGTCTGAGATTTATTTTTTTTAAAGTAATTTGTCTGACTCAGTCTCGAAGTCGCCATGATGGTTTTCTGACTGAAATGAACGTTTAATGTAAGCTGTAGTTTTTCCAAGTTTATGGTTTCAAAAAGGTTCTTTTCTGTTCTGATCTGTGGCGGTCGATTCCACAAGCCGAAAATACTTATTTAAGAAGATTTGAGGTTTTGACGTTTAGTCTGTCAGTGTCATCTTTCTGGTTTCCTTCTGTCTTTTTATTGCCACAATGCATTGTGATAATTATATTTTTAATCCATTTTAATCACCAATATTAAATCACACCAGTTCCTTTAAAGGTTTTTGTATACTAATTAGCAATTTTGGTAATTATATTATTTTTTTATATTCAAAGCTAATATTTGATTCCGGCTGCACTCTTCAGACCAACTTCTGTAGGCTTATCACGTATTTTAGTCTGGCTTTCGAACCGAGTTCATTTGAGCACAATATTTTACATACTTTTTGTTAATCTTCGAACGTCTCGATTTTTCATTCATTTGATAGATTGCTGGTGCCCGTTAGTCGTTAGTAAAAATTTATGATCCCGATTGCTAACGGATCCGTTTTACTTGTGACAACTCGATTCGAAAGCCAGACTAAATTCGTGATAAGCCCACTGCTCTCGAGTTGGTAAAAGTTATACTGTTAAGTAAATAAATATCGTAATTTTTTTTTAAAAAAAAACACCATTTTATGTAACTGTCTTCATTTTGTTTTGGTTTAAGTCGCGACACTTGGGAATGCTTGATTTGTTGGTTTAGGAATTTTGTGCATTACACTACAGTTTATAGCAAAAATATGAATCCATCTAAAAAAAAAATGTGATAAAAAATCGAGATTATTACTAATTATCTATTAATTTTTTTTAAAGAAATAACAAATCGTTTAGTACAGTTAAGTAATGTGGATTAGATTATTTAAAAATCTCAAGTGTCTGTTAAGTGAAAGTTGAAAAACCGGCCGTTAGGTTAAATTTTATATAAAGGCGGTATATGTAGCATTCCATGCAGTGCAGAGGGCCGTTTTACATTTATCGAGACGTAATTATGAACTTTACAGGACAGTTTCATAGCAACCACGGTTATTTCATAAACTGTCTTCGTTTTTGTAATATAAGTGTTTCAAATATATCTTACAAAATTATTATTGAGTATATCTTACTGAAATATGAATATGAAGTAGTGTTGATTTTATTTCATGCTTCTAATTAGATTATAGTTTGCCTTTCGAACGAATCTTGTGATTGATGGGGATCTTTACAGCTAGCTATTGTGCGATACATCCTTAAGTCCGTATTCAGAAACGATGCTCGAGTTTGGTTTGTAATTATTACTCGAGTGCAGTATCTGTGCTCAAGTACGTCGCTTATTCTGAAAGAAAACACTACTAAAATCCAGTTATAACCGCTTTGGTGTCGTTTTTCAATACGGACTGTGGACTCTCATAGACAAATCACTAAGCCATCGTTTCTCAAGCCGGGGGTGTCAGTCTGTCGAAAAATAATAAATACAAAACTACATATAGGTACAAACAAAAGATTCGTTTATTAAAGGAATGAATTTTAGTGTAGTGTTATAAAACTAAATATTAAGTGGGGGTCTTTTTCGTGGGTAGAGGCAAAAAATGGTTGAGAAACGATGCACTAAGCTGGTAAAAAACAAGATGGCGCCCAAAATTTCTAGCAAATTCTTTGAATTATTGTTTTTAGTTATTTGTCAATGGAAGTCTAGCATTTAGGTCCCAAGTTTTTTTTAAATATAATGTAGTATATATATATAGTTATAATTAATGGTAAGACCTATTATATATAATATATATTTCACATCGCAGGACTATATATAAAAAAAAATATTTGATAAAAATTACACTTTTCTTGAAATTACACCCAGTTCATTGTTGGCGTTACTTTGTGGGCTTTCAGTTTTTTTTTAAATTGCTGTTTAAAGGACTGATAATTCGAATAAGATGAACTTGGGCATGCATATGTCAATTTGACAGTCGAAAGCAAGCAATAAACGTCGCCCATGTTTCTAAATAAAAGAAATATTGAATTATCGAGTTCTAAAACAAACTAAAGCTTGCAAATACATTGCGGACACGGTTTGAGTTATTTTTTGTAGGAGTAACGTGAACTACCAAGTTTGGGTTAGGCGTTCGATCATCTACTTTACACACTACCCACAATAAATAACCAACCGAACGCAATGCACGCCACAATGGTTTATATTGTATGTTTTCTTTTTGTATTATGTAAATATTTCGGATTTATTAAGATTACTATTATTATATTGGATAAAAAACAATTGAAAATATTTTTTAGTTTTTTATTTTAGATTAGTTTCCCTAAATAATAAATAAAACCCAGTTAATGCAACGTCTGAAGTTTTGGATGTAGACTGAAACAGTCCGTTCGTGGACTTCGTACGTTATACTAACGCGTACAATACTTGTCAGACAATAACATAAATAAAATAATATTAAGTACTACAAATAAAGCTTAAATTATGGCACAAAAGTAGAATAAAAAAAAACTAAACAGTAACAATAAGTTGACGACAGGTATTTTCCAACATCAGTACTAACATTGTACAAGCTATGATTAACAAATTCCTTGTGATTTCTCGTCATATGCCTTCCCGAGATCTCCATACATTCTAACCATGCGCAAGAGTCTAAAGAGAGTAGATTTAAAACTACAATGACGTCTAAAGTTTAATTACAAAACAAGTCCATAGTAAAATTAGCTATCAAACCTCTAACTATAGACACTTAAAACTACGAATTCTGATTAGTACATGCGCAATAATAAATACTATAAAAAATCCGTGTTACAACACGTTGCAACGCCATCTAGCGGTAAGTAGCGGAGTTACCACATACATAAAAAACATTCTACAGGCATTACTTTTTGGCAATAGACATGAGCTTAAATACTAAGATTATATTATATATAAACAGATATGTCTCTAAAAACACTAAATTTAATAAATACTGCTATACTTCATCTAGTGACTGCTGAGACCATATAAGATAAATATATGAACAAAAAGGTTTTTCGATTTTTTGGTCACACGTCATCTCTTACAGTAATAATTTAATATAATGTAAATTATTCCTTTCCACGTGAATAAAGAATACTGTTTTTCTTAACTTAATGACATACATAAAAACTAACTATTTCATGAAGTTTTTGACAGAAAAAGAGAGCGATGATTGGGAACCTCCGTTCAATAATCTGCAGTCACTGTTACTCTGCTTCCAGATTCTTCTTAATTACCACAACACAGAAGGCGATATCATTATATAATCTGAAAGAAGAAACATAAATTAACCAAAAGCTATTCCTTCTAAGTAGTTAAGAAGATGATATTAGAAACCTGCCTCTGCCAATTGAAAAAGACATTAAATGCATACGGTATATAAAATCAGAACATAATGCTTTCCTTGAGGCAACAAAAATGATCAATTTCAAAAAAATTACACTAAAATTACGCAAATATTTTCTCAGCGGGAAAAAAATATTTCATTAGAAAAATAGTATAAAAATACGAATTTCATCAAAAACAATAAAAAATAAAACTCTTAATATGTTAAAAAAATAATTGAATATAGTGTCTTAAAAATAGGACAATAGGAAGTAATGGGTTAAGTAAGTAAGTGTTTTTTGTTTGTGATTTTTTTTCTCTCCTCTTCCTTACATCTATTTGGTTCTTGTTTTTTATTTATATGTATTTTTGTAATTTTATTAGAAGTGTAGTATCTATCCCTTTATCACCTTGAGCATGCCGTCCTATCCTATAATTAAAATTTCATTTAGTTTACATAATAATAGTAGTCCTTTTTATAATATGTAGTTCTAATGTAATTTTGTCGGTAGGCTTTATAAATAAATAAGCACTGAATGAAGCTGCAATTGTATATCCACCTATAGCTCTTCATGCTTGTTCAGCATCTCCCCGTAGTTGGTGGCTTCACTTCCCACGAACAAGTGGTAGTACTTGAGCACCTCGTCGAATGACAGAACACTGTCTAAATTTTCATTCGCATTGTCAAACAGGTGTTCCACCTCCTCGACAGCTATTAGTCTGGAATAATTAACGTGAGCCACACATATACACAATCCACCTGGTGACAGACTGACTCAGTTCCTCCAGAAAAGCATTAAATTAAAGGTTTTTTATTTATTTATTATTTAACACTAGATTTACCAGAGCAGTCAAAATGACTGATCTTGCAAGATAAAATTAAAATTCCTACTGTGTATAATATTTTCTTTAATTCGTCTAATCTTCTTTAATCTATAACAGAAGAATTAGTTGTATGAACTTTATATTATTTTATATGTATTTGTAACAAATATATACTTTTTTGGTATTGGTAGAAATAGGTATTATATATTTAAGCTGGTAAATCTAGTGTTAATTACTAACATTATAATACACATATACATAAATACTAGGAAGAGAGATAAAATTATGACTATTCCACTTACACATTATTAGGTATAATCCAATCTTCCACTTCCTTTATATCAAGTTTCCCATCACGGTTTTTGTCAAATTCGTCATCGAACCTCTCTTTCTCGGCTTCCAGAACCATTGGATTGCTTTGGTCTACATAAAATACATACATAAATACCCGCATAGTTATTTTTTTATTAGCCCACCATATGACCACACTCAGGCTGATGTTAAGCTAGAGTGCGGTCCACGAGCATAGACAACTGTTACCACAGACAGATGACCCCACTATGCCGGCTTGAGGAGACAATCGTTATCCCGGCTACTTCTAAGCTGATCCCGAAACGCGACTAGGTCACTTCTAGGGTGTTCCGCTTGAAAGTAGTGGTACTTCCCCAGGACGACGTACTGGGCTAATGCCATCATCAGTCTGCCTACCACTCTTATATTTACAACAGCGGAAACGACTTCCGTGACAAATTACTATAAGTTTATTATTTTCTAACTCATTCTAAAGCTCTCTCGCTCTAGGTATGGTCACTGGACAGAGGCTTACCACAGAGAAATACTTGAAAACGAACATGCACCATCCAGATTGCATATTACAATATACACACGGCAACTTTCAAATGGATACAATTTTTGTAGGTATATAAGCAACAGAAAGAGAAACCATAGCAGTATCTTAAACGGCAAAAGAGATATGTTGATCCCTCTCACACATGCTTCAACTTCGATATAGTTATCTTTTTCTAATGATTATTTATTCCAGTCCAAGGTCCAATCTGTATCCATTTGAAGTTTGTCGACTGTACACCCGTCTCTACTACGTCTACATCACTTCCAAATAAACCCATATACAGTAATACCCCGCTTTACGCGACCCCGTTATGCGTGGTTTCACTATAACGCGAAATTCAAATTTATTATTAAATTACGCGAGAGTGCATATAAACATAATGTAGTCATTCAACTTCTCTATGGTTGCGGGAATTTCAGTTAACGCGATTTTTTCCGGAACGTATCCCTCGCGTAAAGCGGGGCATTACTGTAGTGTAATTTAAAAAAGCACACAGCTCAATGGAAGCTGCAAGCCAATAAAAACAAGCATCACCTTTATCGCCAAGATATTCTTGAAAATCAAGGAAGCCATCCTTGTTCTTGTCTTTCTCGCGCATCGTCGAATTAACCACAAAGTGGAACATTGTATGGTGTTCCTCCGGGTTTATAAATACCTGTAATGAGACAGATAAGGCCTATATTCAGAACCATTTAGACCAGTGTTACCCAACCTTTTTTGTGCTATGCCCCACCTTAGCCTTTCTAAAATTCTTATGCCTGCCCCCCCCTATGTAACCAAACACCCAGCTGATATATAGTCTCGTCAAGCGAAATTATACCTACTAGTTATTTATCATAATTATTTAAGAATTTGCTCAATTTTCTCAATGAGCCCGTCAAACACGCCGCGCCCGATCTAAGGAGTTTTTGAGAGACGCCCGACGAAGGGTTAAAACAATTGAAAAAAATACCTGAAACTCCTGTCTATTTAAAACGCCATCACCGTTCGCATCAGCCGCAGCCCACATCGCTTTTTCTTCTTGGAGTAACTGAAAAAAAAAACCATTTTGAGTGGTGAGACTGTGAAAGCTCTTATCAACCTGCAATATCAGTACATTTAATACTAACAATGTCACCATCTCCCGTATCATCCTCCTGAACTTGTTCTTCATCATCAACACCGAACGAATCTCTCAAGTACTCCTTCCAAGTGATTATTCCATCCATGTTATCATCACACTCCTTCATCCGCTCTTCAGCCTCCTCCTCTGCTAGTTTTCTATAAAAAAATAATACACTATTAAAAAACTAGTACACTTGGCGATTTTCAAATGGATACAGTTTTTATAGGTATATAAGCGAAAAAAGAGAAACAATCGCGGTGTCACGTGTCCCTTTCACACATGCCTCAACTTTGACACGATAAGAATATAGTTATCCCTTTCTAATGATTGTTTCTTCCAGTCCAAAGTCCAATCTGTATCCATTTGAAGATTGTTGACCGTACACTCGTCCATGGGCGTAGCCACAGTGGGGCAGGGTGGAGCACTTGCCCCACTCAGGTATCTAATCAAACCTAAAAAACTTAATTATCTAGGTACTAACTACAATACTTAATATCCATAACAAAGTTCACACAGTTGTCAGTCGACAAAAGAAATTAACCGGGGTAAGACTGCGGGTATAGTTTGCTAGTTACATATTATTTTAGACTGCCGCCCCACCCTGAGCCCATGGCTGGCTACGCCTATGGATGGCCTCAGATATCTATTAGAGATAATTCTGGCAATGTCGAGTGTTTGGGCAGTAGACCAATAAATTATAAAATTTCAATTCACATGTAAACCCTCATGTCAAAAATCTTAATGAATAAGTGTTATGTTTGATCTAGTTCCAGAACTATGCTATTTCTTTCTAATGCTACCTATCTGTCAGCCAAATATTAGCTGGAAGACAACGCGCAGGGTTTTAAATTTAAAAAATAGAAGCAAACTTATGGTCTATTGACATCTACACTAATTTGATCTAAAACCTTAATGTAGCAATTTATTAAAATAAAACCTGATAATTGGTGAAGAAATTGTTAGTTCCAGTGAAAAAACTCACACTAAGTTCCTTAAAATCCATTCTATTAGCTCATGTTTGGTAAGTACACCGTTGGAATCCTGATCAATCTTGGGCAACAGCTTAGATAGACGACGTCTGGACTCTTCGGGGCTCAGTTTGTCATATTCTTCGGCCTCCCTGACGCTGCCTATATAATAAGTAACAAGCAGTATAATAGGCGTAACCACAAACAAAACGTACTTAACGGACATTGCAAGTTTCTTATCTCGCCGCTTATCAAACACTACTAAACCAACCACATTGCGAAATATCTTCAGTTATGCATATAAAGTTGAAACTAGTTTTATCGATTACCTATGATAGTCTCGTGGTCGAACTCCGAGGTGTGCAGCTCCTGTCTGAAGTGTTCGAAATCCCTTGGCTTAAAAGCACCGTCTTTCTCGCGTTCCAAGCTGTTACGGTCCTGATGATCATGACTGTGGGCCGCCGCAAAACAAGATATAGTGCAGCACAAAATAAATGTTAGCACAAAATACGTAGACGCCATGTTGTACACGCTTTAAACTAGTTATTCACACAATTTCCATAATAACAAACTTGATTTCGTCACTATTTAAATGCAAATCAAAGGATCAAGACAAAGCCCAGCTGCAGAGACACCGCCGGGCGGAGAGTCGGCCATTTATGGGTTCGTTTTACGTTCATAAACGAAAACATGTCAAATTCAAGGGATGTGATTGGTCGAAATTGTCTTAATTCTACGTCATATTATATGAACCAATCACATGCTTACAAATATCCTGTAAATAAAATGAATTGATTCCTCGATTCCTTGTCAAGAAATCCTTAGGATTTTCAAATTAGAGTTTTTCGCACAAAACAACATAAACTATGTTATAAAATGTAGGTCCATTTTGATGTAAATACATATTTCAAATTAACAAATAATATTTTGTTGATAAATAAACTTAATGAGATGCAGTAAAACCACACTATTCGGGTTTGTATGTTTTATTTATACATTTGCTCTTAAATATAAATTACATTGACCGGCAATGCGTTAGTTCTTTTATAACTTTTGATTAGTACTAAATAAACTTATTTATTTTAGTTTTTCTTACAAACATATTATTACATCTCTGGGAATTTTTGTAAATACTCAAAAGAACTTGAATTAGTTGATCTAATAATAAACCTTCATCAAAAAGCTATCAGCGGCCATGATTATCATTTTCAATCGACGAGCTAGTGCATGTTTTGAATTTAATGTAAGAAAGACTTTCAGGTGACGTATCGAGTCTCTGAATACGTTAGCGACATGTGCCCGTGTTATCAGATCATCTTCCTTTAAGCACATTATTGCCTCTTCTATGTACCTGGAAATATCAATCAATTTAACATTGGAGGTGTTAGCATCTGCGTAGCCAGCGGAGGGCTCAGGGCAATAATATGTAACTAGCAAACTATATCCGCGGTCTTACCCCGGTTAATTTTTTCATACAAAAGGGTTACACCTACCCCCTATAGCACCGTGTATCTGTATGTAAATATGTATCTTTTTGTTTTGATCACATTTTTTTTAGCAAGCGCCCCACCCTGCCCCACCATGGCTACGCCCATGGGTGTTAGAACATTTATAAAAAATATATTGCGATCATTAGAAGCATATACTATGCTTAATACGATTACGATAGCTGCAAAGCTTTCGACAAAATAATTATTTTGAATAATTCAATCTTCAAAGATGAAAGCATACCGGCATTTTAACTCCGTATCTTGTACCATGTCTGTAGACAATTGCTGTATTAACGAGAGAAGAACGTTCTGGTTAAGAAGACATGGCGGTCCGAATACCAAATCAGAATCGAATGTACGACACATCGCCACTACCATAGACACGTCTATTGCGCTCAGTGCCACCTCGAAGGACCGGTTTATTTCACCATTATTAACTATTGGTTCTTTTCTAATTATTGCGCCCTGAAATGTTGAAAAATAATACATGTAAATTAAAAAATTAAATAATTCAAATATAAGACTGGAGTATTTTAAAATATAGTATTAATCGTTAAATATAAGTCGTTGTTTCATGGGGGTTGGCATAAAGTTATATAATAAACTGTCCAATGATATTAGTAGCCTCCCTCTTTATCAGTTCAAGAAAATCATAAAAAGCAAACTCATGCAAAAATCATATTACACGTTAGATGAATATCTTACTGATAAAAAAGCTTGGACATAATCTATGTCATTTTATGTTTACCCTTAGATATACAATAGTATAACAATGCCCCTATACAGCAGCTATTCTTCTACTTCATAGTAGATTTATTATATTAGTATGTAAGTGGACAATGCCAGTATAAGTACAGCAGCTAAATCATATTGATAATTATTAAATTAATAAATTTATTTCCTTTATATTTATATTTGTATTGACGAGTAAAAGCGCTCTATTGGAGCTCATTTACTAAAAGTAAATAAATAAAAAAATAAAATAATAATCGTAACCAATTGGACAACGGCAGGTTTTATTGGCTCAATAGCTTGGGGTTGATTGTCTTGAGGTAATTTAGCAATAATAATTCCCTGTTCAACATACGCCTCTTGCAAATTTTCACGCCATTTGATCAATTCATCTTCAAGAACACTGCGGATAGAAGACATTATTAACACTAGATTTACCACGTACTTAAATATGCCTATTTCTACAAAAAGAAAAGATTTGTTACGAATATATATATAAAATAATATTATGAAGTTCATATAACTAATTCTTCTGTTATAGACATGGGCGTAGTCAGCCATGGGCTCAGGGTGGGGCAACAGTCTAAAATAATATGTAACCAGCAAACTATACCCACGGTCTTACCCCGGTTAATTTTTTTTGTGTCTACTGACGACTGTCGAGTGTTAACTTTCTTACGGATATTAAGTATTGTAGTTAGTACCTAGATAATTAAGTTTTTTAGGTTTGATTAGGTACTTTATAGGTCAGAGCCAGGGTGTGGCAAGTGCCCCACCCTGCCCCACCTTGGCTTCGCCCATGGTTATAGATTAAAGAAGATTAGAAGAATTAAAGAAAATGTTAGATGCAGTAGGAATTTTGATTTGGTCTTGCAAGACCAGTCATTTTGACTGGTCTGGTAAATGTAGTGTTAAGAAGATTTGAGGTTTTGACGTTTAGTCTGTCAGTGTCATCTTTCTTGTTTTCTTCTTGTCTTTCTGTTGCCAGTTTTATCAGCACTAATATTTCACATAAGTTTCTCCAAAATGTAACTGGTGTAACAAAACTTACTCGTGTACTGTGTCTTGAATGATGGCACTTATATCATTATCAACTGCGCTGGCGGATTCCAAAGCAGTCAAATGACGATCCAACGCCATCCTCATACAACGAGATGCCCGACTCGATTCTTGGGTGAAGACAGCAGCGTTCGTCTCTACTGTGGAAAATATGACATTTTGAGATGGGGTTTACGTGTCAATTAAAATTTGACATTTTAAGAGAAAAAGAAGCTACTGTAAAGACAAAATTTTGGCTAGCAATTGATAATGTAGCCGTATACAAAATAGTTAATTTCATAGGCGGTCCAGTGACGTAGCGAGCTTAACTCACAATAAAAAAAAAAAAAAAAGTATTAAAGCACAATGCCTTTTTAGCCACCATAATATGATATGTAAAATATACTGATAAATAAATAAAGCTCAACACTGGCACCAATTCATAAATCAATTATAATAAAAAATATTCAGCATTTTTTGGTTTTGCGGACTTTGTGAGTAGACCCCCTTGCTACGTCACTGGGGTGGTCTTACATTTCCGGAAAGCGACGTCTAATATCTTCGAGATTTCCTTTACGACTCGACACTGTGACTTCTTCAAGCCGGACATGTAGCACGAACATAGGCCTTTGAGAAGTGTCGAATTAAGGACAGAGTTCAATGCTGTCGTCGAGCATTCCGTTAATTGCTGTTTGAAGGGCTGCAATAAATCTAAATATATATAACTCAAAGGTGACTGACTGACATAGTGATCTATCAACGCACAGCCCAAACCACTGGACGGATCGGGCTGAAATTTGGCATGCAGGTAGATGTTATGACGTAGGCATCCGTTAAGAAAGGATTTTGATGAATTCCCCAAAGGGATAAAATAGGGGATGAAAGTTTGTATTAAACTTTGTCAATTTTAAACCGATCGGGCTGAGACTTTGCATGCATAAAGCTACTATGACGTAGGCATCCCCTAAGAAAGGATTTTGAAAAATTCCATCCCTAAGGGGATAAAATAAGGAATGAAAGTTTGTATAAATCTTATTAGATTTTCGACTGATTGAACTGAAATTAAAGATGGGAGCTACTATGATGAAGACGTTTTTACACTCGCTAAACAAAAGTAAAGCTGCAAAAACTATACCTAATTAATAATAATACTTCTTAACGCGAGCGAAGCCGCGGGTAACAGCTAGTAATACAATCAAATCGCTAGAATTATTACCCAGAAAGTGTTTTAAAATAGATTGTATGTTTGGCTGACGCAAAGATGTTTTTATAGTGTTAAAGAGTTTTTGGAATTTTAACGATTACCGATTTAATGACTATAATAATAATATTTTATGAGTTTTCAATAATTATAAATTTAATGTATATATACAAATTGACAAATAATAACCTATATAAATGTAAGAAAAATTGACATAGAATAATTATAATTTGACATTCTGTTATTAATTTATTTATTTATTTTTTTGCACGCCAAGTAATTGGTGAGACATGTGAAACTGTATTATGTTATTAATTTACATCCCTGTACCAGTGTATCATGCAACATAAACATATTTCATTTCAATAAAACGTTTATTTTTTAATAATTTTTTTACAATATGTTGCCTTGGCGCTAAAAACCAGTGTTGGTGTGTCTTGGCTCTGCACATTCGTCTTACATTCTAAATTTAACTTAAATTAATATAAAAAGATGTTAATATAATAAAAAATATAATTACGGGTAGGTTTGAGAAACCGCCATCTGTTTTAATATTATTTTGTTTGTCTTAATCGACGCAAATATTCTATAAAAACATATAATAATTAGAAATTCGTGTTTGTTGTCTCTTTTCGCGTCGCTGTTAAATTCAAAGCAAAGGGAACGTTGTCTATGCAGCGTATTATTTTATGTTTATATTTTTCAAAAGATTTTATATAGTTTTGAGTTTTAATTACTTTTAGTAAATAACAGAATCTTTACGTAGATAAGTACATGTATCGAAGAAACACATATATGTATAGAATAAGGCAGTCATTCTCAAAGTGTAAAAAATACTGCAAAAAATAGCTACCAATAGGAGATTATAAAGTTACGTACATAATTATATTTAGAAAAATGCAATATGATTATTAATAAATACATAAAAATCAGTTTAAAAAAAATTATATTAGAAATTGAGAAAAAGCTTTGAGAACCGCTGGTATAAGAGAATAATTTTATACAAGAGCCTTATAATTATCTCAGGTGGTTGTATAAAATTAAGACGGGGAATAAATATAATATATTAAAGAGTGTACCAAACCTCGCTAAGTAATATATCTTCAAGTGCGGTCCTAAAATCAGTGCTATCAATTTTCTGTTTTATGCCAAGACCGGCCATCAATATATTTGCGCTGTGTTCAGACTTCATGACATTGTCCGTCACTGTTTGCTTTTCATCCGGATTACTATTTCTGTAACACACGTTTATATATTTTAATTTATTTACTTTTAGTAATTGAACTCCAATAGAGCGCTTTTACTCGTCAATACAAATATAAATTAATTTAACAATTATCAATTTGATTTAGCTGCTGTATACTGCCATTGTTCACTTACATACTAATGTCACAATAATATATTATAAATCTACTATGATGTAGAAGAATAGCTGCTGTCAACCTATTGTATACCTATGGGTAAACATAAAATGACATAGATTATGTCCAAGCTTTTTTATCAGTAAGATATTCATCTAACGTGTAACGCACAATTTGCAAAGCCTTTGAAAGACGAATTCAGCAGAATAAAAGTGAAATTAAGCTATATTAAGAAAAAATTGTCCCGGGTGGATGCGTCTGGGATTGCCTGTATCCTAAGAAGAAGTAATCTCTGGTTGGACTGTTGTCCAAATACTTGACATTAGCAGAATTGTCTTTATCGGACGACTGAGGCCATTTAAATAAAAAAGAAGAAGATTCTGTAGTTAAAATAGTACACACGCCGATTTTCAAATGGATACAGTATTTGTAGGTATATAAGCGATAGAAAGAAAGAGAAACGATCGCGGTGTCGTAAACGGCAAAGAAGATATCTGCATCCCTTTCACACATGCCTCAACTTCGACATGATAAGCATACAGTTATCTCTTTCTAATGATTACTTCTTCCAGTCCAAAGTACAATCTGTATCCATTTGAAGATTGTCAACTGTACTGTAGCAGTTTGACAGTTGACATTTGATTATTAACATAACTCATTGTTTCCAAAAGTACTGTATACCCGATCCGATAACTAAGTCGTGAAGATTTATAAAAATTGTGAGCTCACCGGTCATCGGTTGCTATCTCGAGTAGCTCCGAGGCAAGTTTGGCGTGCGTGTCGACAGTATTTTGTACGGCTATATTAGACCTGCTAACTTCTTTCTTTATTGACATCATGAGTTCGTTTTGTTCCATTAACAATGCTGTAATATTATCAACTTTCTGCTCCAAAACTTCAGAAATGTTATATTTATTTTGTGGTTTTTCACTGCCATGTCTACTTGACGAGTCGCTTTCGGTTCCCTTCTTGTAACTCGAATCGGAATCGCTTGATGTATAAACATTGTTTGATTTAATCTTAGCTATGTCAAACACAGCCATCGATTTTGTTAATTCGTGTAATTTGGAAGTTACATCATTTATTTTAACGTTTTCACAATTTGAACACATTTTGTACACGAAATCGATGAACGACTTGCAATAATTTTACGCGTTGATATATTTCATTTGTGGGTAGATTTAATTTTAAAGAAACTATTAATACTTTTTACATTTAATATCAAATATATCGGGACGAATAAATTATTTTAAAAGCATTATTTATATCCAATTATATTATAATTTATATCTCAATTTAGAATTTAAAATGTACACAATAAAAATAATTAATTAACAAATTATTCAACTTTCTAAACGAAACTACAAACGTCAATTTCACTCTTATCGATGCTTTAGCTTTATCACGGATTTTGCTTTTTAGCCTGGTTTTTGAAACGGATTTTGGGGTTGCTTTTTGACATAAGGGTTTGCTTGTAAAATAAAATTTTGTAGTCTCTTATTGGGCTGCTGCCTGAATACTCGACATTGGCAGAATAGGCACGTGGACAGTATTAAAAAATGATGAAATAATGATTTCAGTGGGAAAAAATGTTAAAAGTATTGCAATGCATTACTAAATTTTATAAATTAAATTGAAATTATTAAGATTTTTCAATAAATAAGTATAAAATACCGGAATCGGCCATGTTTATTGAAACACCAATCAGAGCGAGTGATTTTTACTGAAGTTTTACTTCGTGATATGTGTTCCATTTGATTTTTATATCATTCAAGTTAGTTAACTCGTTGTTTGTTCGCTGTTTGGTGAAAAAATAATTATCTAATAATTGACAGCAATGGACCAAGGATTTATTATGGCAAATAGCTCAAATTTGGCCAGAATTGATTTGTTTATGTTAGGAGAGTTTCTAGAATCAAATAAAGACAAAAGTTTTATTTATAGTTTAATAAATTCTACACAACTCGTTAAAGTCGGTATAATTTCTAGTTCAGACTTTTAGTAAGCTAAAATGAAGCCTGAAAACTTCGACACTATATACTTAATCCTATTTCTTGTATTTAAATAATGCGTATGAATTTATTATTATTAATGATACATATATAGTAATCTATATATATAAAACTCAAAGGTGACTGACTTAGTGATCTATCAACGCACAGCCCAAACCACTGGACGGATCGGGCTGAAATTTGGCATGCAGGTAGATGTTATGACGTAGGCATCCGCTAAGAAAGGATTTTGATCAATTCCACCCCTAAGGGGATAAAATAGGGGATGAAAGTTTGTCAATTTTAAACCGATCGGGCTGAGATTTTGCATGCATAAAGCTACTATGACGTAGGTAACCCCTAAGAAAGGATTTTGAAAAATTCCACCCCTAAAGGGATAAAATAGGGGATGAAAATTTGCATAAATCTTATTAGATTTTCGATTGATTGAACTGAAATTAAAGATTGGAGTTACTATGATGAAGACGTTTTTACACACGCTAAACAAAAGTAAAGCCACACAAACTAAACCTAATTAATAATAATACTTCTTAACGCGAGCGAAGCCGCGGGCAACAGCTAGTGTAATATATGTTAGTGGGGATATAAAAAGAAAAACACTCATATACACATCAACATATAATTCGTTATAAATCACCAATATTCTGCTTACAAATTACAATCACAAAAATATAAGAGAAAACCGAAAACAAAAACTTCCATGTCGTTATTCAAGTCAGGGGTCTCCAAACATCATTGAGGTCTGATTAGTCACGAATATATATATTCTTTTATTAAGAATATGAATAAAAGAAGATATACTATAACCTTCAAGTAATAACCAGTGAAGTGACCTAGGTCCGTGTTCAGAAATTGCGACAGAGTACGAAATTATAAACGTCACTCGGCCGTACTAAACAAAATAGACCAATCACACGCTTGATTTTTGACCAATGATAACTAATCCATTAAAGGAAATTATTTTGCATATAATTGCCGCTACATTAGGTTGATGAAGGAAAATAACCTCCACCAACATTCAATAACTTGTCTCGACGCGTTTCGCCACTTCACGTGGCATCATCAGGATACGTGTGGTCGCTTCGGCTTCGCTTCGACGACTGATTCCATTGCAACTGTCAGCTGTCACCATTACGTTCTGTTACACGCATTTATAAGAAATTGTTTTAATGGTTTACTTATTAAAATATAAATAAGAAAGAATTAAAAATTAACAAAACTATTTTATTTTGATTACTGTCTAATAGTTGTCGTGTATAAATATTTATTATTTATAAGTAAATAATCATTACTGCATAAAATGGATTCAAGTAATGACCAGCTGACCAACAGATCAAACTACGCTTCTGAACACGGACTCTAGTCAAATGTCCTGTCAACCTAATTGGTGTAGAATCGTCTCCTAGAGCTGGCATAGTGGAGGTGTTCATAAACGCCAACTTAATGTATGTTATGTTGCTATGTATTTAAGAATAAATACAAAATAGACCAAGTAGGATTCGTGACTTATATCAGACCCGAGTGTGGATACCCCTGTTCTTGATACAAGTTTTAAATTTTTAAAAAATCTTTTAATCTTTAACTACTGAGGTGGGAGCCTCTCAGGTTTTGAGAAAATAAAATTTTTGAATTACTCTAATTAGCTAATTTGTTGATTTTTTAAAATAATTTTATTTATTCTTGCTGATTTATGATCTCATGAGATTTTTTCCAAAAAGTGTATAAGTGTTTTCTAAACTTTGAAATAATAGTTATATCCAAATAAATTATAAAAAAAATATTTTATTTTATTTAGATACATCCACTGAAACTAATTATTAAACACTAAACCCTAAAGATTTTTAAATACAAGCACATATATACGGGTCTCTGAGGCCCCCACGTCAGTGTTTACGTGAAATTAAATCCACCTCAGTAGTTAAAGGTTAAATTGTACAGAAAACAAACATATATAATATGTATTCACATTTGTTTAAAAAATTATATATTTTAATCTTCCATAAACAAAGCAGAGCAATAAGAAAAATGAACGTAGGACTAACGCAGGATACACTAGGGCGTAGGAATAAACTGTTCCACAATTAACCCATTAAATAATACCAATGTACCCACATTTTAAATTTAATTATGTAGATTTTATGTTGCAAGTAATTTTTTTCCATTCGAAAACAAAAACATGCATATTCTGAAATATATATATATAGAAAAAATAGTTGGTACTTAATGGATTAAGATTAGAGATGTTCCGACTAATCGGCCACTAGTCGGTAAAGCCGACTATCCGGCCACTATCGTAGTCGGCGACTAATCGGTAAAAAGCGCCGACTATCCGGCTTCTTACTTTGTGTCTATTTCTCAATAAAATGTATGTGTTACTTCTTTGTAAAGAAAATATATTGATGACATTTATCAAACAAAATTAGTATCTTAATTAAAAAACAAATCAACATAATATTTAATGACATATATTGCAATTCTGCGTGATGATATTTGAAACTATCGTCAAACTAGTGAGCTGTAAAACTCAAAAAACTTTTTTGTTATTTATATTTGTCCACATGTCAGTAGTGACTGAAATTGCAGCGAATCAGCTGTAAACGAAGCGTCACGGGAATCCCCTAAACCGTAGTCGGCTTATTTACAACCGACTAATCGGCTAGTCGGCCAAAGTCATAATCGGCACATCTCTAGTTAAGATGTTTAATTTCTTTAAATTAAGAATTTGTGGCATTGGCATGGCATTAGCCCAGTATGTCGTCCCGGGGTAGTACCACCACTTTCAAGCGGAACACCCGTGAACAGCTTGGAAATAGCCGGGATAACGAGAGGAGTGTGCCCTGTCAATTTGGACAGAGCACATTCGTCTCCTCAAGCCGGCATAATGAAGTCGACTGTTGTATGTGGTAACAGTTGTCTCCACTCATGGACCGCACTCTAGCTTAACATCAGGCGGAGTGTGGTCATATGCTAAGCTTTCAATAAAAAGAAAAAATTTTATACAAAAAATTGGCATTTTCGTGTTAAATATATATTAAAAACTCAATCAACGAGTTTCTTAACGTACAAACAATATTTACTAGTAACTATACAATGATAAAATCAATATACGGAAGCGAGCTCGAGACCAATCTTTACAAGCAAACCTTACTCCAGGGGTTCCCAAAGTGTGCGCCGTAGACAGTAAAAATGGACGCGGCGGCGTCGCGAGCCTATTCTCTATCATTATTCGAAATCAAAATTCGCGGAAAATAAAAATTCGAAATATTCGCGGGTATCTTTTTTGGGAATGCTTTTGAAGGTAGGGCGCCGTGACACTTGAAATTGCGTCGCGGGCTGAAAAAGATTGGGAACCTCTGTCTTACTCCATTATGATAATCATCCATAGACTAACGATATTTATCATAGACTCATAGAGTGGACGTTTTAAAAAACCACTTTTGACATCTTAATAGCACCTGTCAAAATTACAAATTTTCAAAAACTAACTTTAATTAAAAAATAGAACACCAAGAGAGGAAATTACAAATAACCCGACTTAATTTAGATTCTTAAAAGACATGATTATTTATACTTCAATACTACGACTGATTTTATTTTTTTAACCCTTTGCACTCGAGGCTGTATCTCGAGACCAATCAGTGACTCGAGTTTTATCTCCATTCGAAAGGATATCGTCTTAGACTTCATAAGATTATACGAACAGAGCGTAGGCACTCGCGTTGCAAAAACGGGGTCAATAAGTCCTACTAAGTTATGTCAAACAAAAGTGGTTTTAGAAACGTATATAGCTTTAATTAATAAAGTTTAACTAGCTTTATCACTCCTCTTTATCCTCACTACAGATATAGTTATACAAAAAATCACTCGAGCTGTAATTAAAAAAAAAAATTCACTTATATAAACTAGAAATTTTATAATCTAATAATTATTGGTTTAAAATTTACCTTAACCCTTAACTGTGGACGTTATTTTTTTGACACACTTCCACCATCGAGGGGTCTCACAGACCGCTATATGAAAACGTCAAATTAACCACGAAATTATAAAATTTCGTAACTTTTATTGTTATCTAGAGTTAACGACTTAGTATATAATGAAAATAGTTTATAAGCAAAGGCACTAAAGGCGTGCGCTTGCTCATCGTTAGATTCTAAAATGACTTCGGAAAGGCGTATGACGAGAAGAAGACCACAAGAAACTCGTCAATCATAGCCTGTATATAATGAATAAAATCAAAGCCTATATTTATTCAAATTAAATAGCAAGCAATGTAATACTTTAAGGCACGTTTGTTTAAATGAACATGAAAATTACAGTGCGATGGGTCTGTGAGACCATGCGTCTACGGTTAAAGGGATCTCTTAAAATATATACATAACATATCATAGACGGTACCTTGTAAGAAGTTTACAAGTTCAATTCTTAGTTAAAATTAAATCTACTTTTGGACTTCTACTGTATAACTATTTGTTTTTAAAGTACTAAGCAGAAAGTATTTATAGTAAATATTTAATCTACTTCAAATTCTAAGGGCCGTATCCAGAAATTACGTTCAAGCATAGATTATCTGAGTAGAGTTCAAACGTCACTCAATCGTACGAACAAAATAGACCAATCACAGGCTTGAAAAAATATTAAAGTGATTCTTGACCAATGATAATCCATTGCATCTGTCATTACGTTCTGTTACACGCATTTATAAGAAATCATTTCAATTATATCAATAAATAACAAAAACGAAGAAATGATAATTAATGTTTAAATTTTGATATATAAGTAAATGCAACATATCACTATTTTATTTTGATTACTGTCTAATGCAGCCATTCTCAAAGTGGTGTTCCGCGGAACCCTAGGGCTAAAATACTGCAAAAAATACCTACCAAAGGGAGATTATAAGGTTACATCTAAATATTACGTAATGTTACATTGCAATATGATTATTCATATTTACATATAAATCAGTTTTTTATAATTATATTAAGGTTTTTTCCTTCGCCAAAAAAAGTTTGAGAACCGCTGGTCTAATGATTGCTGTGTTTAAAGACTTACTTATTTATTAGTAAAAAAATTAGTGGAATAAAATGCACTTAAGTAATGATCAGTTGATAACAAAAGCGTGAACTTTGAATACGGACCTTAGTATTCTTAACCGAACTTCCGAGGGTAGTTTTAAAAATTATAACAATACGTATAGTCCTCCTCCTCATAACCCGTATAATAACACTGTCAGAGCGAGTTCAACAAACTGTCAGCGGCCATATTTAACATGCGCAGCTGCCTGTAGAGCGGATGCCCCGGGTTCGAGCCCAGGAACGAATTCACCTGCTTCTGCAGCTCGCGCAGTATCGCCGGCAGATGTTCCCGCGTTACCGGATTCGATATGTCCAAACTCAAGATCGCCTCTTCCAAGTACCTACGAAAAACAATTTTGTTAACACGGATTAAAAAATCTTGGACATAACTACTTCTATTTTATGTTCACCCTTAGGTATACAATAGGACGACAAAGCCCCTATACAACAGCTATTCTTCTACATCATAGTAGATTCATTATATACTAGCTTTTATCCGCGGCTTCGCTCGCTTATAAGTCATTAAATAAGTATTAGAGATCATTTATGATAGAAATAAATCAATATGATTCCAAATAGCTGAAACTATAGTCAATTGAAACTATAGAAAAATATTATCCTAGGTTACTTCTAGCACCTCCAAAAATATGTGTACAAGGTTTCGTGATGATCGGTTAAGAAGTTGTTGCGTGAAAACTAACAAAAAAACTCACATTCACATTTATAATATTAGTAGGGATAGGAATTATTATGACATTAGTATGTAAGTGGACAATGCCAGTATACAGCAGCTAAATCAAATTGATAATTATTAAATTAATAAATTTATTTAATTTATATTTGTATATGTATTGACGAGTAAAAGCGCTCTATTGGAGCCCATTTACTAAAAGTAAATAAATAGAGGCAGCCCTCGGTTTTACGTCATGTAAAATACCAGAGAATGTTGATGCAAAACGAAACGACGTAAAACGAATCTTAGACCGTTAAAACGGGGAATGATGTCAAACATTTTGACTGGCGTAAAACGAGGACTGCAGGGAACACATGACTGGGAGTATTATGCTGGAAATTGATGGTCAGTTTATACCTGTGTTTGAGCTGCGTGTCATGCGTCATGTCAGCGGCCAACTGCTGTATAAGCGAGAGCACCACATGCGGCCGCAACACACAGGGCGGGCCGAACACAGTTCCCGGCGCCGCACCACGACACGCGCACATCACCACTGTGAGGTCGGCCGCTGACAACGCCAGCTGGAAGGCACCGTTCACGTCGCCGCTGCTCAGCAACGACTGGATCTCCAACACTTGCAGCTGGAGACAATAACAGTGATTTATTTATAAAGCCTACTTACAAAATTACATTAGAACTATATACTATAAAGAGGACTACTATTATATAAACCAGCGGTTCTCAAACTTTTTTGGTGAAGAAAAAAGCCTTAATATAATTATAAAAAACTGATTTATATGTATTTATGAATAATCATGTTGCAATACGTAATATTTAGTTGGAATATTTAAATGTAACCTTATAATCTCCCTTTGGTAGGTATTTTTTGTAGTATTTTAGCCCTAGGGTTCCGCTGAACACCACTTTGAGAATGGCTGATATAAACTAAATGAAATTTTAATTATAAGATAGGACGGCATGCTGAAGGTGATAAAGGGATAGATACTACACTTCTACATTTCTAATGATGAATTACGATTTGTATAACAAATTCACTACTTGTGGTGTACTTACACGTCTATCCTTAGCTGAAGGAGTGACAGAGCTGGCTGGTGAGTGAGCGCGTGACATTTCAGCGACCACAGCGCGTGCCTCCTGACGCCACGCTCCTAACTCCTTTTCCAGTACACTGTAAGAAATGAATTTATTAGCATAAGCAATAAAAGTGTACACTTGCTCATCATTAGACTCTACAATGGCTTTGGAGACCACAAGAAACTCGCCTGTACATAAAATAATTAACAAAACCTGAATTTTAATTCAGATAAAAATGCAAATAACAATTCATAAATCACATAATTCACAATAATTAAAATTGCATCAGATCCACGGTTCAACCAGACAGGTATCAGCTCACAATAATTTATTTATTATGTATAAGTACAGTCACTTGCATGGTCTTGCAGTCAATTCCAATACACCATGCAAGGAGGAGTCAAATTACAAAATAGAATAATATTAATAATAAAATGTCAAGTGTAAATAGTATAAAAATAATAATAATAACCTATCAATGTCAAAAACTAATTAGAGTACAGTAATGCCCCGCTTTACGCGAGGGATACGTTCCGGAAAAAATTGCGTTAACTGAAATTCCCGCAACCATAGAGAAGTTGATGACTACATTATGTTTATACGCACTCTTTCGCGTAATTTAATAATAAATTTGATTTCGCGTTATAGTGAAACCGCGCGTAACGGGGTCGCGTAAATCGGGGTATTACTGTAATAAGTAATATAAACAAGTACAAAATTCCAATTACAAAGCTTTCAAATGTTAAATTTGTATAAATAACCTACCTTTTAGCAGCATCAGAGATGATATTCGATATTTGTGTGTGTGAAAGTTGCGTGTTGAGCAATTGGGTGTGTCTGTCCAAAGCAGATCTGAGTGATCCAGCCGCCGAAGCCCCGCCACGTTCGGCCGCCGCACGAGCGAGCGCCTCTGTGTTCGTGGCAACTGAAACGTGAACCTTTTTTTTATAGGGGAAAGGTAACCTGAACAAACTTTTTTATAATGTCATTTTCTTAACCTTTAACTACTGAGGTGGATTTAATTTCACGTAAACACTGACGTGGGGGTCTCAGGGTCCAGTATATATATGTGCTTGTTTTGAAAAATCTTTAGGGTTTTAAGGGTTTAGTGTTTTTATATTTACATTCAGTGGACGACGTATTTATATAAAATAATTGTTTTTTATAATTTATTTGTATATAATTAACTATCATTTCAAAATTTAGAAAACACTTGGCATTTCTTGGAAAAAATCACATGAGATCATAAATCAGCAAGAATAAATAAAATTATTTAAAAAAAAATGAACAAAAATAACTAATTAGAGTTGTACAGAGTAATTTAAAAAGTTAATTTTCTCAAAAACCTGAAAGGCCCCCACCTCAGCAGTTAAAGGTTAATAAATCCTGGGGGTCTACTCAGGCATTCCCGAAATTTCATGATACGGCCGTCACTTCTGTAGCTTACGTGAATTTTGACATATAAGTCTGTAAAAAGCCCGTAAAATAAGCCTATCCGTTGTGACGTCACTGTCAAATCCGTATTTTCGTCCTGAGTAGCCCCCCAGACACTGTTACCGCACAAACAGAAGATAGAATTGTAATGAACAAAAATACATACAATCCTTGGCGCCTTGTTGGAAGGTCAGATTGAGCTGCTTGAACAAAGACTGGTGCGTTCTCTCCATTGCTGGTAATACGCTCGCCGTGACGGCATCACGGAACCACACCTTCACCAAATCCGCTAAGGCCGTCGACACCGATGTACCCAATTTATCTAGTACACTCTGCAAAAAATAAATTCTTTATTGCCAAAAAAAAAATATTTTTCACATAGGCTAACTTAATTATCTACCAGCTAACCTTTGTCAGCATGAGCAATGATATTTCAGTTCAATGAAAAGAAAATAATAACTAAATCTACACAATACATAAATTACATAAAATAATAAGAATATATACTTATATATATATATATATATATATTTATAAAGTGAATTAAATAAATAGTATAATTAAGAGATATTTTGTTTTAAGATAAAATGTTTCGTCAGAAGTATTGAAATGAAATGAAAATCGTTTATGGCACTAAAGGCGTGCGCTTGCTCATTGTCAGTCTCTACCATGACTTCGGAAAGGCGTACGACGAGAATACCACAAGAAACTCGCTAATCATAGCCTGTAATATTAATTTTAATATTATTATTTCTATACTAAAGCTCATATACCTGGTTATTGAGCAGTTTCTCAATGTTCTCCCGCAACAGATGATCGGTGGTGGTGAGCTTCTGCGCCAGCTGATGCTGCAAGGAGGCCACCAGTGGTTCCAGAGCCCTCGCAGCGCCCCTCCCTGCCGCCGTGGCAGCCGCTCTCCCCGCCGCTTCCCCTCGCGTACACACACGTTCCCAACTAACAATAACATCACAATACATCCATTTACGTAGTCTATACTAATATAATAAAGAGGAAACATTTGATTGTTTGTTTGTATGTATTGAATACGAAACTACTGGATCGATTTGAAAAATTCTTTTACCATTAGAATCGTACATTATCCCTGATGAACATAGGCTATAGAATATTTTCAAAAACGTTTGGGATCCACATGAAAACTTCAATAATGTAACCCAAGGTGTGAAAAAAAATCATGATATTGCGTACGCTGCGGAAATCATTGACAATAGAGCAAAGTGATATACTCAGGTTTTATAGAGGACATCAATATCTACAAAAAAGTCTGAGATACCATATGTCTAACTATTACAATTATGTCACAATAACTACTTTTTCATGTTAAACTTCATAGTACTTTATATCTTCATTATTACGCGAACAAAGTCGCTGGCAACAGCTAGTATTATATATTTTAAGACTGAGAAAACATTGTAAAAATGATATTTCAGGTCAATTTCATCTGTAATATTTAATCTGGCAACAATTTCTGAACTGTCACTTTGATATTTTGTATTTCCAATTCTTTACAATTTTATATTTGGTTTACAGTTTTACCAATATGTAAACAAAATCGATTATATAGGTATTATACTAAATATTGCTTTGTTGAAGGTCGTTTTTTTATCACTACATAATACAACTCACCCCTCGGCCAGTGCATTCTCGATCGCAGCCGCCGTCCGATTCGTGTGCGTAATCAGCACCTCCTCGATGACTTCACGCGGATCGAATATTTCACTGCGCAACGTACGTATCTCACGGTTCTGTTCGTGTACCAAATCTGTTGAAATGACAACGTGATCATTTTCGTCTATGGCGTATAAGTAGGGCTTCCAATCTCGGCATTTACGGGGCTAGGAATTTTCAATCCCGCGGGATCCCGGTATTTGCGGATTAATGTATAATTAAAATATTCGCATGAGATCAATCAATCAAATTACACTGTCTATTTATCACAGAATACAGAAACAATACCAAAAAAAAAAACAAAAATCTATCTACTACAAAATATATACTAAATTTAAAAAAACTGAATGTTGACAGAAGTTTTTATGAAATTAATTACGACGCGAGAGGTCGTGTGCATGCTTATTTCCAATCCCGCAATCCCGCAAATAACGCACCCGTAATCCCGCAGCGCGCGGGAATGGAAAATGATTCGGTATTGGAAGCCCTGCATATAAGAGAGATGTCTATGGTATTATGGAAGATTTGGTTTCACTGCCAATCTCACCCAACATGGTAGCAGTACGTGCTTTGGGATCGAATTTGGATTGGCAGTGCGAGAGAAAGTTGAGGTTTTAGTGCGTGGAAGTTCAGGATTAAGAGTATACTAAAAAAAATGAAGTAAATTAAATATAACAGTATTAACTATTTCCATTCGTCTAAAGTCAATGCCTTATATGGTTATATAATACTTGTCCATAGCACAAGGTATCCCAGTATGGACATTGTTGTTTTTATTTGTTGTAACTTGTAAGCCTATGTGCCTTAATTACACCTTGATGTCAGATGTCACGTAGACTATCAAATGTCATATAGGTCAAATCTAACTTAGAATGTCAAATGTCACGTAGAAAGTCAGATGCCACGTAGAAAGACAGATGTCACGTAGAAAGTCAGATGTCGCGTAGAAAGTCAGATGTCACGTAGAAAGACAAATGTCACGTAGAAAGACAAATGTCACGTAGAAAGACAAATGTCACGTAGAAAGCCAGATGTCACGTAGAATATTAAACATAGTATTAGCATCACTAACCTGTCAAAACATCTAATTTACGCTCTAAAGCCTCAAGCTTATTAGCATTATAGGCTTTGTCGCCCATAGGCTTCATTTCCGATTCAAACGTCATATTCAGTGGCACATTCGACAGGTTAACAGATTGGTTCAGAGATCGCGTACTCGACTTCTCGCTCGATGCTTTCGTTACATTTGACTCATTCAACGGGGCTATCGGCATTTGAGGCCACACCGGCTCTACACCTGAAAAGACAAATAAACAAGCTAATTTGTATTTATTTATTTATAAAGCCTACCTATAAAATTACATTAGAACAGGGGTCGGCAACCTTTTTTGGCCGCAGGTCAAAATTAACCAAAATGCGAGTATTAAAGAGACGTTTGAGTCAGAGATATTTTCGTATTAAAACAGCATTTTAGTAAATAATAAGATATATTTTATTAAGAAAATACTTACAAATATAGTTGAATAAACTTTATTTATAAACTTTCTCTACGATATCAATGGCTCCCCTGATGTCGAACTTGTGACAACAAATTTTTGGGAAAAAAAAAAAGTTTGTATATCATATACTTTATTTTCGGATCTAGAGTGGGTCACTTGAATCTACCAAATGGGTCACTCGGTGACCCACTGGTCATAGGTTGCCGACCCCTGCATTAAAACTACATATTATAAAAAGGACTACTAGTATATAAACTAAATGAAATTTTAATTATAGGATAGGACGGCATGCTTAAGATGACAAAGGGATAGATACTACACTTCTAATAAAATTACAAAAATGCATAAAAATATAAAACAAGAACCAAATAGATGTAAGGAAGAGGGGAGAATAAAAATTAAAGACATTTAACACTAGATTTACCATACCAGTCAAAATGACTGGTCTTGTTGCAAGATCAAATTAAAATTCCTACTGTGTATAATATTTTCTTCATTTTCTTCTTCTAATCTTCTTTAATTTATAACAGAAGAATTAGTTTTATAAATTTTATATTATTTTATATATATTTGTAACAAATATATACTTTTTTGGTTTTGGTAGAAATAGGTATATTTAAGCTGGTAAATCTAGTGTTAAAGAGTTTTAATAACTATTTCGCGACTAAAATAGCTATAATAAAAAAAGCTTGTTCTATTGACCTAGACCAGCCATTCTCAAAGTTTGCTCCGAAGAGCCCTAGGACAAAAATACCTATCAAAGGGAGACTATAAGGTTATATATAAAATTTAAAAACAGTAATACATAAAAATATTTTAGTGATTTTCCTCCGGCAAAAAAAAAAGTTTGAGAACCGCTGACCTAGTCTACTATTCTACAGTTATATCCTCAACTCACCACCACCAACTGGCTGATCGCACTCCTCCTCGACCAGCGACGACTCCGTATTGACATAATCCTCTCCATTGTGCATCCCCTCCATGCTCGTATCGTTGGCGGTCGTTTCCTGATAGAAATCATTGTCATGCAGCGACATTATTTCCTGCACCTCCCTACTCGGACTGGAACCCGCAGACGCTATCGGCTCTGGCTGCGGCTCCTCGATGTACGACGATTTCGTTATTTCCGCTGTTTAATTGTGAAATTAGTCAATCAATACACGCATCTCAAACTAATAAAACACCCTGTTGAAATAGCAACACAATTGTTTTTGTCTTTGGTATGTGAGTGATGTCTATGGTGTAGTGTGTGAAAAGGGGTCTGTACAAAAAGAGTCGATGTGTGCTTTGTAATATGTATTGTTGACTTTATACTTTAGTATAAAATATCCAATTTTCCTTCTCTCCATTTAACGTCTCCAATAACACCGTAAAAGGCACAATCGATATATAGAGTTTAAACTGCATTTACCAGAAATAGCTGTTGAAGATAGCGAAGGTCTCTGTGATGTCGTGACATCGGGAGTCGCTGAAAGAGGAGGATCCTCTTCATCACGTTTGCCCGGTGAGCTGTAAAGCATTTCCCATCTTAGAGTCGACTACAAGTTAGGCATTGTAAAGTGACTATTTATACCTTTTTTTTTTTTATTTATTTACTTAAGAATAATATTACATGCTGTAGTTTTCGATGGCCCCAGACTAGGCATTGCCTGTCACGTGGGACCCATCACTTACAAAACCTTTAATAATTGCAACTAAAACTATTTATTTATTTATTTTTATAAAGTATTTATAAGAATTTGATAATTATTTATATTAATATAAATTATATATATATATTATATTTTTTAATTTTATATACCTTGTCTGCCTTTATCATACGTATAATGAATTCTTAGACACGTATACAGAAATTACGCCCGAGCATAGATTCACTGATTAGAGTTCAAAACTTCTAATGTCACTTATACGTAACAAAATAGACCAATCACACGTTTGAAATGACCAATGACAATAAATCCATTGCAACTGTCTACTGTCACCTAGCTGTCATTACGTTCTGTTACTTATTAATATATAAATAACAGAAAGACAAAAATGCAAATTAATGTTTAAACTAGATATTTGATATATAAGTATATGCAACATATTACGATTTTATTTTGGTAACACTTTAGTTGAGGCTTTGGTTTTATTACTAAATGTAAAAATGTAAAATCTTTTTTTCTAAATTATGCCAATTTTTTTAAAAAAGACAAGCTATAATTTGCTAACTAATATAGAGTTAACTCTAACCTAACCTTTTCGTTATTCGTACAGTTTTGTACAGTTGATTACTGTCTAATGGTTGTCGTGTTTAAAGATTTATTATTTATTAGTAAATAATTTTGACTGCATAAAATGGAATACAATGCATTTGAATAATGATCAAGTGATCACAGATGAAACTAAACTCAAGCGTTATTTCTGAATATAACAAAAAAAAAAAAATTTTTTTTTAAATTTATTTTTAAAAATCTCTGACTAAACCGGTTAGCTGGTAGAAAATGCCTTTAGGCATTAAGTTCGCCGATTTGTGAAGCTTTTTCGAATAAAGAATTTTATTATCATTATTAATAATTAGTTTTTACTGAAAAAGCTTTGCTAGTAGACAACGCCAGTTGTGCAAAAAGCTTATTATTATTATGACAGACTGAAAAATATACCTGAAAGCGTCTGGAGTCATCAGATTGAGTGGAGGAGGAGATTCAGGTCTCTGAGCCATTAAACTGCCTGGTTGTGTCTGCAGGAATAATGTATACAAACTAGAATATCATATGCTGAGGTCATCTGACCGTTGACATCAAATGTATACACCAAAATATTGTTTTTTAAAAGCACCCTGTATAAAGCATTATTTTGACTACTAACTAACTTTCATGTATAAGTGCCAAGTTAAATTCAACGGCTTCAATTAGGTTTTATAGAATGTAATTCACTGTACCATAACAGGTGTACGTATTGACAAACAATTGATCTTTTCTGACATTTTCCATTTGAATTTTTCTACATTTCCGACATAAATACAAAGGTTTAAAATTAATAAAATACAGTTCACTACTTAATGCAATGTACAAATAGCGATTCTCAAATGGATACAGTTGTTGTAGGTATATAAATGACAGAAAGGGAAATATCTGCATCCCTTTCACACATGCCTTAACTTCGACACGATAAGAATATAGTTATCTCTTTCTAATGATTATTTCTTCCAGTCCAAAGTCCAAAGATTGTCGACTGTACATAAATATGTATATACCTGTGACTTCATAAGTAACATTTTGAGCTGTTGCGACTGTTGTTGTAATATTGATGACGTAATACCGGATGCCACGTCATTCTCGACGTCCGATGCCAAAACTTAAAACAAATAATATTAAATAGTTTAAAAAACTAAAAAAACACGCGCGCTAGCTTTATCTCTTTTACTCCACTACACAGGATCTATAAAAGAATTTATAAATCCTGGCGGTCCTAATAAGGATAATGGGAAACTGTTATTAAATTATTGCATTGTCATCGAACCTTAATACGTATGCAAAGTTTCAAATTAATCAGACTTCTGGAAATTGGTGAAAATTATGCTCAAAGATTCCGTTACATACATACATACATATATACATGCATACATACATACATACATACAACCCAAGCTAATATAAGCGTGTTAAAAAAAATTTAGTTAACCTAGCTCAATTTTCCTCAGCGCATATATTTTATTTATTAGGAAAACTTACAACTGAAGACAGAAAAAGAAATACTTACAGATGGGAATAAAAAAAGCCAATTAAAGTTTTCACCGATGAAAATGAAAATGTTAAAGATTGGTCTGTTACAATTAGGGAGACCAGCTAGGTGTATCTGTCTAATAGCAATCTAGGTAGATTCCTTCTTGCTTGCACAATACTCAAATCAGAAGGAACCATATGCATATTTTCAAATTTATTTACTACACAGCCACACACGAAAAAATAATTCCGACCTGGAGGTCTCACTATGCGTACTATGTTTTTGGCGTCGCTGAATTTATTATTAATTATTATAATATACTACTATCAGTTATACTTTAAAAAAATTAAGATAGAGGGCGTTGTTAGAGATTTAAGTGATAATTTTGAATTTATTTATTTTGAACCTAACATTTCGAAAGCTTTGCAGTTTGCAGAGAAACAGACACTAAACAAATGACACTCACTATTCAAATTGCAGGGCTCCGGCGTCGCGTATGTTATGATCGCCTCCTGAAGGCTCTTCGGCTGAACAACGAACATTTTCATACGAGTCAGGCTGCTGCTCATCGTGCCTGATGGACTTTCCTGAAAAAGGAAAACAACCTTAGGCCCATATTCAGAAACTATACACTCAGGTGTACTAAACAAAATAGACCAATCACACGCTTCAAAATTGTTGATGTGATTTTTGACCAATGATAGTAATCCATTGCAACTGTCTACTGTCACCTAGCTGTCATTACGTTCTGTTACACGCATTTATAAGAAATCGTTTCAATCGTTACCCCTGCATTTAAAATAACATTTTAAATAACTCACATTTCCAATAACATAGTCTAAAGGAGACATTCCGTGTTCATTGCTCGACCCGTTCCTATGATACGGATCACCACAATTGGAATCGCATTTTGGTATATTTTCATCTGAAAACCGATATTAAATATAAAATAGATAAATTCACATAGCGCTTGCAGTTTTTGTACTATAATTTTCGAGTTTATTTAACCGTTTGAGTGTGAATCGTCGCTATAGCGACGAATAGGTAATGCGCCAAAATTGCGGTTGCGTCAGTCAAAATTTGGTGTTCAGTTGGTGAGGGCTATTTATATATTTGTAATTTTATGAATAAAAAAATATTTTTTCTCAATTTCTCATAGCAATTTTCAATCTATTTACCAAAAACCCACAACACTCAAACGGGTAAAACAAAAACGCGCCTTAAAAGGTAAAATCTTTATATATATAAAACTCAAAGGTGACTGACTGACTGACTTAGTGATCTATCAACGCACAGCCCAAACCACTGGACGGATCGGGCTGAAATTTGGCATGCAGGTAGATGTTATGACGTAGGCATCCGCTAAGAAAGGATTTTGATCAATTCCATCCCTAAGGGGATAAAATAGGGGATGAAAGTTTGTATAAATCTTATTAGATTTTCGACTGATTGAACTGAAATTAAAGATTGGAGTTACTATGATGAAGACGTTTTTACACACGCTAAACAAAAGTAAAGCCGCAAAAACTATACCTAATTAATAATAATACTTCTTAACGGGAGCGAAGCCGCGGGCAACAGCTAGTTGCTAAATATATACTAAGTCGTTAAATTTGATAAAAAATACGTAATTTGAAATATAACGGTCTGCGGAACAAAAAAATAACGTCCACGGTTAAAAGTTAAAATAGTTTTCAATGTATATTTACATATTTTTTTTAGTTAACAACAATGATAATTTTAGCCGTTTGGAATCATATTGATTCATTTCTATTGAAGTGATTAATGACTTAAATGCGAGCGAAGTCGCGGGTAAGAGCTAGTATCGTGCACAACACTCACCACTAACATGTATAAAGCTCAACAGCGGATGCGGTGCAGTGAACTCGCATATGGAGGTGCAATATGCATCTCCGTCCGTCTTCACCTCCATTATGTATAAGCACCTGGTTTTCAATTCCGATGCCATAATATAACGAGCTCGACTATCCACTTGGACCTTAATGCCTAGGAATAAGGTGCAAAAATTATTATTTAAAACATGAAAATCGTTTATTAGCATAAGCACTAAAGGCGTGCACTTGCTCATCGTTAGACTCTACAGTTGAAGATTGTCGACTAAGGAGGTACCGCATCAGACCACTTACCACTAATAGACGTATCCGTGTTAATACTAGGAGCAAAAGTAATAGTCTGTAAACATGTCCACGTTTTACATGACCATATCTTCAGTATTGAATTACTACTTGTTCCCGTAACTGCATACTTCCAGAATTGCTCTCTAGAATACAAAAAAAAAAAAACAAATGCGACAGTTTCCTATTAGATCCTACTTTTTATCTACCTATACTAATACATAAAGAGAAAACATTTGATTGTTTGTTTGTATGTATTGAATAGGCTGAGAAACTACTGGACCGATTTGATAAATTATTTTACCATTAGAATCGTACATTATCCCTGATGAACATAGGCTATAGAATATTTTCAAAAAATAATCATTATATTGCGTATGCTGCGGAAATTATTGACAATAGAGCAAAGTGATGTACTACAGTTTTATAGAGGACATCAATATTTACAAAAAAAAAGTCTGCGATACCATATGTCTAACTATTACAGTTATGTCACAATAACTACTTTTTCATGTTAAAATTTAAACTTCATAGTATTTTATATCTTCATTACTACGCGAACGAAGTCGCTGGCAACAGCTAGTATTACATATATAATTATTATTATTATTATATACTCACTCGCTAGTGTAAGTGTGATAATTATCTAAGAAGTATAAACAGGTGATAGGCTCCCCATCATGAGGATTCCATTTGTGAAGGCAACGCGGCGATTTGTCACTCGACGAAATCTAAAAACAAATATATACCTATTATTGTATTATTTTAGACTAGCTTTTGCCAGCGGCTTCGCTCCCGTTAAGAAGTATTATTATTAATTAGGTATAGTTTTTGCGGCTTTATTTTTGTTCAGCGTGTGTAAAAACGTCTTCATCACAGTAACTCCAATCTTTAATTTCAGTTCAATCAGTCGAAAATCTAATAAGATTTATACAAACTTTCATCCCCTATTTTATCCCCTTAGGGGTGGAATTGATCAAAATCCTTTCTTAGCGGATGCCTACGTCATAACATCTACCTGCATGCCAAATTTCAGCCCGATCCGTCCAGTGGTTTGGGCTGTGCGTTGATAGATCACTAAGTCAGTCAGTCACCTTTGAGTTTTATATATATAGATTTGTTGATATTCATAAATTACGTCACACGAAATTAATTAATTCGCTATCACCAGAAACTGTGTGTTATTTGATATTTTTACATAAAAATTTATCTTAAAATAAAATAATCGTTGTATTAATTGTTTATTTTCAAATTATAATATTAGTTTAGAAACCATTGTCTCTATTAAACAAAGTTTTCTATTTTGAAAATGTAAGTATTCTATTAATTATAAAGAATCTAAATTATTTGGACTATTAAAATAATTTGGAATATTCGAATTGCTCGAATAATTCGATTAGAATTTCGAATCGAATAATTCGTGGATTCGAATATTCGCACACCCCTAACAATTATCACAATGCATTGTGGCAATAAAAAGACCAGAAGAAAACAAGAAAGATGACACTGACAGACTAAACGTCAAAACCTCAAATCTTATTTGAGTATT
Source organism: Tineola bisselliella (assembly GCA_028551675.1). NCBI lineage: Eukaryota > Metazoa > Arthropoda > Insecta > Lepidoptera > Tineidae > Tineola > Tineola bisselliella. The sequence continues at coordinate 326,731 of JAPWLS010001655.1, forward strand.
TTCGGCTTGTACAATCGACCGCCACAGTAGTATCTGTAATATAGTTTAAAAACATCACCTGAAAGAACATAACAAATCCATCCTCTCCAGCCGTAGCCAAGGCAGTACCATCAGGTGCAATGTTAGCAGACACTATCCTACCACCATCAGTAGACGCGATGTGCACAGCCTCTGCTAACAAAGCCGAACTGCTGCCCAGAACGAACGTAGAATCTGCCATCTCCATCGCCTGACGTAGGTTCCACACGCGAGCTGTGGATCGAACAATTCATAGAAAACTTTCTTTAAATAATCATGTTGGTATGTAGCCTGGGGTTTAAAATAATTAATTGTTTCAGGCGTTACTTTGCGGAAATCTATATTAAAGGAAATTATTTTGCTTATAATTCCAGCTAGATTAGGTCGATGAAGAAAAATAACCTCCACCAACATGCAATAACTCGTCTCGACGCGTTTCGCCTCTTCACGTGGCCTAGGGTTATATGTCATCTGAAACACTAATATGTTGGTAACATGAACATCACTTGTTTCATACCAATACTCGCATGCGTGGTGACTAGCACTCTGGAGACATCATCATCCGCATCATCATCTTCATCTGGAATATACGGACACCAGACTACTCTGTGATTGGCTCCCAACACAGGACTGTCTTCACGCACCTCCAAAAGTAATACGGCTCTGGAGTTACAATAACAAAAATTAAACCTGTTACGGGTCAAAGACAACTGAACTAAAATAACCCAGACCAAATAGATTTATGTGTGAAAGTTATGAAGGAAGAACCTTTTTCTACAATTTGGATAACTGCTCATGAAAGACGGTAGCCAGTGGAGAAACCTCAACTGACCTGCAATAATTAAGTAGGGAACTAGCATAAAGTAGAGCGTCAGAGAGAGAGGCAAGCAGTATACTTGAGCAGATAAATGTTTACCACCTGAAGACTCTTCCCCTATTCTTCCCTCTATCCCAGTGTTTCCCAACCTTATTTGTGCCAATACTCCACCTTAGCCTTTCTAACATTCTTATGCCCCCCTATGTAACCAGACACCCAGTTGATATTTTGATATTTTTTGCAATTAAATGGCCCGGAGGGAAAGGGTTAAACTCGTGTCGAGTCCATTTTCGAATTGCCCCCCTTAACAATCAAATTGCCCCACTACTCATTTGCCGTTATAACACACTTACTTCAATTCCGAATCAGCCAATAGAATCTCATGAATGTAAAAACTACCCTCATTGTCAATGCAGGCCAATATTATGTTAGAGTCGATGTGAGCAAACGCCAGGTCTTGTATCTGAAAATGGATATATTATTTGTGCATCTACCAAACCTGAACCTTACAATGAAATAACAGGTTCGTCTAATAGTATGGCAAGGGATCAATTCCCTCTACTGTGGGCTGATACCTGTGTGGTTCTTATGCATTATAGAAAATTAGGTGACTTATGAATTGTTATTAACTTTTTTTCTGAATGAAAATTCAGTTTTTTTTATTAATTATTTTATGTACAGGCTGCGATTGGCGAGTTTCTTGTGGTCTTCCTCTCGTCATACGTCTTTGCGGAGCCATTATAGAGTCTGACTGCATCTGTGTATGTTGTTTATACTTTATTACTAAATACATATGTATCAATATTAATGTTTGTTTGGTTGTAAATTGTATACTTACGTCTCTCTATTTAACGACAATAATCCTGAAAGTGTCGCTATATAAAGTTTATACTGTCTGTGCTTTTAATCTCTTTTTAAGTGTATAAAGGGAAAATATAAATGAATGTTTGCAATGTAATGAAATGAAATGAAAATCGTGCACTTGCTCATCATTAGACTCTACCGTGACTTTGGAAAGGCGTATGACGAGAAGAATACCACAAGAAACTCGTAAAAAGGTTAGAAAGGAAACTCCCCAGTTAACAGGTTAATAATGACATTGTTGTCATTGTGATGCTACATAGAGTGTAAACCAAGCAGTCTAGTAATTTCAAGAGTTTGAGTGCTATGGGTTTTTGGTAAATTAATTGAAAATTGATATGAAAAATTGAGAAAATAGAAAAGAGAAAAACTATAACGCGAAATTAAAATTTATTATTAAATTACGCGAAAGAGTGCGTATAAACATAATGTAGTCATTAACTTCTCTATGGTCGCGGGAATTTCAGTTAACGCGATTTTTTCCGGAACGTATCCCTCGCGTAAAGCGGGGCATTACTGTATATATATATATATATATATATATTACTTTTAATAATTACAATGTCAATTTTCGATAAAACTTGCAAAACAGTACGCACCATGCAGCAGCCCTCACCAACTGAACACCAAACTCTGACTGACGCAATCGTCACTAAATCGACGATTTGCACTCAAACGGTTAAAGAACCATTTGTCTTAACACTTACCTCTCTCTTCATCCCCTTAATAAGCAGTCGAATATCAGAAGAAGGTTCCGGATTATAAACAACCCTGACCATCCCTCGTGTGTTTGAAGTTACGTTCCAACCTGCAACATAGGTCACTTAAATTAATTAGCAGCAAAGTTGAGACCTTGCTGCCTGAAGTATAGGAATACAATGGGAAGAAAACAAAGACAATGAAAGAGAAGAATGAGTCAGAAGTGTGCAGAAACCAATGATATTTTTCTTTAGATACCACTTTCAGCTACATTCCTCTGTTTATAGGAAATTTTAGGACAATATTAAGTTGTATTAGAGCAGCGGTTCTCAAACTTTTTTGGTGAAGGAAAAAGCCTTAATATAATTATAAAAAACTGATTTATATGTATTTATGAATAATCATATTATGTAATATTTAGTTGGAATATTTAGATGTAACCTTATAATCTCCCTTTGGTAGGTATTTTTTGCAGTATTTTAGCCCTAGGGTTCCACGGAACACACTTTGAGAATGGCTGCAATATAACTAAATGTAACCGGAATTATAAATACTTTTAAACAAGCATTGTTTTGATTCATTTTAGTAGTTCGTTCATTCTTATTTATGGTATATCATGCAAAAATAGTATTTGAACGTTTTTATTTTTCGTGTTAATAATTTTGTACAGATGCCTATATTGAAAATGTTTGCCTACCCTCGCATTATTCCAAATAACATCTTTCTTTATGTGATTTTTTAAAAAAAGCATTTTCTTCATTTATTAAATGTCTAGTAATAAAGAAAATTCAGTCAATATAAATATATCTTTATGCATGAATCAAAACGTGCAATATTTTACTTCAGATTAAAAAAATGTATTTTATGTTGAAATTAATCAAGTAGTATGTTTAAAATAGGTTTTGAAAAACTGCTTATGCAGTAGAAATATATGATATTTATTCTTTTACAAAATTATTTACCAGGTTTTCAGTTTATTTATACAGTAATACCCCGCTTTACGCGAGGGATACGTTCCGGATTTCCCATGACTTTAGAGAAGTTGATGACTACATTATGTTTATACGAACTCTTTCGCATAATGCGGGGCAATTGAGCGCGTAATTTGAATTTCGCGTTATAGTGAAACCGCGCATAACGGGGTCGCGTAAAGTGGGGTATTACTGTAGTGCAATTACCTTTCATTGAATAAGCCAGATATTTGCCATTCTTATGAAGTGCCAGCAATTGTCCAGTGTAATACTTTGCTTCCCAATTATAGTCAACGATGTTTCTGACTTTCATCATCGAGCTGCCGTGGTTGTGGCTTCCTGCGTTTGTCGTCACGACAACTTTGTTGGCTGTAATTCCAGAACTATAAACTCCATCTCCCTCGGAGAATGTTCTGTTAAGCATTAGATCATTTAATTAACTAGTATGTTCTCATAAGGATTAAATAAAACTTTTATAGCGATAAAATTTAGCCCGTAGGTGCTATAATACCGAAAACGTTTGTGTCATAGTGACTGTGTAGAGAAAACCATTGTATAATTCCATTTAACTTTTACAGTTAAAAATATATATTAGAGTTTAAGTCATACACAATAAAACGAGTAATAATACATACATAATTTCAGTTATAAATTGAAAATAAATAATTCCGGCCAAACACAGCATTGTAACTGGTGAAGGGTGAAAATACTCACATTGTCTGAGTAGCATCCTGTAGTTTTGGAAGCATTTTTATTATTGTAAGCAACGATTATGGTATTATTCTTGTCATGTATCTCCTTATCGGCAAATTATTAATAAAAAATATCATACACTCCACACGATATTCGCACGAAAAGCCGACCACACGAACACGATGTACGTTTTATTTTTGCAAGTTTTCAGTTTTAACTCTGTTTTAATGTTATTTCTAATTAAGTGTACATTTAATACTCAAATTAGAATAGTTGAAATAATTAATAAGTACTATCACAATAAGTATGCTCTTTTTAAAATGATTTTCTATATGTAAAAACAAAACGTAACATATGTTGCCGATGACGTTTAACTGCACGTTTCGCTTCATGCATATCAATTTCATTTTAACTAAGAAAATACGATAATTTTCCTGGTTTGAAAAATTAACGATAATTAATTTTAGTTTCTTTTTGTATTTTATCATATTTACAATATATTGTCATTATAAAATAAACTATATTATTACAAGATATGTTTATGTTTAAAAGACTTAAAACCCGCAAAGAAACCTAGTTTCTCATCTGACAGATGACAGGGCAGCTAGTGAATTGATTTTTTGAAAGAAAAATGGTAATGATCAGTTTTTAAGTAATTTTTACTTTTACGTGCAACTATTACTGAATAATGATGTGTTATAATGTTTATCGTTTGTGTAGTCATTCGCAGACAAGCTCACGACGCTTATGGCGCGGCCCGGAGGGGCCAATCCCCAGCAGGACGACATCCCTTGGTGGATGCGATACGGGGGTCGTGGATTGGGAACGTTTGGAGGAGGGCGTATGTAAACCTTTTATTATTAATCATATGATTTAATTTTCATATGAATGTCGATATGTAAACAAGTCATTAAAGGCCTATTATCTTATCAGCTGCTCTGTACTTACTACTTTTTAGTGAGGAGTTCCTACTGTCATACAAAGAAGTGTGTGTTACCAATTTAGCATATTTATATATATAGTTGTCGCTACAATGACTTGCAAGTTTAAATATTAAACAAAGCTGTTAATACTAGAGTATTGTTTTGAATAATATATATAGGAACTTATTAGTTTTATATTAATAATTCCAGTGGCAATAATCCTTGGTCTTATCAACTGCCTTGGAATGCTTATGTTCGACGTTGGATGCCTTCTTGCGGGCATCTGGCAGATGTGTGCAGGCTTCGTAATGATTGTGTGTGAGGCACCGTGTTGCTGCTTCTTTGTGGACTATGTTCAGACACTCTCCGACAAGATGGAGTCTCGCCCTTATTGGAATAAAGCTGCTTTATATGTTGGGTTAGTGTGGACATTCACAGTCTGATATGCTGCAAGTTTATCTATAAATTAAAATATGCTTTTTATTATGTACACGTGGCAATTTTCAAATGGATACAGGTGGATACTGTTACCACAGATAGATACCACAAATGAAGCGTTAAAAATGCACGCATTAAATTAAAATAAATATTTATTGATTGTAAGTTATCACTTCCTCCTAGAAATTGCCAAACAATTGAAATTAAATATACGTTTTTTATATGTTCTTTTTCCCGGAAAGCACTAGATTAAGTGATATTGTGGATAACATTTTACTAATTTTTGATTACATATGTTAGGGGGTTATCATTGATACAGCGGTAGCTACGCCCCTGTTCGTAATATTAAAGTTACAATCACTTGGGAAAAAGCATTGTTTTTATTAAGGTTAGGAAAGTCTTCACATGAAGAAAAACTCATCTTGTGCTATGTGCCGATATGTAAAACTATAACTTAACACTAAACCAGTCAAAATGACTGATCTTGCAAGATCAAATTGAAATTCCTACTGCATGTAACATTTTCTTTAATTCTTCTAATCTACTTTAATCGATAACAGAAGAATAAGTTTTATGAACTTTATATTATTTATTTTATATATATATTTGTATTTTATATATATATTTGTAACAAATATATACTTTTTTTGGTTTTGGTAGAAATAGGTATATTTAAGCTGGTAAATCTAGTGTTAATTAGTTACATTTTAGTTGAATTTAAATAATGTATGTTTCAGATTATCTCTTCCGCCATTCTTCCTCTGCTTCCTCAGCATGAGCACCTGGCTCGGTAGCGGGCTCATATTTGCGACTGGTGTCATTTATGGAATGATGGCCCTCGGTAAAAAGTAAGTATTGTGTTTATATTTGTAAATATTTGCTTTAGTAAATAGAGAGAGGTTTGAATATAGTTATCTGATATTACTGAAGAAATCTGTGATTACCAATTCACTTGTTAGGTTTTCTTTAAAAAAAAAAAGTATAAAAATAGCATCTGTGGTCCGGAGCTTGAAATGTCAGAATGACAGTTCTAAATCATTGCCAGATTAAATATTTAAAACGACTTGCCAGACTATAGTTTTTTTTTAAGTCGAAATGTTCAAACTTCTTTCGTTGCTAATGGTGGTTGAGTTTATCGTTTATTAACCGATCGGGTGTTTGCAGGATATTTAAATAACTGCAAACATGTTACTAATGAAGAATTGTTGAATAATAATAATAATTATTAAGCTAATGTATTAATTTTAATGAACTCCACAATGTTTGTTTGTTTGTTTGTTTGTTTATATCAAATACATTGTATGCAGATATATCATCTGTCTAGCAGGGGTGTTACAATCTCAAAAAGTTAGGGAGTGTCCAATTTATTAGTTATAATGACTAAATGCTTAAATTTTAAAGATGAAGATATTTTTTTGGGTAATGTTGTCTTTAATTAATTAAAAATTTATTTAGCCCCCCTCCAAAAAAATATCAATACTATATATTATAAAAAGGACCTCTATTTTTACAAACTTAATAAAATTTATTGGAAAAATTATAGGATAGAGATGATTAAGTGGTGTTAGTTTTATAAATTAAAGAAAATAATAATTGTTTACCGTCCAATAAAATACTACTAAAGAATATATATATTTTAGATTATATAAAATAAAACAAAATGTAAATTTTTGAAAAAAAAAAATTATTTAATTTAATTGCACTTTAAAATTTTCCAAATGTAATCTTTTTATTGTCTTTTACATTTATGATGATTGTAGATATTTGAATAATTGTATTTTGAAATAGTTTTTTTTATGTAAGGAAGCGCTGACACCCTATTGTTGCGCCCCTGCTATTTAAAGGCTAGAAAGCCATAGGGCCTTCTAAATTATGATTCAGTAATAATATATGTATGTAATGCCTTTGATATATGGTTGGGTTTTTTGTAACAAATGTGCGTGACTAACAAACATAGAGGCTCTCGTGACGACATGGCGGCGATGGCCACCGGAGACACCCCTCCGGCCCCCGTCGGCGCCTCCGCCACGCTCATGGAGGACCCAGACGTCTGGAGGCCCAATTAGACAGGCAACTTTAGACACTTTACCGCACTTATTGCTTGTCTTTAGATACTTTGATGGAATGTAAACAATTTACATAACTACTTCTTTTATTAATAGCCTCGGAAGTCTTATGAAGACAGTTCTGTCAATGTCGACTGTTCAGGCAAATTTTAATATAAATAAATAAATTCTTTATTGCAAAAAATAGTAATATTTTTTACATAGGCAAGCTTTAATGACGTCGGCATTATCTACCAGCTAACCTTTGTCGGTGTAAGTGATATTTAGTGCAATGAAAAGAAAATAATAACTAAATATACACAATATATACAATCGGCGTCAAAAATGTTTACCACCTTAAGTATCATAATTGCATGCACACATTAAGATCATAAGTTCTAAATGTCTATTTCAAGTTTGACGTAGGAAAATATGATTTTGACAGCCAAATGTAATGAGTGTGAAAGAGATCGCGCTAGTCTCACGTGTCATAAAAGTGCGATGTAAGATATGCTGCGAGATAGCAAAGTGCGAGAGGCATAAATACCAAAAAGACACCCTTTCCCACAGTGACATTATGAATACAATCTCTACTAAAAGGACGTCTAAGCTTCTTGGATCGACCATAGGTAATATATTTTTTTAATGGTGTGAGAATCAATCGCTCTAGGAGATGGACCGACATTACTATCAGGGTTTGATATATAGAAAACCTTCTTTGAACAAACTATAAAATAAATAAATTCTTTATTGCAAAAAAATAGTAATATTTTTTACATAGGCGAGCTTAATGATGTCGGCATTATCTACCAGCTAAACTATAAAAATATTTTTATTAAAAAATAAGAAAGAAAATAATAAATTGGAAACAAAAAATCTTTATTTAATATCTAGTATAGCCCTCAGCAGCTATGACGGCACGTAGTCTATCTCGCATAGATGCAAGAAGGCCCGCGCATAGATCAGTCCCTTTGATATCATCCCATACTCAGCTCCACTTTAATAGCATGGTGTCTGAAGCATAGTCCAGCACAGTGCAAGACTCGTCGGATCGTCGGAGCACTCACATCATATAAAGCAGCAAAATAACTAGCTGGTGTGAAACCATTCTCTTCGTACCGCCGAATCATTTCTGTTGCTTGCGCGGCGGTTAATATCGTTCGTCGTCCTGAATAATTTTTATGATCTGTCATTTGCCCTTCTTCGCCATGCCGCTTAATCCAAAACCTCACAGTAAATCGCGATATATTGAGTTCTCGTGATATAGCACTGATGATACTATGACCATCTTCGGAGAGAAATATTATTTCAGCCCTTTGCTTCAGGGTTAAACTTGCCATTTTATTTCGTTTTTAAAATATCTTACGTAAAATTTTGCTCTGTCCAAATGACGTAAACAATATTTTTTATAAATGTCATTTCAACAAATAAAGAAATGAGGTTCATCATTAGAAGGTTGTCAATAATCTCTTTGTCATATTGATTAATAAGTAACTTGTAAAAGGTAATAAGTAACTTGATATGGCATTTTAGACTTTAGTGAAAGAAGTGTGACATAGAATCTAATTTCAAAACCGGTAAACCTTTTTTGACGCCGATAGTACATTACATAAAATAACATGTAAAATATAATACATGTTACCCTTGTGTCAAAAAAGAACTTCACTCCTTATATGAACCTAATTGGTAATATTGATAACCTGATATGTTCTATCATTGAAGTGTCTTCTTAATTTAGTCAGGTTATGTTGTTTACATTCGGTTTAAGTATATTATTTACTTTTTTTGACGTGACAACGTCTTATAATTCGATTGAGCCGGCTGCACGCACGAAAAAACATGACTCATGCGGCGTTACCTCGCTCTGACGCGTTCCATGTAAGGCTTGAAGTGATCTTGATCAATTTCATTGTGATTTCCAATTACCTCCTTCTCTATATACATAAATCTATCTAACAAATGAAATTAAAATTTTCTTTTGAAAAATGCTACCATTCCATCAGTATTTTCTTAAGACGTTGTCACGTTCACTATCGTCAGTAAACCGACTTTACAGACAACCGATTTTTTTTTTAGTCGCATTTTGTTTTTATTTTGAATTTAGAATGTCTATTTTTTTTTTGTTATTTAATTTAAGATTGTTTTTTTTTATTCTTATTTATTCAGTGTAATAGCGATTTGTCTTGTTCTTATGATGTGTGTGTGTGTTTATGAAAATTTATTTTTGAAAAAAAAAACTAACAAATTTTGTATAATTTGCTAATTTATCGTTTGTTTTGCTAAAAAGAGCATGTTTGTATATGTTTAATTATATGTAAATATTATTATTTATATTTTATACAGTTAATATCAAATATATCAAGAACAGGCTGGTTAAAAATAGCTGTCAAATGCTCAAATGTTTTTTTGACATCTGTCTAATTTTCTTTTGTCTTTTTCGTTTAAATGGTGAGTGAAAGAGACGAAATAAAGTTACATTGTCTAGTCTTGTTGGATTTTTCTTAGTAGCTCATGCTTTTCTTGATATTTTTTTTAATGTATACCATATGCATGGTTAATATAAAGCATGAAACCTTTTATTTAATTTTCTTCTATGGTACAGTTAGGAAATATATATTATTGTTTATTTTTTTTGCTGACTGTACCTTACATTTATCAAAAATAACCCAGTGCTGTATGTGCCAGGGCTTCAGTGGAGGACATGCGGACGTCAGCGATGGAAGCCGGAGCCCCGCAACCGACAACGGCTGCTCCCAGAGCGCATCTTGTTACCAACGAACAACCGATCAGTTTTACAGGGGCTCCCAGTTACTGATCGATGCATGCGCACTGACCTGTTTTTTGTTTCACGCATTCGCGGTATGTTAACGAGATTGTCGTTAAGTTGTTTCGTCTTTATGGCTATGCTTATTGGTTAATAATGCATTTAATTGAAAAAAATATGTGAAATGAAATGAAATGAAAATCGTTTATTAGTATAGGCACTAAAGGCGTGCGCTTGCTTATCGTTAGAATCTATAATGGCTTCAGAAAGGCGTATGACGAGAATAAGACCACAAGAAACTCGCCAATCGTAGCCTGTACATAAAATAATTAACAAAAAAAAACTGAATTTTCATTCAGAAAAAAAAGTAAATAACATTACGTAAGTCACATTATTCTCAATAATACATAATTGACAAGAATTAAAAATTAAATCAGATCCACGGTGCAATCACACAGGTATCATGTATTTGGTAAGTCAACTTAACGACTTTGTCGCTGACGCTGCAGAATAAAAGCATTTTCCCTTCTGCTCCTCTCGAGGGTTATTAGTATAAACATATTAAGTGTTAAAATAAATTGTTTTGGGGAACTTTCTTTTAGCCAAAATGTAGGTTTTTCAATGACATATCTAATTAAATGTAATTCGTCTATAATGACAGTCATTATTTATTATTAGATGTTGTATAAATGAACTTTTTATAAGCCTTCAAGTTATCAAAACTTTATAGGTGTTGTCTCCTTTGTCTTCCTAAGAGTGGGTTGATGGAATAGAAAAATAATGTCAGTGGTGGAGCGCGAAATATTCCCGCCATAATTTTTTTCTTTTAATTTGAAAGGTTTATAAAAAGTTTATGTATTTTTAACTATGTAGTTATGTTAATATTATTATTAGCTGTGTGCTGGTTATATAGAATTTACACGACACAGGTTATTGTTAGGTGTTCTTAGAAGAAATGTATGCTATACTGCAAATTTAAAAATACTTTAGTGATTTGAAAGCTAGGTAGCCTAGTTCGTTCTTAACTCATTACTTCCCAAGCGTCAAAAACATTGGAATTTTTTGGTGAAATCTTTAAATTAAGTTCATAATACGTTAAGAAAAAATAATATGACAAAAAAAATTCTTTAACACTGTGTCAGCCTGTCCTATAAATATGACAGTGGGGATATACATTATATTTTGTTTTTTTTTTATATATATTGTATACCTATATTTGGTAGAAATCTAAAAATCAGTTTTATGTACTTTGAAGTTGGTTACTGTTTTCTTTTACGGTATATAAAATCGGAAAATAATGCTTTTTTTGAGGCAACAAAAATGATCAGTTTGAAAAAATACATTAAAATTACGTAAATATTTGACTCAGCGGGAAAAAAATTATTTCATCAGAAACAATAAAAAATAAAACTCTTAATAGGTTAAAAAAAATAATTGAATATGGTGTCCTAAAAATAGGACAGTGGGAAGTAATGGGTTAATAGTGCTTATTATTGAAGGCCTATAAATATATATTCACTATGATTTATAATAACATATTGTAGCCTGTTTAATAGCGTCGTTTCATAAATGTAGATATAAAAATATTTGTGTCAAAGCCTGTGTCTAGGATATTAGTTAAAATATTATTGATTTGTAAATCATAGTTAATGTTTCAATCGTAGGGAAGGTTTTGGTTTAATTGCTGTATAGGTTATAGACTCTTTGTCTTCGAAGATTTAATTTCGTTTTGGAATTGACGTTTTTCTTTTTAATTCCACTTTTAGGCAAAGGCTTTAATCCCTATACAGTTTGTGACTTTTTTCTTTTAAAGTCTTGGTGAATTAATCATTGTAAGTGTATTTTAATCTTTAATTTTTTTTTTATTATTGTGTTTATTACTTTAGTATGTATTTTGATTTTTTACTTAGTAAAGGCTGTTATAGGTTACCTACACGTAGGTTCCGATGAAAGGTGATCGGTGGAAGTACTTTAGAACCTTTATTTTAGATTTTAAATTGTCACATGGCGTTTCTGAATCGTTTTCCCTTATCGCGACTGAAAATAATATTTTTGCATGAATTTATTAATGCGAAAGGTTTTTTTTACGATTTATATTATTAAGTGAATTACTCTTTATCTCGTAGTCTTAGTATGTTGTTGATTACAATTTTGTTATATAACTACTCCTATTTAATGAAACGTAACATTCCAAATTTTAGGTTTTTTTATAAGGACCTTTTGTGCTGGTATCCCCGACATAATAATGTAATTTTTAAACTACAGCACATAGATGCCCTTAGCTATACTATTGGTCCAAACAGTTCATCTATTCAATCAATTTTGATTCTAATTGGGCTGTATTTTTTTTTATTGATACCCCAGCATATGACCACACTGCGCCTGATGTTAAGCTAGAGTGCGGTCCATGAGCATAGACAACTGTCACTACAGACAGATGACTCCACCATGCCGGCTTGAGGAGACAATCGTTATCCCGGCTACTTCCAGGCTGATCCCGAAACGCGACTAGGTCACCAGGGTGTTCCGTTTGAAAGCGGTGGTACTGCCCCAGGCTAATGCCATCATCAGTCTATCTACCACTCTTTAACTTCACTGACTCGACTTGTTCTTACATTTTTTCCGAAATTAATAATACAAAATGTTCTTATTATTTATTACTTTTTGTTTTCAAAATACTAAAACTCGTTACATTGTTTAAAGCAAACACCTGTAATAGGCATGTGGACAGTATTTAAAAAATGATGAAATAATGATTTTAGTGGGAAAAAATGTTAAAAGTATTGCAATGAATTACTCAATTTTATCAATTAAATTGAGATTATTAAGATTTTCAGTAAAATAAAAGTAATCGGCGATATTTATTGAAACACCAATCAGAGAGAATGACGTCATGTCTTTATAAATATGTCAGTGTCAAGGAAAGAGATGTGTTGTTTTACTTCGTGATAGCTACGTGTTCTATTTGATTTTTATATCATTCAAGTTTTTCGGCGATACTAAAGTGCGCGTCTATATAGAAGGCAATTTCAAAATCTGTCCACATGCCTATTGACTGCATTGCGATGTTCGCTTAGAAACTCTGTTGTCACGCATCCCTGTGTGCATTGTACATTAGGTTAAAGTTAATCCGGAGGCAGAAGACGTTATCCGATTGTCACAAAATTTTCTATGTTAGTTCTTATAACCCCAAGACCCCAGACTTATAATCCAAAAAAAATTTTTTTTTTATTCCATACAAGAGTGACCCACCCTAGTGTGCATGTAACGTTCTTTTACTGTTTTTTTTTATGTACTGTACTAGATGTATTCGCAGTTTGCGCATTCAGTGATATTGAACATAATAAATATTAGCATAATATTTGGGATACTAGCAAAAGACTAGAGACACTTTCCTTGTGTGAATTTATTTTTTTTACAGTTTGATAAAAACAAATTGATTTCATAAATCGTGTTACCATTTTGTACTTTAATGTATTGCATTTTTTATATGTATATTTAGGGGCTAACTTATAGTATTATTGTTGTGAGGGACGGTGTTTCAGTTTATGTTTAATCTTAGTTTAATGACTTGAGAACTTGATAACCAATGTCTTATTTTACTTGTGTTTGGTGGTCAATATCGCAAAGATTTTTATTAATTTTAAATTATTTGAAGAATACCAGTACTAATGTTAAACTAAATTTTATACACACTTATGAATGTTTGAAACTTTGTATTCATTTAATAGGAATTGTTATTTTTTTAAAAAAATATCAATATGGTTATTTTTTTTTAGTTATGGTTTGTTTTTAGAATCACGTTTGAGCATAGATTTTTTTTTCATTTGGTATAAGTGATGTCCAGTGGGCTTATCACGAATTTTAGTCTGGCTTTCGAACCGAGTTCGCTTCAAGCGATTTGTATGGAAATTTGAGCAGCGCCACCGTGTGCGGATTTGGAACTACAATATTTTAGATACTTTTTGTTAATTTTCGAACGTCTCGATCTTTCGTTCATTTGATAGATTGCTGGTGCTCGTTAGTCGTTAGTAAAAATTCATGATCCCGATTGCTAACGGGTCCGTTTTACTTGTGACAGCTCGATTCGAAAGCCAGACTAAATTCGTGATAAGCCCATAGATCTTAAACTAAGACAACATTTGAAATACCGTCCCTTAAAACCCTAGTCTTTAGGCGTTTAGAATTATACTTGCTCACAACAGCCAATTTATTTAATTTTTTTAACTATTACAATCCTTATTGGGTAATGTTGGTCACACTGATACTGGTTAGTGTTACCAGTAGTTTTTAACAGTGCTTCCCTGTGTAGTGTCTAAATATAAGATTAAAGTACAGTCAGATTCAGGATAGCTTAGTAGTCAAAACTACCCAAAGGTTTATGGATCTGACTGTACAATAATTATTATATAATTTTAATAGTTGATGTTGATCCGTTTTTGTTTAAAGATTAACTTATCTTTATATTATATACAAAACTGAAAAATATATATATGGTTAACTTTATGGTATTAATTTTATTTTTAAAGAAAATCAAATGGAAACAGTATGCTGTATGGCAGCGGTTCTCAAACTTTTTTGACGAAGGAAAAAGCCTTAATATAATTATAAAAAACTGATCTACATGTATTTATGAATAATCATATTGCAATGTAATATTACGTAATATTTAGGTGTAACCTTATAATCTCCCTTTGGTAGGTATTTTATGCAGTATTTTATCCCTAGTGTTCTGCGGAACACCACTTTGAGAATGGCTGCTGTATGGTATGTTTGTATAAGATAATGACGGATTGAAATCAAATATTAGGATTGGCTGTATTATGTAAAATCTTTTGTTTTACTTCATGACGTATGATGGAGGTGGACAGAGTTAATTGTAGATTCCTTGATGTTTTCTGCAGTCGCTTTGTTATGATATCATAATAAATATTAATATGCATGTCTATGTTGTTACAATTAAGATAAACATGTGTTTTAGAATGGCATATCTGTAATTAAAGTGTGTATTACTGTATGTTTTAGACTTTTATTTTAACAGTTTTTCTATGGAGTGGGTCGGGTTTAACATGTCACTGATGGGTATGCATCTCTACATCTCTCCTCTTCTCTATCTCTGTGATATTATAAATGTGAGTTTGTTACGTTTTCACGCGACAACTACTTAACCGATCATCATGAAACTTTGTACACATATTTTTGGAGGTACTAGAAGTAACATAGGATACTTTTATTAAATAAAAAAATAATATTTTTTACTATAGTTTCCAATTGACATAAGTTTCAGCTGTTTGGAATTTTTCTATATTTATTTTTAATTCAGTGTGTCATTTTTATATATGCAGTATAAAACTATTTGAATTTTTGCGAACGAAGCCACGGGTAAAAGCTAGTTTTGTATTAAAAAAATCATTTTGATGTGAAACATCTATTGGCACGGGTATAAACCGGATCATTGGCGTGGCAACGAATTTATTTTATCGAGTTATTTCTGAAATCTTATATCATTTAAGAAGTTTTCGAATTTTTAATTTTTGTATTTAATATAATAAATAGTCATCATTTTCTGTAAAAAAAAATTCATAGTATTTAATTTTTTCATTAAGCAATAATTAGTTCCTGTTGTAATCTTGTTTTTTACGCATATGACTTGAATAAACTCGATGTTTCGCATCTGCCAGGCGTCCCGTGACGGCTCACATTTTTTTTTATATCAGCTTGGTGCTAAGTTGGGAGGCAATCACCTAAAATTATATATGATACATCTTTGCAGTTTCATGTTAAAATCAAACTTGTGTTAAATATACTAAATAAAACTCATACATATTTGTTTTAATAATCAATATAATATAATTATTTACAATTTATAAACATATTTTTTAACAGTCATCTAGCCTACTTAACCTTGTTCTATATAGGTTTCTATGACAAAAGCAGCACTGTGTTTTATAAGGTAAATATGGTTGAACTAATAATGAGAACATTCCTGAAAAGTAGGCTGTATACATGGGTGTAGCCCCGGCTCTGACCTATAGGGTACCTAATCAACCGAATCAAACTTAAATATCTAGGTACTAACTACAATACTTAATATCCGTAAGAAAGTTCACACTCTATTTGCCAGTAAACACAAAAAAAAATAACCGGTGTAAGACTGTGGGTATAGTTTGCTGGTAACACATTATTTTGGACGGTTGCCCCACCCTGAGTCTGTGGCTGGCTACGCCCATGGCTGTATATATATATACATTTATCTTTATTTGAAATGAGCTACGTACTTAGATGTATTTAAGAAGTCTGTTTAAATATAGCCCCTGTTATGGTCCCGTGTCTTTGTATTAGGCACTGCATTTTATCACTTTCTAGATTAATTGTTGGCGGTTTCAAGTTTGGCTGGATCTTACAAGCTTGTTCTGATATAGCTACAATGATTCCTGCTGAATCGACATGAGCTGAGCCTTTTGCAGCCAGACACAGGCCTTGGTGATCGGCAAACACGCACCCCGTTACGTTAGGTGTAGTCATTATATCCTCGGTTACTTTGTCGAGTTCTTTCTCCATGTTTTTTGTAATAAAACACAAATCTATGAACAAAATAAACAAGATCGACAAAGACTGACAGAATTTTGACATATACACTTACGGTTCAGTTTACGCTCTTGCTTCTAAACTCGGCTAAGTAGTTTTACAATTTGTAATTTTATTTATATTATAATTTAAATTTTTAGTAATTATTTTAAAAGGGTTTAAGAACTAATTAATAATAATACAGTATTTATGACGACATATGAAAATTATTTGGTCATTTTTTAAAATATAGTTAGAATAATCCAGCTCAAAAAAATGGTTTTTAATTAATACATGTTATTTTCAAGTCCAATAACAAGTAAAAGGCTTTAAAAAGGTACAGGTATATTTTTCCCATTAAACCAGTACGCGAACTGAGTAAAATAGATAGATTACACCAATTTCTAGGTGTGTTATTATTATTGCAATTGCACTTTCGGTAGATTCGTTCGATAATATTTTGAGTGAAAGTTTTAGATGCACACACTATGTGCTTTGATGTAACGATGTGCCCACTGTTTAGTAAAGCACACATATCGAAGTACAGTTAAACCGATATAAAATTACTTCAATAATACAATTGCTTCAAGTTCAAATTGTAACGTTTATTATTATTTGCACTTTTAAAGTTAGATAATCACATAAAAGCGTATATAGTAAATCAATTATTTTATAAATTAACTAGTTAAGCTTCAATTTTAAATTATCTATCATTTAAATTGCAATAAAAATATGACAATAGACGTAGGTTTTTTTAAAAATTTGTTTGCATGTAGTTTCTTGGAATTTACTTAGTTATTGGTTTTTATCAAAAAGTTATTAATACTTGATAAACTTATCGAATTGACTGTCTCTACCGACAACATATTTATAAATACTAGACGTATGCGACTGCCTTATCAAGAAGTGCCAGTTTTGCTCGCACTTGTGTCGTCGTTGGTCGTTTTATTGATTTATTCTCAAATGCTCCGAGCCGCGAGTTAAAAACATGGATTTGACTCACATTTTGGCCGGCATAGGGGCTCTATCTTTGTTACTGCTATTAGTAGATAATTTATGGTCTGTGATAGAATTAGTAGTTTCATATTTAGCGCCATATTTTCAACCAAATGAGGAAACATCTTTGGTGAAAAGATTTGGGAGTTGGGCAGGTTAGTGTTAATTTTATTCTGTAAGAAAACTATTTACTATTAGTTGCTGTAATATAATTAATTATGATAAATAAATTGGTTAAAGTTTGGGATTACACTCTCTTGTAGTTTTTCTAAAAACAATTATTATATTTGAATTTTTTAAAAGTAAATTTAAACAAAAGAAGGATACAGCTTTAATAAGCTATTTATTTGAATAATAGCTATTTAAATATAGCTCGGTCATGTCAAAAAACATGTCAAACGAAATCTGTCCATAAGTCCATATATTATATTACAGTTTACCGCAGATTAGTGCTAAAACAGATGAAACACGACTTGATATCTACTAAATATTTAAAATCAATAGGTAATGGCTAATTTATGCGAAAAAGAAAGCTAAATTCGCCAGATCGTACTAAAAATAATAATAAGTTTGCTCTTTATTATATTTAATAACTCAGTAATAAAAATTAGAATGAATCAGTATAATTCTACTAAACAAACAATTTAAAAATAAAACAAAAGGACTACTTTTTATAATAAAACGTAGTTGTGAGCATTCTTTTCACTTCTTATATACTTTATTAATTATATTTTGGAAATTAATTTAACAATATGAGCTTAAAACGTAATATTTATTAACAATTTAATTAAAAGTAACACAAAAAACAATTGCAAAACAAATGAACCAACTGACAGTCCATTTTGAGCGCCAAAATTATCTTAGGCCTAGACATCGAATTCCGTCCAAACAGCAGTATTATTGATAAACAAATCACTGCGAGTTTTAAAACGTCACATATAAACTGTGGGCTTATCACGAATTTTAGTCTGGCTTTCGAACCGAGTTCGCTTTAAACGTTTTGTATGGAAATTTGATAAGCCCACTGATTATATTAGATTCGATCAGGCTGTCTAGTCACGAAACTAAAAATGTTAGTAGAACTTATATTTTAATAAGAAACAAACGTCTAATGAAATAAAAAAAGGTGTGTGTGCGATTCATACACGATAGAAGTGAAACTTCAGTAAATCGAGAAAAGAATGAGATGAATATATATATCAAGGGTAGGATAATTACAAAGTTTATTCGTTTAAAAATGAAAGTATTTTGATTAATTTTAAAAGAAATTTTATTTAACATATGTTACATAATTTATTGCTCAAGTTCCATATTTTAATTTTATTTTAATTTTTTTTTAGTGGGGTGCGTTCGGAGCCGGCCGCGAACGGAATAGAATACGGAAAAAAAAAATTTCGGTTCCTGAAAAAAATCCTGAAAAATTTTTTCAGATCTTGAAAGAGCTTATGATTCTGACCAAGATTGTCGTTTACACGAACTATATCGGACGTTTACTTTCGGAGATACAGCCAATAAGGCGAGCGGCGGACCCCCCCCCCCCCCTCCCCCTTCCCCCTTCCCCCTCACCCTTGTATCAAAAATCGCGATCCACTTAAGGGATATAGTCATAAAGGCAAGCGTCGAGCCGCAACCAATTCCCCCCCCCCCCCCCCCCCCCCACCCCACCTCCTTCATCCACCAAAAATCGCGATCTACGTAAGACATATAGCCATAAATCGGGTCCCCCTTGGGGGGGGCCCGAGCCGCCGCCGATTCCCCCCCCCCCCCCCCCCTTCCCCTCCACACCCCCTCGCCATCCAAAATCATAAAAAAAAAATTAAAAAAAAAACAAAAAAAAAATTTTTAATACAAAAATCGAATAGGCCTCCAAATTTCGATCAGAATAACCCTTTACGCGGTCGCGCTGACGTCATCGGTTGTCGAGATATCGCAAAAACAAATTTTGAAATTCGCGCGCGAAACGTCAGAACATGTCGCATTTCCGTTACATCCGCGTTACATCCGGTTTGAAATCACAACGATTCTAAAGAAGTTTCACTTCAAAAACTTAATTATTCGTTGTTTACGATATATGTAAATGTAACGATTGGTATTCGTGAATTAATTTCAATTATTTTAATTAAATACTATAGCTATTAACAAAATCTCAATTTTACAAGAAATCGATTTAAAGTTGTTATTGTGAATAGTTTGTTTGTGTAGATTCTTCGTTGCTCTATTCAATAAAACGACAAAAATTTACTAAATACTTGATTGATTTGAAACTATAGGCAAAAAATTAGTTCTGAACGTGTTAATTAGACTCGAAGATATTTAAGCAATTATAAGCATAATATAAATAACATATGCTAATTAGAACGTTTCTTATAAATAGTTTTCTTACTGCCAATGTTTAGAGCGCTAGTCTGTGACATAGAGGTTTCTAGTTCGATTTCGATTTAAACATTTACAAATATATATCTCTTTGAGTGTCATATTTTTTTGTCGTGTATAAGAGAGGGGGTATTTAGTTTAGAGTCAGGGACATTAGTATGTCTTATATATGTTAAAATTATTCCTATATATTATATGTTGGAAAATGTATGGTCGTTCTTTTTTTTTTACTTTTAGTAAATGGGCTCCAATAGAGCGCTTTTACTCGTCAATACAAATATAAATATAAATGAAATAAATTTATTAATTTAATAATTATCAATTTGATTTAGCTGCTGTATACTGGCATTGTTCACTTACATACTAATGTCACAATAATATATTATAAATCTACTATGATGTAGAAGAATAGCTGCTGTATACTGGCATTGTCTACTTACATACTAATGTCATAATAATATATAATAAATCTACTATGATGTAGAAGAATAGCTGCTGTATAGGGGCATTGACATCCTATTGTATACCTAAAGCCGAGTCTCCTGCTCCTGTTTGTTCGAAACATTAGACAAAAACATCGAAACATTGGGGCGTGGCCGTACACATTTTTGTATTCATACACAATGTTTTTTGTTTTCCGTGGTCGACGGAAAGCAAAAACATTGTGTACGGCCACGCCCCAATGTTTCAATGTTTTTGTGTAATGTTTCGAACAAACAGGAGCAGGAGACTCGGCTTAAGGGTAAACATAAAATGACATAGATTATGTCCAAGTTCATCTAATACATAATTATTACATATATCTAAATAATTAGTTGACGTCTTTGACGAAATCAAATGTGTTTTTTGACGGGATTACTGCTGGTAGCCTTGCGGCTGTTACAGCGGAACCGAGTAGGGTAGAACAGTTGTGAAGCGAGTAGACCAATTCTGCCAAAAGGGCGGGATTGAGACTAGACCTGGGTGAAACCCTGGCTAGTAACAATGGGGGATAGCTAATTATTTATTATTATAATTATAATAAACCTGCTGACGTTATTAAACAACAGTAGCGCCATCTCTCCATGAAATGAAATACTATAATAATGTTCAAATAGATGAAGTCATGTACAAAATTTGAATTTTAATCTTTGATCTATATAGAGAAGACATGTCAAACAAAAATCGTGTTGTTGTGAACCAGTTATGGTTGCTACAATATATATGTATATGATCAGTGGCGGCCTTAAGGGGTGGCAATCGCCCGGGGCCTTGCGCAACAACCCAAGCAAATAAAAAAAAAATATAGATATATAGAATATATACAATGTGATATTGATAAACATTAGAGATGTTCCGACTAGTCGGCTACTAGTCGGTAAAGCCGACTATCCGGCGACTAATCGGTAAAAAGCGCCGACTATTCGGCTTCTTACTTCATGTCTATTTCTCAATAAAATGTATGTGTTACTTCCTTGTAAAGAAAACATATTGATGACATTTATCATAGTATCTTAATTAAAAAACAAATCAACATAATATTTAATGACATATATTGCAATACTGCGTGATGATATTTGAAACTATCGTCAAACTAGTGAGCTGTAAAACTCAAAAAACTTTTTTTGTTATTTATATTTGTCCACATGTCAGTAGTGACTGAAATTGCAGCGAATCAGCTGTAAACGAAGCGTCACGGGAATCCCCTAAACCGTAGTCGGCTTGGCCGATTAGTCGGCCGACTAGTCGGCTTATTTACAACCGACTAATCGGCTAGTCGGCTAGTCGGCCAAAGCCATAATCGGCACATCTCTAATAAACATGTAAAAACTCAAATTTTATTTAATTGTATAACTGTAGCATTTCTCATCAATTATGACAAATCCAATAAACCAAACGACCTGATCTACCTTCGCGCAGATATATTTTTCACGAAGGACAAAGGGCCTCGCAAAGCCCTGCCGCCCGGGGTCTCGCAATCGGTAAGGCCGCCACTGTATATGATATTTTAAAGTAACTAAGTAGTAGGTAGATTTGCAATATTTTTTATATATAGGGTGAGGCACGGGAATCTCCCACATTTCAAATTGCTGGTAAAAGAAGTGTATGAGATATCAA
The DNA here is from genome assembly GCA_028551675.1 of Tineola bisselliella. Taxonomy (NCBI): domain Eukaryota; kingdom Metazoa; phylum Arthropoda; class Insecta; order Lepidoptera; family Tineidae; genus Tineola; species Tineola bisselliella. Next base: position 348,993 of record JAPWLS010001655.1, read on the forward strand.
AAAAAAAAATACCAGGAACGTTATGTACATTTATATTTAGTATACATCTTGTTGCCCTAAATTTGATGGACACTGTGATTTTTTTAATGTGGGAGTTTCCCGTGCCCCACCTTGTGTTTTACTTTTATAAATATTATTCCGTCGTAACAATTCTTCTAGTCTCTCAATGAGCGGTTTAGAAATAAAACAGTCACAATTGAACCTAATTATAAAGTTGCAATCACATATCTTAGTTTTTATTGTGAGATAATTCTGGTAAAAATATTGCGTTATGAGTTAAACCGCTTATTATTTGATGCAGATTTACGAATCGATATTTACAACATACGAATCAATAATATTAGTTAGTAATAGAATATTATTTTTGAACAAAACAACAAAACTCTTCTTTTATTAAATGACTTCAGTGGGCTTATCACGAATTTTAGTTTGGCTTTCGAACCGAGTTCGCTTCAATTTTGTATGGAAATTTGAGCAGCGCCACCGCGTGCGGATTTGGAACTACAATATTTTAGATACTTTTTGTTAATTTTCGAACGTCTCGATCTTTCGTTCATTTGATAGATTGCTGGTGCTCGTTAGTCGTTAGTAAAAATTCATGATCCCGATTGCTAACGGATCCGTTTTACTTGTGACAGCTCGATTCGAAAGCCAGACTAAATTCGTGATAAGCCCCCAGTTGTCGATTTTTGATATTCGCTAATTACATATAGATAACTTTTACTATAGTTACTGATTCTTTTTTTTGACATGAGGATTTACGTGTTTTATAATTTCTTATTGAATATCGACATTGGCAGAATTGTCTTTAATAGATATCTGTGGCCATTAATAAAAAAAGAAGAAGACTTCGGCTGTCTAATTTGTTAAGAAATAGAATTTAAATATATAATTTAAATATTCACTTTAATGTAAAGGCCTCTGGTCGTATTTATATTTAAAAAATATAAGTGTCAAAATCTTATCTTTGAATAAAAGCCACTTTATACGCGCCTTGTTTTTCTTTCTTAAATATTAATTAAAAGTAAAATCCACAAAACCTTTCATAATTGAAGATAATTTCGCCAGTGTCGAGTTCTCGATGTAAAATTTTAATATGCTTCTGTGAGCTAAAAAGTAAATGTATTTTTTCTTAAAATACCAAGTTGGAGCCACAAACACGATATTTTAATAAAAATGGTAAATTGAAAGAAAAAAATATTTGGTTTCATAATTAATTAATTAACATTGTTCTTTGTTTAATCACAAATGAAGGTGTTAAAATTGATTACATGTCAAAATAAACATTACAATAGTATTATAAAGTCAACAGTTTTGTAAATTCGACACATCGGCAATGTGTGACAAGTCGCATTGAAAGTGGGACATTGCTTAAAGTTTACTTGCATAATTTCACATTGTAGTCGTGAAGAGGACGCTCGTCTATACAAATCCGGCTCGAAGGACCATCAATCATTTATGCTGTCGTGGTCGCACAATTTTTCATAAAATAAACAGACGAGTCTTTTATATTAGACACGTGATACCAGCAGGCGTTTCCGACACATTAATAGCGTTACAAAAATGGAACTATGTTTTACTGGCAACACTGTACGTAAAAGATTCACTAGAATAAATAAATATTATTTATTTTGTGAGGAATTTTAGATTATCTATAAAAAACAACATATAGTGCAACCTTGATATAACGATACTGAAGGGATTCAGAAAATAATTCGTTATATCAAGTAATTTGTTACAATGAGGTTCGTTATACAGAGGTTAGGTTGATCTACGATTAGTTTTAATAAGGTTTAAAATTAGGTTTAAAAAAGTTAATCTCAGTTTTACGTAGGTACTAATTTGCTTTCTCTGTTATAGTGAATGATTTCGTTAAATCCTTTCATAAAAACCTTTCCTTTTATATTTTGCAAATATTGAAAAATCGTTATAAAAAGGTTTTTAACAAATGTATTCGTAATGTAAAGATATATTTTGTATTAGCACTTACGGGCAGTTCTAGGGGATTTCGAAAAATTCGTTAAATGTAGGAAATCGTTATATTGAGGGTCGTTAACCCATTACTTCCCACTGTATTTTTAGGACACTATATTCAATTTTTTTTTTAAACTATTAAGAGTTTTATTTTTTATTGTTTCTGATGAAATTCGTATTTTTATACTATTTTTCTGATGAAATAATTTTTTTCCGCTGAGAAAAATATTAACGTAATTTTATTGTAATTTTTTCAAATTGATCATTTATGTTGCCCCAAAAAAAGCATTATGATCCGATTTTATATACCTTAATAAAAGAAAACAGTAACCAACTTCAAAGTACATAAAACTGATTCTTTGACTTCTACCAAATATAGGTATATAACATAAAAATAAAAACAAAATATATTTTTTATCCCCATTGTCATATTTTATAGGACAGGCTGACTCAGCGTTAAATATTTTTTTTAAAATTTTTTTTGTCATATTATTTTTTCTTAACATATTATGAACTTAATTTTAAGATTTCATCAAAAAATTCCAATGTTTTCGACGCTTGGGAAGTAATGTAAGGTTACTCTGTATTATATGGTGATTGTAATAAAATAACTGGATAATTTCAGATGCATATATTCAATAGACTGTACAGATATGACACGTTACAACAACCGAACACACAGGTTAACCATAGAGTAGGTTACAATACAAGACCATAGATAATTATAGATAATTACCTCATTGATATTTATAGTAAAATAATGTAAACGCCAGCACGACTGTCTATCCTATTTTATGTACAATCATTGTTTGAAGTCGGTTACAAAATCTCGTGAAGCATCATTGTTCGACAATAAATAAGAGATAAGTATGCATTTTGCACTCGAGGAGTTGCGCAAACAGGTTCTCAACATTTGGAAGCAGTTTCGACTTTATAACGAAAAGCATAAGGCACGTTTGTCTTGCAAATTATGATGCAAACCGCTAACCATCATAAGTACTAGGTTTTTGAGTTCAACAATTTAGCTACTCTATGTTTTTCCATGTCTTGGGAATTACGACATGAAGCAAAGTGGGACTCTTGAAGATTAACTGTCATTTTTTAAGTATCTATTACTCGCAGAAGTTAATTCGGCACCTGTGGGCTTGGCCTATCACGAATTTAGTCTTTTCAATTCACTTTACTTTTATGTCGCGATCCACGAAAAAGCCAAAAAGTTAAGTAAAAAGTCTTGCGACCCCCCACACATTACATCTTAATATTTAGTTTTATAACACTACACTAAAATTCATTCCTTTAATAAACGAATCTTTTGTACTTATATGTGGTTTGTATTTATTATTTTTCAACAAACTCGACCCCCCGTTTGAGAAACGATACGTTAAAATATGTCAATTAATATATTTTTTGCATATACTGTGGGCTTATCACGAATTTTAGTTTGGCTTTCGAACCGAGTTTGCTTCAAGCGATTTGTATGGAAATTTGAGCAGCGCCACCGCGTGCGGATTTGAAACTACAATATTTTAGATACTTTTTGTTAATTTTCGAACGTCTCTATCTTTCGTTTATTTGATAGATTGCTGGTGCTCGTTAGTCGTTAGTAAAAATTCATGATCCCGATTGCTAACTGATCCGTTTTACTTGTGACAGCTCGATTCGAAAGCCAGACTAATAAAATTCGTGATAAGCCCACTGGTCGCTCTTAGACGGTGCATAATGAAAAACTTACGGCTTGCTCGACATGTCATATTTAAGTGTGGGTACAGCTCAAACTTATTCAAATTTAAACCGCACTTCGCAAGTTTTCACTACTCAATAAGAATGCATTGGCGTAGCCACGGTGGGGCTGACCTATAAGGTACCTAATCAAACCTAAAAAACTTAATTATCTAGGTACTAACTACAAAACTCAATATCCGTAAGAAAGTTCACACTCGACAGAAAAAAAATTAACCTGGGTAAGACCGCGGGTATAGTTTGTTAGTAACATATTATTTTAGACTGCTGCCCCACCCTGAGCCCATGGCTGGCTACACCCATGTAAGAATGTGTATATTATCTCTACCTTGATTTCAATTTTATCACGCAATTGTTAATATCAATAAAATGTTTTTTTTTCTGTTATTTGTCATAAAGCCTGTCACGTTTATTGATATGTAAACTTTGACGGTTTATTGCCATAACCTTCCTTATAGTATACAGTACAAATAGTGTATTGACATTAGCTATGACTAGTGACCACCATAGCTAGTATTGCAATGAAAACAATGTTCCATTAAATTTATTTAACCTCTTCATGGCCGATTTTTGATGTGAAGCATCTATTGGCGCGGGTATAAACCGGATCGTTAGCATGGCGACGAGTTTATTTTATCGAGTTATTTCTGAAATCTATATCATTTAAGAAGTTTTCGAATTTTTAATTTTTGTATTTAATATAAACAAATGTTTCTTAAATAAATAGTCATCATTTTCTGTAAAAAATTCATAGTATTTAATTTTTTCATTAAGCAATAATTAGTTCCTGTTGTAATCTTGTCTTTTACGCATATGACTTGAATAAACTCGATGTTTCACATCTGCCAGGCGTCCCGTGACGGCTCACATTTTTTTTATGACATGAAAATATGTCTTCGAATAAGCATTATCTTCCCTTATTGAGGGATTCAGTAGTGAATAAATTGTTATCAAATTGAAGTTATTAATAGTAACTATAATTTAAAAAAAAACTAAACGTACACATATGTGGCCGAGGGCGTGAATAGGTCAATAATTGTTCTTTGTAATATCTTTCTATTAATTAAGTAAATAATAAGTGGTAATTAAATTTAGAAGTAATGAGTAAATAAAGTAATAAATAGGTAATTTTTAGTTTTAATTAAATTTTATCGGTGATTTTTGAAGTAATTAAGGATTTAAGAAATTTATTGCCTGTAAAGAATTTAGAATTGTAATTAAGAATATTGTTTATTATTGCAAAGTTTAATTTAATATTGTAATATAGAAACAATGTCAAATCTTGTAATATTTAAGGAGCTTTTTTCATAATTTGTATTATTAAATATTAAAATAAAATAAATAAATAAAATAAAAAACCTTCTACAATACGAATGTGATTTAATTTTCAACAAATTTAACTAACTACCTATAGAAATTGTGATGGTCAATTGACTCAAGAATAGTCAAATGACTGCACAATAGTCAAGAGACTGCAAATTTTTTAAAACATATTTTTAGAATTCATTAAAACGTTCATTTAGGCGGATAATTTGACATTTTTTTTGACGTCTAAAAATGATGTAAATTTGTTTTTGAGTACTAAGAAGCAATGTTCCCCGCAGTTGCCTCCTTGTTATTCTATGCATGTCTGTCAGAAATACAAGCAGCTCAAATAAGCTGCACATTCCTAATTTCCGTCTTCGTAAAACGAGTCGTTGTTTCATCGGGATTGGCATAAAGTCATATAATAAGCTGCCCGATGATATTAGTAGCCTCCCTCTTTATCAGTTCAAGAAAATCATAAAAAGCAAACTTATTCAAAAATCATATTACACGTTAGATGAATATCTTACTGATAAAAAAGCTTGGACATAATCTATGTCATTTTATATTTACCTTTAGGTATACAATAGGATGCCAACACCCCTCTTCTTCTTCTACGTCATAGTATATTATTGTGACATTAGTATGTAAATGGACAATGCCAGTATACAGCAGCTAAATCAAATTGATAATTAATAAATTTATTTCATTGATATTTGTATTTGTATTGACGAGTAAAAGCGCTCTTTACAGGTATACACACACACACACACACACACACACACACAAACACACACACACACACACACACACACACACACACACACACACACACACACACACACACACACACACACACACACATATATATATATATTAAAATTACCTTTGAACTCGGCAGGTTAAGTTTAACCTTATCAGACGGTAACCGGCGTTGCTAAATGCTATTCGTGTGTGGGAATTGTGAAACATGCCAACCCGAGTTCCTTTCTATAGGGACGAGATTAATTTGAAATGTTAATTTTACAATTGATAATAATAGTATTCAATTTCCACATAATCCCAATTTATAGTTAGACTAGCTTTTACCCGCGGCATCGCTCGCATAAAATAATAAAGAGGAATCTAACCACAAAAATGACACCTAACCTCAAAAATTCAAATAGTTTTATACTGCATATATAAAAATGACAGACGGAAATGAAAATAAATATAGAAATATTCCAATCAGCTGAAACTATAGTCAATTGGAAACTATAGTAAAAAATATTATTTTTAAAAATATACCACGTATGCATACAGCATTTATAGCTTAAACCTAATGCAATATAATATATTTTAAAATATAATTTGCAATTCCCAAGATTAAAGCGTTTATGCAAACTATATAGACCAGAAGTTCTCAAACTATGGGTTGCGATGAAAATTATTAATTAATTAATTAATTCATATTGGTAAACGCTTTCCATTCCAGTTAGAACAAATAAAACGTCATTAAATAGTTCCGCTACTCGTTACTAGGGATCTCTGAGCATTTGCAACATTCATACCAGTCAAGAGGTGGGTCCCGAGAGCCCAGTTACCTTTGGGAACCACTGGTCTAGACATGGATATAATCGCGTATTGTTTCTGACATATAAATTAGCTTACGTGTGTGTGCACAGCGAATAGGAGATTACCATAATTTGCATGTAATGAATAGGCATTGCGACGCGGTTTACTTATAAATATTTAACACAGGGAAGTAGGCTTTATAAAGTATAACATAATAGTAACAATGAGTGGTTAGACGGCTTATATCTGTTTTTTGTTTAGCTAAAATTATTAACGATTTTAGTTCTAAAAAGTACAGTCGACAATCTTAAAATGGATACAGATTGGACTTTGGACTGGAATAAATAATCATTAGAAAAGGATAATTATATTCTTATCGTGTCGAAGTTGAGGCATGCGTGAGAGGGACGCAGTTATCTTCTTTGCCGTTCACGACACCGCGATCGTTTCTCTTTCTCTCGCTTATCGCATAACTTTTCTGGCAAATTTATTTTTTGATATCTCATATACCTACATAGTTCGTTTTCTTTAAGTAGCCTTTTAAAATGTGGGAAGTTCCTGTGCCCCACTATGTATGTAAATCACTACTAATATTATAAATGTGAATGTGAGTTTGTTTATTACGTTTTCACGCAACAACTAATTAACCGATCATCATGAAACTTTGTGCACATATTTTTGGAGGTACTAGAAGTAACATAGGATACTTTTTATTTAAAAAAATGACATTTATTTTTTACTATAGTTTCAGCTGTTTGGAATCATATTGATTCATTTATACTGAAATGATCTCAAACTTAAAGGCGATCGAAGCCGCGGGTAAAAGCTAGTAATTAATATAATTCTACTTAAAGCCTTAAAGGTTGATTTTAAAATAAGGCTGTAATTCACAACGTTTGCTTTCAGTCGTAACAGGCAGCACGGATGGCATTGGGAAACAGTACGCACTGCAATTGGCTAAGAGAGGAATGAACGTGGTACTCATCAGCAGGAACCATCATAAGCTGCAAGCTGTTGCGAGCGAAATTGGTTTGTATTCATTTTGCGCATTCGTCATAACAAAACCGGTATAGTAAGGGTATAGTAGGGTTAGGAAGGGATAGGGGGCAAGGGGGGCGGGGGTTACTCTCAAAGGGGAGCCAATGCTCAATTTTTTCATTACAATTGATTTGTTTATTAATATGTTAGTATATTTTACATCATACTAATATTATAAATGTGAATGTGAGTTTGTTACATTTTCACGCAACGACTGCTTAACCGATCATCATCAAACTTTGTACACATATTTTTGGAGGTACTAGAAGTAACATAGGATACTTTTTATTGAAAAAAATATATTATTTTTTACTATAATTTCCGATTGACTATAGTTTCAGCTGTTTGGAATTTTTCTATATTTATTTTTATTTCCGTGTGTCATTTTTATATATGCAGTATAAAATTATTTGAATTTTTGAGGTTAGGTGTCATTATTGTGGTTAGATACCACTTTATTACAGAAGTGTGATAGGCATTGTCTGTTGACTGAAATATGAAACATCTTTAAACTTCATAGTACTTTATATCTTCCTTATTACGCAGGCGTAGTCGCGGGCAACAGCTAGTATAATATACAGAGACGCTAAAAGTTACTAAATTTAAAAAACTACGCCACTGCATAGTGGAGCCGACTGCTGCAATCAACCCACACTTCCCTTTACTCGCCTAAATTATTATAATTCTAGCCACATGTACCTATACGTCACGCTTGACGCATACAATGATATTTAAAATGTACAATATTGATAGATACACACGTATTGTATGTGGGGCGACCATTACATATATAAAAAAATATAGTAGCTAGTTAAGCTTAGCAATCAGCTGTTCTCAAACTTTTTTGGCGACGGAGCTCGGAGTTCTAAAATAAATAAAAAATTAATTGATTTATCATTTTTTATTAATTTATTGCAATATAGTTGATTACTAAATTTTTTAGTGAAATTTTAAATTGGAATATTTAGATACTGTATATTTTATTTTCATCTGCAAGTTAGGTATTTTCGCGGAGCCCTCATAGAGCCCATGGAGCCCTAGGGTTCCATATATGGTCTAAATAATACTGATTATTGTGTTCCGTGTGACTCAGAGGTTCCGGGTTCTATTCCCGGTCCAAACAAATATGATTGTAAATATGTTTTTTTTGTCCTCATATTTATAGCACAACTAGCTTTTATCCGCGGCTTCGCTCGCATTGAAGTCATTAAATAAGTATCAGAGATCATTTCAATAGAAATGAATCAATATGATAACTATATTTTCTTGCTTGGCTGGGATTCTCAATTTTTAAAAATTACTACAATGATGTTTCTTAACCTCAAAAATTCAAATATTTTTATACTGCATATATAAAAATGACAGACGAAAATAAAAATACATATGGAAAAATTCTAAACAGCTGAATCTACAGTTAATTGGAAAAAATATTTTTTTTAAATAAAAAGTATACTATGTTACTTCTAGTACTTCCAAAAATATGTGTACAAAGTTTCATGATGATCGGTTAAGTAGTTGTTGTACGAAAACGTAACAAACAAACTCATATTCACATTTATAATATTAGTAGGGATGTATTTAGGAAGTCTATGCATGTATGCGATTTACTTTGGAAACCTAAATGAATATTATATCTACCTTCAAAAGGACATAATATTCTATATTCTAATGTTAAAAGGTTGAATAGCGGAAATAGTAGTTTACTCGTCGCCTGATCGACCTCAATTCAAGCGGAAAAGTTAATTTGGCATTGCATGCTTGTGCACGACATTATGTTAAAGTACCCGCATTTATTAACAATTATTATTATATAACCTTCGCAAGGTTCTGCTCCCTTCCTTCCCATTTTTAAGAAATCTTTAAAAGAATATTATCTCCCCTCCTAGTATTTATGTATCTATGTAAAATGGTGTGTATTGTGTGTAGTTCATATGTTTATCTATATTTGTATCTATTTGTACCTCCCGCTATTTCTCTTCTGCATTGCTCTACATCTCAAAGTTGGTGGCCTGGAAGAGATCGCTTCTTAGCATAAGGCTACCATCTCTTCATATATATATATATATCAGATCATATATATAAATATATATATATTCAATATGATTCCAAACAGCTAAAACCATAGTCAGTTGGAAACTATAGTCAAAAATAAATAGTTTATATTTTTTTAATAAAAAGTATCCTATGTTACTTATAGTATTTCCAAAAATATGTGTACAAAGTTTCATGATGATCGGTTAAGTAGTTGTTGCGTGAAAACGTAACAAACAAACTCATATTCACATTTATAATATTAGTAGGAATGTAGAATTATATTTTAAATAAAGCTAATGCTAAAATTTTAGTTCCTGTTATGTTAAAAAGACCAGGCAATTAAATATGAATTCACAAAAAAAACATTGCTTTTTAAAAAAATGAGGCGTTCTACCTCTTTTTAGGTATGCATGTAATTTTTAATTGTTTCAGAAAAATCATACAGTGTGAAGACTAAGGTGATAGTGGCTGACTTCAGTGAGGGTGCTAAGGTCTACTCGCATATTGCTGAGGAGTTGAAGGATATACCAATTGGGATACTGGGTAAGGGAGCATTCAAGTATTATGTAACGGAATTCTTGAAGATTTTTGACGTGTTTAAAACTGACAACGAAAACAAAATAAAAATGGCGTACAATACACTCGAGGGATTCCCCGAAACATAAGCGAAAAGGGGTTGCCAACTTAGGAGATTTTAATTCCCCAAATTTTTTTGCTTAAATAAAAAACAATGTTACGTAACACGCATTGTAACGTTTTAACGTAATACTTGAACGCTCCCAAAAGACTCAGTGTTTGCTCTAACTTGACTATTAACATGTAATCCATATAAAAGGAAATTATTTTGCTTATAATTCCCGCTACATTAGGTCGATTTGAAATTGTTTATTGTTATTGTTATTATTATTGTTATTGTATTTTATATTATATTGCTATGCCCTGACCGGGTGTCACATTTGGCACTAAACTGTATGACATCTAAATTAAATTATGACATGCAATAAAGATATTTGAATTTGATGAAGGAAAATAACCTCCACCATCCTGATGATGCCACGTGAAGTGGCGAAACGCGTCGAGACAAGTTATTGAATGTTGTAGCGGGAATTATAAGAGAAATAATTTCCTTTAATATGGATTTCCGCAAAGTAACGCCGAAATAATTAATTATAACACAAATTTTATTATATTCCCAAGTAAACAACGTCGGTTGCAATTATGATTATCCGATGCCGCTGTGCGAAGTGCCCGAGAGCAAAGCATGGGAACTGATAAACGTGAACGTTGGCGCTGTCACGATGATGTCACGCACGCTCCTGCCGGCGATGGTGAGCAGGAGACGAGGAGCCATCGTCAATGTCTCTTCTGGATCTGAAAATCAACCTCTGCCTCTGATGACGGTTTATGCTGCCACTAAGGTATTTTCTTAAGGATCCTTTTGCATTCAAAATTCGATATCTCAGCGAGAAATGGTCATAGCCATAGAGCAAAAAACAAAATGTAAAAAATTTAGAAAATTTTTTTTTCGTGTTTCATTTAAGAATTGCATAAGAACCGGAGCTCCTAAAACTTTTTACCCAAAAAATCTGAAAACTAGAATTTTCAAGCTTCAAGAGCTTCATTTTTTTATTTCCTGTACGACCATTTTTCACTGAAATACAGCCTGTTGAAAATCACCCAAAAATTTGGTAAATTTTGCTGTTCCCTTAATTTTCGCGAGAAGTATAGTAATCAAAATGCACAACTTTGGAGAAACTGATTTGAAATATATTTTTTTAAATTTATTTACATTTAGTAAATGGGCTCCAATAGAGCGCTTTTACTCGTCAATATAAATACAAATATAAATGTAATTATTTATTAATTATCAATTTGATTTAGCTGCTGTATACTGGCATTGTCCACTTACATACTAATGTCATAATAATCCTGATTAAAATAGATTGAAAATATAATTATGACAATGCATTGTGACAATAAAAAGAAAGATGACATTGACAGAATAAATGTCAAAATCTAAAATCTTCTTAAATAAGTATTTTCAGCTTGTAGAGGTATCAACTATCACGTTCGCGTATATTGAGTTTTGACTATGAATTGAGTTATGTTATAACTCAAAAATTGAGTTATAATATAGTTCAATTTTGAGATGTGACGCGTATAAAGAAAATTAATTTATTGTACATAAAAATTTAAAATTATCGCTTAGGATTGTTTTGTTGTTTAACCCCACTTTTGTTTAAAGTAATATTCCTAAACAAATGTCTATAAAACATTTTTATTCAATTAATCTTGCATATTTCAGTCCTACATAAACAGTTTCACGGCTGCAATCCGCGAAGAATATTCCAACAAAGGCATTTATGTACAACACTTGTCACCATACTTTGTTTCGACAAAAATCAACAATTTCTCCGAGACGGTCATGAATGGAAACCTCCTTGTTCCTGATGTTGAAACCTATGCCAGACATGCTGTTGGTACCTTAGGAAGGGTGTCCAGAACAACCGGCTACTGGGTACATGGACTGCAGGTGAGGGTAGAATCGATTTTTAAAAATGTGTTGCTATTTTAAAAATATTTTTTTGTAGTTTAAATTGTATTTTTAAATTTCAGTGTTTCGCTGTTAAAATAACCCCGATGTGGATGCGAATAAAGATTGGTAAATTTTTAAATGAACAATTTAGAGGTGAATTTATGAGGAATAAAAAACATTAAAACAATCAATTGCTGGCATTGGCTTTAAGTTTTGAGTTTCAATTACGAGGGGAATGACCTTTTTCAGTTAAATAAAAATAATGAAAAGTGTGTTCTGTTTAACTGTGATATGTTTATTTGTATTTCAGCATGACTGCATTTATTTTTAAGTGTCACTATTGTTTTTTATATTCTAAAGTAGAAATAAACGCACTGTTTCGTTTTGCATCAAAATTGCATATAGTGCATTCTGGCCCCTGCGCCATGTTTGTAAAGGTCTATAACAGGGGTGGCCAACACCTCAATTCTATAGTTACGCTCCGAGGATAATCAAGTAAATATTTTTATTAATTTAATTACATTACGAACAAAATGCAGTGCATTTTCTAAAACATAAAACACATTGTACATAGAAATGGTTTCGTAGATACATAATTATTATTTGAATTGTTTTTTATATGAATAAAATAATTTAATAAATAATGTGTTTTTATTACCTTTTATTGTTTTCCTTTCATGCTTCCAATAAGATGCATTTATAATAAAATATAATTGAATATAAATACATAAACCGTAATTATATATATATGTATATAATTTTATACCTAAAGATATAGGTTAGCAAAAATAAAATAAACAAAATTTTTGTAGTTGACTCTTTGCGGTTTTTTTCTGTTAATTTTGTTTATTTTCTGTTATCTCAATTCAAAGTAACTTCAAATAATAATAATAAATAATTTTAAAGTAACTCATAAAAAGTTAAACTAAAAATATAATATTCACAAATAACCTAAAACTTAATTAGTAAGTAAAAAATAAAACAAATAAATAACAATAAAAACTTTATTAATTATAATTTTGTTAAAACTATTTTAAACATACGGATATAATAAAAATTTAAATTGTGCGACGTTCATTAAAATTAATATTGTCTATGAAATTGTCTTTGATATATATATATAAAGAAAGAATTTTGTTGGAATGCGATCGCATATAAATGATAAAACGTAAAAAGAAATTTGGAAATTATTTATTATTTTATGAATGTAAAAAGATAAATTATAAATTTAAAATTGGGATCCATTTTTCAATCTCGAAAATACTAAAGATATACAATAATGACTTCTTTTATTGAAAATGAATTTAAAAGCGAAATTTATGATTTTATATTAACATGAATTATTTATTGTGTATAAAACTAAATTGTATATAGTGATGTATCATTTTATTTTAGTGTTGGGATTCAATTGATGACTCGTTTCATTGACAAATTCATGCTGCATTGACACTTTTGTTTGATATTAAATGCTTAACTCACTTAACTTAAACTTAAGTACTAGAATTACGGTTTCTTAAAGTTTCTAAGCGATATTTGTCATCCTCTCTCCATCATTGGTCTCTTTTATTGAGGCAGTGCCATCTGAAAACAGAAATTAAAAAAATAAATGTCAATTTTAATGCGAGTGAAAATTTTCGTTTTGAGTTCTGACATGAGGGTTTACGTGTGAATTAAAATTTTATAATTTATCATTGAATACTCGACATTGGCAGAATTATCTTTAATAAATATCAGAGGTCATTAATAAAGAAAGAAGAAGAAGAATTCTTTGACATTTGTATTACGATTGAACGATAGAATTATCTTAGACATCTGGGGTCATTAATAAAAGAATTAATAAAGCAAAATTTAAAATATTTTGTTTATGCGAATTCGATGATTTTTAATCTGACATTTAATAATAATAAATTCCTTATTGCAAAAAAAAATTTTTTCATATAGTCAAGCTTGATGCTGTCGGCATTATCTACCAGCTAACCTTTGTCGGTGTGAACGGTGATATTTGGTGCAATGTGAAGGAAATAATAACTAAATATACACAATACATACATTACATTACATACATACATATTTATGAAGAAAAGTTAATTTCACATAGCATATCTCACAGTGAATCGTAGTTACGGCAAATTACTAACACGTTAATATGTTGAACGTAATTCCAGGCCGCGCATTTTGAAGCAGAATGTATTTTTGGCGATAGTAAACCCGCATGCCGCCGATATCACAATACACTGTTTATATTGGTAATACATTGGTTTTCAGCCAAGATTTAATTGAAATTTTGAAATATCTGCTATGTAGATGAAGGTTATATGATTGTGCATATGTTATATCTAATATATTGTAGATGAATTTATTATTTTTATAAACAATTCGAGTGCTATTTACATAGTTCGAACTAACATTTTAACAATTTTCGTTTTCTTATTGAAATAAATGTAATAATAACAATTTAATTATTATTGTAAGAAAAACAAAAGTATTCTTATTTTTCCCTTTATCTGTTAAAGAGGTACGGTATATATAATCTCGCAAAGGTGAATTTATTATCTATATTTTTTTTAAATCAAATTTATTGTTCGAGACAGTCGTGAACGACTATGTCGGTCCCATGTGAATATTTACAAAATACATACACCATAATTACAACTATATATATAAACAAAAACTAAACTACCATCTTAAGCCGCGTCTCCTGCTCCTGTGTCTTCCAAACATTAGACAAAAACATCGAAACATTGTGGCGCGGCCGTACACATTTTTGTATTCATACACAATGTTTTTTGTTTTCCGTGGTCGACGGAAAGCAAAAACATTGTGTAGGCCACGCCCCAATGTTTCGATGTTTTTGTCTAATGTTTGGAAGACACAGGAGCAGGAGACGCGGCTTAATATATTAATTTACACAAATAATCTACATTTTCATTAATAAAATTATTTATTTTTATACAGTATGAATAACTAACAACGAAATAGTTTAGAAACATAAAAAGCGTTATTGAAATAGACGCAATGTTTACAATGTCTTTCGTTTTTATTTTAAACTAAGAAATGTGTTTTTTTCTCTCAATGTTGGCATTCGACTCTTGTCTATTCCTGTCTTTTCAATAATGAGCGTCGCCACCTTTGTTGATTTATTGATTTTAAAATAATTCTTTGTCGTTTCTCTTTATTATACATTTTTTTCTTTATGATGTTTTAGAACAGTGATTCTAAAAGTGTGCCGCTAAATTTGAGATATATGATAATGTTAGTATTATTAAGTAATATGATTTAAAAAACAAAAAAGGTTGAGAACCACTGTTTTAGAATTTCACATATTTGCCACAGAAATCTCCTGTGTGCGTGGTGGGCAATTGAAATGCGCCATTAAATTTGTTCAAA
Source organism: Tineola bisselliella (assembly GCA_028551675.1). Classification (NCBI taxonomy): domain Eukaryota; kingdom Metazoa; phylum Arthropoda; class Insecta; order Lepidoptera; family Tineidae; genus Tineola; species Tineola bisselliella. The sequence continues at coordinate 364,561 of JAPWLS010001655.1, forward strand.
ATAATTGTAAAACCGCCAACAAATTTTAATCAATTTGAATAATTTATTCTATGAAACGATTAGAAGATAACTAGTTTTAAGTCACCCCTTTTTTATTTGAAGATGCTAAAATGACATTTAAAAAATGCTAAACATTTATTTTTTCATTAATTTTAGATAAAAAATAATCATTAAATATGCATTCCTAAATAATATTATTGAGGTTTTGAAAACGTATAACCTCACTTTTTTTAGTTTGGATATTTATTGATCAAATTCCGTTAAAAAAATATCATTAAAATTTTTGTATTTAAAAAAAAAGACTTGGTACATGGTGCTAACGGTGTTGTATTGACGAACGTCATTTATTTATTTATTTATTTAAAACATAATATTGGGGCGTAATATATATTTTTGTATTCGTACACAATGTTTCTATGTTTAATATATAGTTTCGAAAAAACACAAGTCTACATTAGATATTAACCAGCCTATAGTTACTTTTTGTTATATTTGGTTTATATCTGTACAATGTAATTGAAATAACATAGGTACACACAATCCCTGAGTCGAGTGCTTTTATTTTTAGCTAAGCTTCATACGCTTTCGATTCGAAATTGTTACAACTCGAGTGTTCTAAATTAATTTTTAAGATTATGAAACAAAAAACAAACTTATATTGTTTAATGAGAAAATAGCTAATTTGATTGCTTCCTGAATAATAATAAAGGCTAGAATATATTTAAATCTGAAATGTCACATCTATTAAGTTGGTTAAGACGTTTGTCTAGGTCAACAGGTCTAGTGCCTACATCTAGGTCATCCAGCTAGGTCATTTGGATGTACAATAACTTCTATAATTGTTTATATTGACAATGTACTATTTATATATACAGTGGCGTAGTTACTGAGGAGCTAAATGGGGCAGTGCCCCGGTGCCCCAAAGCCCTCGGACCCTGACGTACAAACTATAAATTGAACAAGTGAACATTTTTCCCACATTAGGGATAGATTCCAGGAACGCGACTTTAATAATGGCAACTTATTTTGAAAATACAGGGGAATTCCCAACAAGTCTCGAACATATGTGTATTCTTAGTTTAGTTGGGACCCTAGTTTGTTTTTTGCCCCAGGGCCTTTGGTTACCTAGCTACGCCACTGTACAATCACATATATGTTATATTTATCATAAATATAAATAGATATTTAATTTCTTAGTTGTTAACAACAAAAATAGGATATAAACATACTTTTTTTATGACATTAAAAGTCGTAAAGATGAATCAAGTCGCGTCAAATTTGTGATTTCATTTCTGGAACAGGTGATTTGTCTCTGTCTTCTGACATGTTTACAATGGTGACGCTTCAGTTTATTTACAGTATTTATGAATATTAAAACTCAATTATACCCAACTAGTATGTTTATAGTAGCTATGGAAATGCGTGGTTAACACTAGGTTTACGGACGTTTTCTATATACCTACTTCTACCAAAACGTGTCAATTTGACGCATATCGTAGAGATAGGTATACCACATGGACAAGTTCAGTAATTCAACACTTTTAAAGAAAATAGACTTCAATATATATTTCCCTCGATCAATGAATAAAAGTCATACAAAGAGATAAAATAAAAATTTAAACAGTTTTTTGGTAATTCTCTGATAAAAGTCAAAATGCGTCAAATTGACGCGTCCCGTAAACCTAGTGTTAAACTGCTGTTTGAGCTTGGCTTACTAGAAGGATTTTTTTGGCTGAATTTAATGTTTTATAGGTACCTATATATTTTATATACATATTATAGGACATATACATGTATTTTATATACATATATGTTATTAATTTGACATTTATTGTAACCACTGCGCGCAATCTAATTTATAAATTTATATACTTTTTTTTCTGAAGTAAAATTCAGTTTATTATTATTATTTTATGTACAGGCTATGATTGACGAGTTTCTTGTGGTATTCTTCTCGTCATACGCCTTTCCGAAGTCACGGTAGAGTCTAACGATGAGCAAGTGCACGTCTTTAGTGCCTATGCTAATAAACGATTTTCATTTCATTTCAGTATGAAAGCGGCGATTGTCCAAATTAATTCTTTCGCACTGTAGCTAGTTTCAAAGGAGCAAAATGTTGGCAAATGCACAAGTATTTTTATATGAAAAACAAGTATGATTCGGCTTTCACGCTCATACTTTATTTTACGGTCGACTACGACGGCTTTTTCATTTAATTATTTTATATTTCAGACGATGGACGGCGTTATGATATCTTGTTGAAACTATTTATAGGGTTGACGCTGTTTACTTACAAATTTAATATAAACACGTAGTTATTCATTTGTCTTAATCCGGTATAGCGGGAACTGTGTAAACCAGCGGTTCTCAAACTTTTTTGGCGAAGGAAAAAGCCTTAATATAATTATAAAAAACTGATTTATATGTATTTATGAATCATCATATTGCAATGTAATTTGTAATTTTAGTTGGAATATTTAGATGTAACCTTATAATCTCCCTTTGGTAGGTATTTTAGCCCTAGGGTTGCGCGGAACACCACTTTGAGAATGGCTGGTGTAAACTAAAAACTATGGTAAAACAAATTACAGAGTAACCTTAATGTAACCTCAATATAACGATTTTCTTGATTTAACGAATTTTTCCAAATCCCCTAGAACTGCCCGTAAGAGCAAATGCAAAATATACCTTTACATTACGAATACATTTGTTGAAAACCTTTTTGTAACGAATTTATTATTTTATTATTATTATTATATTATTTATTCGCTATTACAGGGAAAGCGGATTAGCACCTACATAAAGCTGAGATTAATATTTTTTAAACCTTATTAAAACTAATGGTAGATCAACCTAACCTCTGTATAACGAACCTCATTTTAACAAATTACTTGATATAACGAATTATTTTCTGATTCCCATATATATCAAGGTTACACTGTATAAGTTTTGATAAATAGCATTGTTTTGAAGTACCCAGATATAATATTTATGTTAAAAGATTTATTTTTTAATTGCTTTTAAGGTAAGGGTGTTAACAGACTAATAAAATTTATTATTATTTCTTAATTATGTAAAACTGGATTATAGCAGATTTAGAATTCAGATGCGCGTAAAATACCGCGTAAATTTGACTTGAATACCGGACATTGGTATGGTCTTTGACGGATAACCAAGTCCAGGAGAAGACAAACATATACATACAATTTAGTATGAATTTGTGATAGAAATTTCTTAATTATTATTTACCAGCTTTTACCCGCGGCTTACCTATTCTATGTTACTTGTAGTATCTCCAAAAATATGTGTACAAAGTTTCATGATGATCGGTTAAGTAGTTGTTGCGTGAAAACGTAACAAACAAACTCACATTCACATTTATAATATTAGTAGGGATTATATTTTATTATGATAGTAGCGGTTAACCCTGAGGCGCCGTGATGTACCTATTCTTGTCGAGTGACGTAAAACTTGTGATATTCAATGAAAATGAAATTCAAGTCGGCCACGACTCATTTGTCATTCACACGGACCATTTGCTCACGAATTTATGATACAGTTTTTCAGATACGTTACAAAAATAAATTGTTTTTTGACGTATTTTGTTCTTCTTCTTCTTTTATTAATGGCCTCAGATATCTATTAAAGACAATTCTGCCAATGTTGAGTATTCGGGTAACCCAATAAGAAACACATAAATCCTCATGTCAAAAAAAACCATTTATGATGTTATCGACGTATTTTGTTTTGTTAGAAGATAGAAAGTTTATTTGATTGTATAATTATAACACATTGACGGAGTAAAGTATGCGCAAAAAAGTGTTTTTGGGAGTTTTACACGAAATGTTAGTTTATAATCAAACATAAATAAATTACTATAATTTTATAATTATTACATATTATTTTCGGTAACGTGACACTAGGCTTCTATTTGTACGCCGGTAAATGCACATTTGCGCTATAGCCGCAGTGTCCAGGGGGGCTACTCAGGCGCACTTCGGACGTTTCCTACTCAGGAACACTTACGTAATCATTCACGAAAGCAAGAATTTGACAGCGACGTCACGACGGATAGGCTTTATTTATTTTTTTTATCTTTTTCTTTATTTATCTTATTTTTTACGGGCTTATGTGTCAAAATTCACATAAACTGTAGAAGTGACGGCCGTATCACGAAACTTCGGATACGCAATTACCGCCATGCCACATACCGAACTTCGCTTTGACGGCTATAGACGCAAGTGTCCGTCAACGTGTTAAAAAGCAAAACACACAAGACACGCACCTCAGAACAGTCCAGAATATAGGAGCCACAGACTAGCGAGAAGCAGCACCAGTATAAGGTAGGTCGCTATCAAGTTCGTCGTCTCCGCGTTCGGCATTTTGGATGTACCGTCCTGGAGAGAATGAACGCGGTAATTGCAACGCTGGAGAATTAAATCTGTCCTGTAACACCCACGCGATTGGCCGCGATACGTCTCACATTTTTATAATCAACTTTGAGTGTGTGTGTGTAGGGGGGAGGGGAAGGAGAAGGGGGGATATGTCAAAATTATATTATAATTATTTTGTCGATGTCATTAAGATATATGATTATAAGAGTCCGGATATTTAAATTTAAGAAATTCAATTTAAAAAAATAATATTCATAAGTTTTTTTAAAAATAATGTGACTCGTTTGGCATGACGAACTCATGCCGACAGATGCCGGATGTGGTCATGATTTGTTTGGCATTTCAGTAAATATTTCGTTGAAAACTTACGACTGTTTCGAACACAAGTTTTCCTTGATCTTAATTACGAAGTTCTAGCTAGATTCAGTTCTCATGAAAATAGTTTATTAGCATAGGCACTAAAGGCGTGCACTTGCTCATCGTCAGATTCTACCGTGATTTCAGAAAGGCGTACGACGAGAAGAATACCACAAGAAACTCGTCAGTACATAAAATAATAATAAAAAAACCGATTACTTAAATTTGTATAAAACACCAAATACGAATAAAACATTCTATTATTTCTGAAGAAAATAAAAAAGAAAGAATTATGTTTTAAAATTAATGTATCCTTTTGATGAATTTGCAATTTGGACATCCATTTGAACCCAACTATTAATTAAACTAATATTAAAGTTAATGAGTGGCGAATTGGACCATTTATCCACCCAAAAGTAAAATTTTAAAAGAAACAAAATAAAAACGGACTAAATTAATGACTTTTTAAAATTCAGTGTTGTCAGTAAAACATTGCTATATTTCCCCATGTAAGGGGTAATGTTAACAATATTAACTGCTTGTAAGGTGACCACTGGGCTTATCACGAATTTAGTCTGGCTTTCGAATCGAGCTGTCACAAGTAAAACGGATCCGTTAGCAATCGGGATCATGAATTTTTTACTAACGACTAACGAGCACCAGCAATTTATCAAATGAACAAAAGATCGAGACGTTCGAAAATTAACAAAAAGTATCTAAAATATTGTAGTTTCAAATCCGCACGCGGTGGCGCTGCTCAAATTTTCATACAAATCGCTTGAAGCGAACTCGGTTCGAAAGCCAGACTAAAATTCGTGATAAGCCCACAGTAATCGATTAAGCTGGAAATGTAACTGCAATTGAGCTAGCTTTAAGACGATTCATTTGTTTTGTGATGTAATTTAAGCGTAGTCAATAAAGTTGTATTTTGTTTTCATAATAACGAAATAATATTAAAATATTTTATTAATACGGGGAAAATATACAATGCTATCGATAAAACAGCTGAATTATACACAACTGAAAAATCATAGATTAAAAATACACTAAATAATAAGGGATAGGTCGAATATGGGTTAACAAAAAATTATAATTCACCACTCTTAAAATTTAAAAATAAATTGTTATATTAATTTAATATTCGGTCGAATACGAATCCAAACCAAATGTTTAGGCTTTGTTCGGACTATTTAGTAGATGGTTTATGTGAAGTTTGCACAAAATCGGTTGAGCGGTTCTTCATTTATCACATTTTTTGTAACAAATTAATTCAATAAATGGCGGATTGAGCTGTCAAATTGAAACTATTTTCAGTGTTGACAGTAATTGAAACTTTTTATGTCATTCATGCTGTTTGATGCATGAATTTGATGTTCCAATTAATTTTTTTTTTTTATTTCACTTTATACGTAGCGAAGCACGTACCTGACCGCTACTATTTATATATACCTAAGTTTATAACGATAATTAAGCATTTTTTTAAATTTAAAAAGCGTTTTTTAAATAGAAATATCTCAGATTATGCACATGACCTATTCCAACATTAGCGCTTCTAAAAAAAGCCCTCGCGCTAATGAGACGCGTTTTCTTGTTCATTAAACTGAAAACTAAACGTATACACATCAAGTGTACGAAAATTTACGTATTATTTCTCAAAAAGGGTGTATGAAACAAATTCTGTTTACTAAGCAACAAATTAGTCAAATTATGTTATCTCTTTCTAATAAACTTTAAATATCATAAGAATGAAAGAAAGAACCGATGGTATATTACTTACATTTTAAAAAGATCGAGAACTTTAAAACTCAAATTCTATATGTAATAAATAAATAAATAAAACTATGCACGCACACAACTTGAAATTTTGTGTTATGTCATGGATCAAAAAAAATTTTTTTAATTATATAATAATAAAATAATAATACACTCTTTGTTGTACCAAAAATCACAAAAGGCTAACTTAATGCCTTTAGGCCAGTGATTCTCAACCAGAGGCGGCTCATCCTAAAGAGCGCTGGTGCAGTGCACTCCCACGAAAATTACAGAACTTATATTAGAGCGGCGTAGATATAGGTAATATAAGATACTATTGTATAGGCATAGTAGAATAGAATGAATGTAATGTGAGCATAGTATGTATTATGAAGAAATATATATTACTTCTGTAATTTTGGTGGGAGTGCACTGCACCAGCGCTCTTTAGGACGAGCCGCCTCTGTTCTCAACCACTGTGCCGCGGCACTTTTGTGTGCCACGAAATTCTAAGTGTGCCGCCAAATTTTAGATATATAATAATGTTAATATTATTAAATAATATGATTTAAAAACTTTTAAACCTATCTTTTTCTTTGTGTGCCGCCAAATTTTGAAATCGTTAAAAGTTTGCCGCAACAAGAAAAAGGTTGAGAATCACTGCTTAAGGCATTTTCTACCAGTTAACCTTTGGGAGATGTGATCGGTGATGTTAATAGTACAGAAAAGTAAAATAATAGAATAAATACAAAATAATACACAAATAATTACACCAATAAATATAATATGATAAAATAATTATGTCAGAGGATCTTGTTATTCTGTTTATGTTGGAAGTGCTTATGGAGATTGTTTTTAAAACTGTTTATGGTGGCGGCCTGTATAAAGTTTAAATATTTCCCATATAATTGATTTATTTTTAAATATTGTGCAGAGAAAGCCCGATATCGTGACAATACGTAGCCTGTTCAGTAAAACACTTTTTATATTCGAGTATCTGGCTAATAATAATAAATACTTTATTGCTTTAAAAAAAAATAATGCTGACACAAATCAATTCACAGGAAACAGATTTAGAGCAATTGGCGATCTTATCACTAAAAGTAATTTATTCCAGATAACCAATTGTCATAGAAGAAGTAGTGTTAGTATCGGCCAATGCAATTTAGATAAATAAAATACATAATGAACATACACATATATACTAATATTATTCAGAAGTAGAGAGGTATAGTGATTTATGTTTAAGTTTAAAGATAGGGAGAGATGGTCCAGATTTAATAGATAAAAGTAATTCCTGAGACGTATAACTTCCACAGTAAAGGTAATACGTCAGTAACAAACAATTGATACCTATATCAAAAAATGATAATTATATTATTTATAAAAAAAAATATAAATAAAAAAGAGTTCTAAACAAACAAACAAACAGATCGCAAAAGTAAAATAGTATTACAAAACATTCCCTCCTATTATATATTTTTGGATTTTAATTGTTAAAAATATTATTTTATAACCTATATTTTAGGAATTAAATATGAATTACAAATGTGAACTTTTTGAATGAACTTTTTACAAATGTGAAGCATAAAACAATCGAAAGGCAAATGAAAAACTGACAGCCCGTTTTGAGCGCCAAAATTAGGCTTAGACATCGAATTCCGTCCGTACAAGATTAATATAAAAAATTAGTTTCGATGAATAGAAAGCGATTCATAAGATAGAAAGATATAAACTTACACACATTAAAAGACCACAGAATAAATCAACCACAAGAAGAACAATAATATTACTAAAATCATGTACGTGGCAGCCAAATTGACCGTTTCGGCATTAATAGGCATTTTAATCATCAAATTTTGTATCTATTCATTGGAAGCGCACACAATACTAAAACTGAACGAAATTTTGAATACATACTCTGTAAAGTACAGGGCGGTATTCGATGGAGAATTCCAGACGAATAATTCATAAATGTAAAAATTATAAAATAATATGGCTCCTTGCGTTCTGTTGCTCATAAACTAGCTTATAAAATAGATAAGACAGTCCTTTAAGAAATAACTAGACGATATTTAATAGAGTAACTCGTAAAGTAATAATTTTGTTACTAGTATAGATGCATATTAATATTATTAAATAGTATGATTTAAAAACTTATCTTTTTCTTTGTGTGCCGCCAAATTTTGAAATAGTTAAAAAGTGTGCCGCAAAAAAAAGGTTGAGAAACACTGGGTTAGATAAATCGCTTTGAAATAAGTTCAGTATTTGATATAAATAGTACGAAACGCTTCAATGGAAAGTGGGCTTTATTTTATCTCTAAAGTAATTTTAAAAAAATAGAAGTTTTTTTTATGACAATCCAAAATATTTATAATCTAACAGGTTTTTCTCACTTATTTATTTATACACATGGAATAGAGCCTTAATAAATATAATTTCAATTTTTTAAACAGTTTGATTACTTGATTTATTAATGAACAAATCCTACTATTCAATGAATAATCGTTCAATCGTTGAAGCGAAGCCGAAGCGACAGCACGCATCCTGATGATGCCACGTGAAGTGGCGAAATGCGTCGAGACAAATTACTGAATGTTGTAGCGGGAATTATAAGCAAAATAATTTTAAATAATTTCATTTAATATGGATTTCCGCAAAGTAACGCCTGAAACAACTAATTATATTTAAGGTTGATATTTCCATTATAGTAAAATTTAATTGTATAGAATTATTTGCATGCCATATACATTATGTAAAATATGTGATACTACTAACATTATTTTATTTTACTAAATAAATGAATTTGAATTTGAAAATTGTGAAGATATGTAAGGATAGATGATTCATGTCATGCAGCGGTTCTCAAACTTTTTTGGCGAAGGAAAAAGCCTTAATATAATTATAAAAAACTGATTTATATATATTTATGAATAATCATATTGCAATGTAATATTACGTAATTTTTAGCTGGAATATTTAGATGTAACCTTATAATCTCCCTTTGGTAGGTATTTTATGCGGTGGGCTTATCACGAATTTAGTCTGGCTTTCGAATCGAGCTGTCACAAGTAAAACGGACGAGCACCAACAATCGTATCAAATGAACGAAAGATCGAAAATTAACAAAAAGTATCTAAAATATTGTAGTTCCAAACAAATCGGTTCGAAAGCCAGACTAAAATTCGTGATAAGCCCACAGTATTTTAGCCCTAGGGTTCCGCGGAACACAACTTTGAGAATGGCTGTTGTAATATGCTAAAGGATTGGTCAAATACTCACGTCAGCCTAGAATGCTGAATAGAGCAGCCAAAGTGATATGAGGAGGAGCAGCAATATCAGATACGTCGCAAATAGGTTTGTCGTCTCCGATGTGTTCAGCATCTTGTCAAAAGAGAACGTCACTCGGACAGGCTTCACAAACTACTGAAAGCATATGCTGAGCCAATTTCAGCGGTTGTTTAAATTTTTTGTTTCTTCTTTTTTTGTTTCATGTGACATCAATATTAATTACACCTCCGGCATTCGCTGAAATACTTTTCTGAAAGCAGCGACAAAGTGACCGTCAACGCTAGCAAATGCCTGAAATATATTCATTGATTCGACTTAAAATATTTTTGTATATTTTTCATATATTTTTGTATATTAAATTTACAAATTGAAATTTTATAGACGAATATATCTATCAAAAAAAAATATTTAAAAAAAAATAGTTTTTTAAATCAAAATGTCGCAATTTTTATGTCGCATAATGTAAAAGTCAAGGCCTCTTACATTTTTAAAAATAACTACTCGTATTTGGTTGGCGGGTTATTTTCGTTCGTTTTTCGAAAATAATTCTTTTGTTTTCTTTTTAATTTAGAGTTCGGCCCTGGATGTATGTAGATAAGCAATGGTTATTTATGCAGCATGGATTGCTAACATTAGGGCTGCCATCCACTTTTGAATCTCTATCTTTGCTTACTTAACTCATATTGAAAATTATTTAATACAATAATAACATTTAATACGATTTCTTTGGCGTTTTGTTTTATTATAATGAGACGTAAATTATTACTCTCAAATACTATGCTTGTGGCAGCCCTTACTATGACGTTATAGCTGCATTTGACTCAAAATAACAGTAGATACAGATCCCACTTGATGTTATTGGCAGACAATAATGGTTGAAGTATATATATTTTGATTTGATTCCCGTCTCTGGAGTGTTTTGTTTTTGAAGTGTTTAAAAGTGCACAGTAGACTTCTTGGCATGTTTATGTTTGAAATAACAATATAATAAAATAACAAAAATAACACGTATTAAGGTGAGAAAGAAAAAAAAAGAAGCGCGCTAACAAATAACAAAATTCTAAATTCGTCCCGCGTGTTTTTTAGCGGGAAAAATATGCAGCTGACAGCCGCACCTATCCAATGAAGATTGTCAATTTTTATAAATAAATAAAAATATATATTTTCCTTTATGTTCCTTATTAACGAATTCGATTTTAGTTCTATAATAAATTTTGTGATATGTAATAAAATAATACAATTAATTGTTTCAGGCGTTACTTTGCGGAAATCCATGTTAAAGGAAATTATTTTGCTTATAATTCAATAACTTGTCTCGACGCGTTTCGCCATTTCACGTGGCATCATCAGGATACGTGTGGCCGCTTCGGCTTCGACGATAATTTTTAATAATTTCTTTCAATAAAACAATATTTATAGATACTTTTTTGATAGTTAATTATAAAAAAATATCAAACAAAAAAATATATATATCAACATCAACAAACTTGTTGGAGTAGAAACGTCAAGTACACTTTTTGCTAAAACGTTCAAGCCCATATTTTATACTATATAAAAAGCATGTTAAGCTAGAGCCTTTTAGTGGATAAAACTGCTATTACACTCTATGTACAATAGTCGCCTCCACTATGCTGGCTTGAGACGAATGTGCCCTGTCTTGATTGGCAGGGCACATTCTTCTTGTTAAATTAGGGTACTTCCAAGGTCATAAGTTACATTGGTATTAGCTTATATTTTTTAAAGCTTTGAATGTAGATTTGAATTGTTCTCTTGGTCGATTGTTAGCAGTTTTAATATAATAATAATAATAAATGTTGTGTTTTGTTTCTCTTGTTTGTATCTCTGAAATGCAGAAGATAATACGCCACTTATTTTTATTTTAAAATATGCGCGGGCGCGTTTGCTATGCTTTCTTCCTAACGATGGAGTCTGGAATTATTCCAACAAATATCTAAGAGTTCACAACACTTTTTTTTGGGATGGTGAGTGAGTGAGATCAAATTGCGGATGCTAAGGCCGATTGTAAATTCATTTTTTTTAATGTTCTGCGACTCTTCGGTGCGCATTAATTTTTGTATATGTTGATTTAGTTTTGACGGCAACATCCTATGGTTATTATTTTTGGAAAGTTTTTGAATTACCGACGTAAACATGAAAAAATACGCGTATTGATTTTAGTAATTGATGATTTCGATTAAGCTTCTTTTATTTGATAACTGAAATTTGCTTAAATTCGTGTTTTTAAACTAAAACGCCCATACAGTCTACTTTGCAGTAATATTTCCATTTTTTATAGAGGTTAGCATACATACGTCTTTGGTTTTAATTACCAATTATTTTTTAAATTGGAATTTTTATTTACAGGTTGTGTTTTGAAGGAAAATAGAAACACGAGCTTGTAATATTTTTCCAATCACACATTTTACCATTTATATTAACAATAGAAAGAAGTTAGGCAATTTATCTTCTTCTTCTTCTTTTATTAATGGCCTCAGATATCTATTAAAGACAATTCTGCCAATATCGAGTATTCGGGCAGCAGCTCAATAAGAAATTAAAAAATTTAATTTACACGTAAACCCTCAAAAATAAATTTCTCTAGGCAAGTTGTAAAAATAATTGAAGTTAAATATGCAACAATTTTTTTTGTTTAAATGATTAAAAAATGCAACCAAAGCCCAAATATTAAAAAATATACTGTCAGCTTGACTTTTCGCGGCCTTGCGCTGGTCATGTGCGAGAAAAGGATTTTTCCCACGAGAGTTGCTGAATAATAGTTAATTCGCTTATTTTAGTTAGTGTTAAATTATATTTGTTTAATGGGCTCGCTGACAGCAGATGACATGGCAACAACAAGTACCGCTATTTCCACTGTCCCCCCGCAGCCTCGAGAGGTTTGTAATCAGATATCTGTTTATTTACACGCGACATTTATAGTTTAAAACTTGTTTATAATCTTAAACGCAGACTTTAGACTGTAGCTGTTGTTGATAACATCAAGTCTTCAAGATGTGTTTCAATAAAATAATGTTCGCAAAACGAATCCTGTTAAGTAATTTGAGAAGTAATCAAATTTCTTTTGAACGGTGTTTTTCTTCGCAAGTTTCGGGTTTGTTAGACGATGTAAATGTGTTGGATTTTACGCGTATTATCGCTGGACCGTTTTGTACGATGACATTAAGTGATTTGGGTGCTAACGTGATCAAAGTGGAGAGTTTGGACGGTGATGAGTCACGAAAGTGGGGGCCGCCGTTTGTCAATGCAACGAAAGATTCATACTATTTCCTATCAGTTAACAGAAATAAGAAGAGCATTTGTATTGATTTGAAAACTGTGGAAGGTAAGAATTTTTTTAAACTATATTACAGTCCAATATTACATTAATCAATAGATACATACACTTATAAATATGAACTATTACAGGTAAACAAATATTCTATGACATTGCTAAGAAATGTGATGTGATGGTGGAGAACTTTGTGCCTGACAAGCTTGATAAGTTAGACATTGGTTATAAGAGACTTAGTCAGATGTATCCGAGACTTATATACTGCGCCATCACAGGCTTTGGTGATACTGGCCCCTATAGGCAGAAACCAGGGTAATTTGCAACGTTATAACGATTGTTCTTTAGTCGAGACGATTGTGTGCTTGGATGCATGTATTATTTAGGTACTAGCTTTATTAACATTTTTAAAGATGCTGTAATACTAGGATCAGCTTGGAAGTAGCCGGGATAATGAGAGGAGTGTGCCCTGTTGATTTGGACAGAGCACATTCGTCTCCTCAAGCCGGCATAGTGGAGTCAATTGTCTGTGGTAACAGTTGTCTATGCTCATGGACCGCACTCTAACTTAACATCAAGCGGAGTGTGGTCATATGCTGGGCTATCAATACAAAAATATATTGTATAGGCTATGACTGACAAGCTTGTTGTGATATCTCCTTGTTGTATGCCGTTTTGATATTATTTTTTGCAACATATTCCTTTGATATGTATATTTTGAAATTGTAATTTTCAGCTATGACGTAATTGCAGCTGCTATGGGTGGTTTGCTCAACACGACTGGAGAACGCAATGGTGATCCAGTCAAGCCTGGTGTAGCTATAACTGACATAGCCACAGGTCTACATGCCTTTGGAGCTATAATGGCAGCACTGTATTACAGACAAAAAACGGGAAAGGGACAGAAGATAGACTGCAATTTATTATCAACACAAATTTCCAGCATGATCAATGTGGCTTCGGTTTATTTGAATTGTGGAATTGAACCTGAGAAATGGGGGTTGTCACATTCGAATATCGTCCCGTATCAAGGGTTTAAAACAAAGGATGGGGTCATAGTTATAGGGGCAGGCTCTAATATGCAGTTTGCCGATCTGTGCTCACATTTAGGTCGGGAAGATTTGATAAGCGATGTCAGGTTTAAAGACAATTCTAGTAGAGTTCAGTATCGTGATGAATTAGTTAGTGTTTTTAGTGAAATTCTTAAGCTTAAAACTAATAGAGAATGGGCAGAATTGTTTAAGAACGCTTCGTTTCCGAATGGTCCTGTTAATAAGATGAAAGAGGTGTTTGATGATGAGCATGTGAAAGAGATAGAGTTAGTAAGAGATGTCGAACACCCTGATGGAGTTTTGAAGGTAGTTGGTCCTCCAGTGGTGTATGGAGTGGGCGGGAATAGAGTGAGGACAGCGCCTCCGACCCTAGGACAACATACCAAAGATGTGTTGGGTAACTTTTTAGGTTATGATGAAAAGAAAATTAATAGTTTATTCGATGCTAAGATTGTTAAGTGATGAAGTAAAACATTATTTGTATTTTTTCTCATAAAGTTTTCGAATTATTTTACGAATTTATTATATAAATATGTTAAGATATAAAATGATTATTTTATTTTTTGTATTATTAAATTATGTTATACATTTTTGTTTGTATTTTTATTTACAAAGTAAAAAAATATGAAAATAAAATTATCAGAAATAAACCCGATGGTAAGCCTGTGTCTCAAATCATGTTCACAAATCCTAGATGACATTTGATAATTATTTGTATTTTGTTCAGGAGCCAGCTGAGGCAGTTGCGGTATTAACCCTCCGTCAAGCAAAGACAGAATCAAGAAAGAAAGTAGTATGGGCAGAGGACACAGTTGATAATGAAAACATGAATAAGAAAAAATCAAAGTGTATGTATTCTTTGTTTTTATTTTTGCACATCAAGTATGTACTACTAAGGAACAATACTTTATCCTGTGACTGGTTAAATGTACTAATGAGAAAGCAACCATGGGCGTAGCAAGCGCCCCACCCTGGCTCTGACCTGTAAGGTACCTAATCAAACCTAAAAAACTTAATTATCTGTTTTGAATAATTCGACCGTACCACGGGTATTTGCTAGTTATATATTATTTTAGACTGCTGCCCCACCCTGAGCCCATGGCTGGCTACGCCCATGTAAGCAACTAATTGCTGACTTATATCCTCATAATCACTATTTATTCTCTCCTTTAAACAAATGTTAGTCTAATTCAGTGGTTCCCAAAGTTAACTGGGCTCTGAGACTACTAACAAAAATTTCCAATATTAGGACTACCTCTTGGCTGTCTTAGAAAAATGGGGTTTAAATATTGGTAGGGACTGTTCTATTTGTTCTATATATTTTGGGTTCCAATCAATATTCGCTCACGAACCATACTTTGGGAACTTCTGGTCTAATTCATTGATTAATAAACCCAAGCATTACTGTTAAATATTATTCCAGGTTGTTGTATCTACACGAAGCCACGTAAATTTGGAGAATCAGACTCTGAAGACAGTGATGATGAATGCGAACAATGCTTTGGTCATGTCGAGAAAAGAAAACAGAAAACTGCCCAGAGAACAAATGAGGGGACTTCCACACAGCAGGTTAATTGTAGTAATTGATTATTTCGATCTGTGATCAAAGGTCGTGCTCTAGCTCAGCTATTCTCAAAGTGGTGTTCCGCGGAACCCTAGGGCTAAAATACTGCAAAAAATATCTACCAAAGGGAGATTATGAGGTTACATCTAAATATTCCAACTAAATATTACGTAATATTACATTGCAATATGATTATTCATAAATACATATAAATCAGTTTTTTATAATTATATTAAGGCTTTTTCCTTCGCCAAAAAAGTTTGAGAACCGCTGCTCTAGCTTAATATCAGGAGTGTGGTAGAAATATGCCAGTTACCATAATAAAAAAGTAAACTCCGCGATCACGATTTCGAAAGAGTATAGCCTCTACTTAAAACTGTCGAGTGTATGTTACATAACTTATTCGCGCCATCTGTTGGCCACTAGTCAAGTTGATGCAAACCATAGTTCATTTGTTTGTTATACAAGCTAAGTTCAGCATTTTTTTTCAGGTGGAGTCCACTAGTGAGCACCTAGAAGCACCTGTAGCCATTACTTTAAAACCTGAAGATGAAGACCGAGCTGTAAGCAAAGACACACCCGATAGTTAGATCATAGACAATACTCTATGATTGTCAATTTGACAGCTGATCTGTCAATGTAAGATACTGTGGTGGGATGGTGCAACTTTCAAAATATGCCACTAGAAACATGTGCCATTTATATTAGTGGCAAGTTAAAATTGTTGTTTGTTTAGGTACTTAATCCAAGTGCAAATATAGGTTATAAACCGACAAATTTAAGTATCAGTTCTAACTTAAGCTATAACATGTACACACGGCAATTTTCAAATGCATACAGTTTTTGTAAGTGTACAAAGAGAAACTAACTGCATCCCTTTCACACATGCCTCAATTTCGACACGATAAGAATATATTTATCCCTTTCTAATGATTGTCTTTTCCAGTCCAGAGTCCAATCTGTATCCATTTGGAGATTGTCATTTGTACATAAGATGTGCTTTTTAATTTTATAGTACCTAAACAAATGGAGCATAGGTGTAAAACCTTGAATAAAGTTTCTAATTGTCGGTCGCATTTATACATGATAATAAAGTCAAAGACTGATAAAGTCACGTTCCATCTGTACAGAAAACTTCTATTAAGAATACAGGGTGTCTCGTATGTCAGGGACCAAGGAAATACTGGTAATAGAGGGGGTAATTTCCTACCCGAAACATGAAATTTTATTGTCCTAGGACCTAGGCCAAGTAGTTTTTGTGATATGATTTTTTTTAAAATTTCTGTTACTTAAATTACTCAAAATGTATTATTATTATTATTTATTGTTACAATTTCTACTTTTTATTGTTTAAAGGTGTTAAGAAAATACGTAGCTACCTAATTAATGCGTTTTTCATCAGTAATTATTGGCAACATAAAAATTACGAGCTAAGACGTATGCAAATTTTTTATCACAAAATTTGCAATGTGATATCTGATTACCCCCTCTATTACCAGTATTTCCTTGGTCCTTGACTTATGGGACAACCTGTAGATATAGTTGTCGAGCATGTGATCAATTCAGAGATCAATCGAGCTGTAGAAAAGTAAATTTCCTTAAAAACACTACATTGTGTGAGATGTTGCTGTCCTTGTCGCACAACAGTTATAAATTAGAGGAAGAATAAGAAAGCTACTACTAAAGAAGTATGGTTTATTCGATTTCCTTTACAGACCATCGGTGTGGTTTGAAATATTCTTTTTACAGTATAAAGACTAGACAGTAGATTACACCATTGGTGTCGATAGGCTGTGAACAATTTATTATGTGCTCTTTATAACTTGTAAGGTTCGCTGTCCACTGATCGTGTATTGCGTCAACAGTATTGTGATTTTACATATAGGTGAGTTGTTGTG
Organism: Tineola bisselliella; assembly: GCA_028551675.1. Taxonomy (NCBI): domain Eukaryota; kingdom Metazoa; phylum Arthropoda; class Insecta; order Lepidoptera; family Tineidae; genus Tineola; species Tineola bisselliella. The sequence continues at coordinate 382,155 of JAPWLS010001655.1, forward strand.
GATAGTGGGCCTTAGTCCAGTATGACTGCAAGTAATAGACAATTGGGTTTAAAATACTAAACAAATTCTATGGGTAAATTTTTTCATAATAACAACAGGTATATGTTTTTGCAATGAACTACAGGCGGTTCTCGTACTTACGGCATGTTAGGTTCTCGAAATAAGCAACGTAAATCGAAATGACATAAGTCGAGACATATTTTTTCATATGCTTACATGCATGGGCGTAGCCTGGCTCTGACCTATAAGGTACCTCATCAAACCTAAAAAACTTCATTATCTAGGTATTAACTACAATATCTACTATACGTAAGAAAGTTCACACTAGATAGTCGTCAGTCGACACAAAAAAAAATTAACCAGGGTATAGTTTGCTAGTTACATATTATTTTAAACTGCTGCCCCACCCTGAGCCCATGGCTGGCCACGCCCATGTTTACATGTAAAATCCAAGATAATATGCCTTAAAAGACGCAATAACTCCTTGATCCAATGGTTGCAACAACGAAGTCGTGTTTGGAGGAACAAAACTTCGCACAAGTGAATCCTCCTATGTCGGAAATCAAAACAATTGACGTATGCTTGAGGAATAGTGTCAAAAGATTGTTTGACGTAACTCGAAACGACGTAAGTCGAGGACTGCCTGCATTTCTAATTTAATATAATAATGCTTCATATAGTTTTAGTTCTTGATTAACTTATAAATAGCTCAATATAACATACTGACCACAGTCTCTCAATACATTTATGAGAACTTAATATACGTTCACAAAAATAAAGCTAACTTCATTAAAAATAGTGATATGTCTGCCAGAAATACTCGCAGCTCAAATAAGCTGCACACTCCTAATTTCCGTCTTCGTAAAACGAGTCGTTGTTTCATGGGGGTTGGCATAAAGTCATATAATAAGCTGCCCGATGATATTAGTAGCCTCCCTCTTTGTCAGTTCAAGAAAATCGTAAAAAGCAAACTTATTCAAAAATCATATTACACGTTAGATGAATATCTTACTGATAAAAAAGCTTGGACATAATCTATGGCAATTTATGTTTACCCTTAGGTATATAATATATAGGATGACATGAATATATAAATAGGATGACAATGCCCCTATACAGCAGCTATTCTTCTACATCATAGTAGATTTATTATATATTATTATGACATTGGTATGTAAGTGGACAATGCCAGTATACAGCAGCTAAATCAAATTGATAATTATTGAATTAATAAATTTATTTCATTTATATTTGTATATCTATTGACGAGTAAAAGCGCTCTATTGGAGCCCATTTGCTAAAAGTAAAAAATACAAGAGTTGTGTAGAATTTATTAAACTATAAATAAAACTTTTGTCTTTATTTGATGCTAAAAACTCTCCCAACGTAAACAAATCAATTCTGGTCAAATTTGAGCTATTTGAGTTAATAAATCCTTGTTCCATTGTTGTCAATTGTTAGATAATTATTTTTTCACCAAACAGCGAACAAAGAACGAGTTAACTAACTTGAATGATGTAAAAATTAAACAGAACACGAAGTAAAACAACATAGTCCTTTCCTTGGCACTGACATATTTACTGGGCAATGACGTCATTCTCCCTGATTGGTGTTTCAATGAGCATGGCCGATTGCAGTATTTTGTACTTTTATTTTATTGAAAATCTTAATAATCTCAATTTAATTTACAAAATTGAGTAATTCATTGCAATACTTTTAACATATTTTCCCACTAAAATCATTATTTCATCATTTTTTTAATACTGTCCACACGCCTATTGGACTGTACTCTTTTTGCCTCTTTGCTGCAAGTATCGAATGCCAAATTTATATAAATATTATTCCATGGTATTTATTATTAAAATTTGTCAAGTATTTTCATGTTAGAAATGTATTTTTTGAACTATTATATGTGGCACTAGAAACATACACACAAACATTCCTTGTATGTAATGTGTTGGTTGTCTACATTTTTGTGCCCCATTCTAAAACCATTTAGATCAGCCATTCTCAAAGTGTGTTCCGCGGAACCCTAGGGCTAAAATACTGCAAACAATACCTACCAAAGGGAGATTACAAGGTTACATCTAAATATTACATTGCAATATGATTATTCATAAATACATATAAATCAGTTTTTTATAATTATATTAAGCCTTTTTCCTTCGCCAAAAAAGTTTGAGAACCGCTGATCTAGATAAACTTGTTTCTCTATTACTTACAATATTTATTTAGAATAAGATTTTCATTATAATTATTGTTTGTTAATTATGACTCAAATAAATAAATAAATATACGAAAACACGTTTTTTTTATTTAATTTATTTTCATAAGGGTTCAAACTTCACAACAGTTTCAAGTTCAAGATTCATCACATTGCCTACCACTTGCGCCTGTCAAAATAATTATATGCAATTAGGTGGGTAAGTTAGATTTATCTAAAACACTACATGGAGCGCTTCGATCACCGATTCATGTAACTTTATTGATGTCGACAACTACCTGCGCATTTTCCTGAAACAAATATAAATTGATCACTGTTTTTATAGTCTACCAATATCCGTGTACGGGTGTTATTAAGATAGTCTGAATTAACATTTTGGTAATTTCTTATTTTTTGTTGAAATAGCTTCTCATGAAAATAGTTTCTGAGATACTTTACATCGCCTGTGAAATTGCTGTAGATCCTTCCAAATTAATAAGATCCGGCGAATTATTGCCATATCTTAACCACTAAAGTCTTCGTATAACAGACTAAGGGTAGTTCACTTAAAATAAATTACCTATTAAGTGGAGCCTCTTTATAGGTGACTTGTTTTCGCGATCTCCTCGACCGTGGTCTTCCAGACTCCTCATCTTGACTGGACTCCATCGAGTCGGTGCTCTTGTTTAAACTGCGACTGCTTCTACGTTTGCTGAAGTTATTTTACATTTATCATCGCATTGGTCGGTATACGCTAATCACAGAGACTGAGGTAGGATTTATGAATAAATTAGCCTAGCATATGAACACACTCATGATATTAAGCTGGTATCCGTCCTATAGTTGCTAGTTACTGAGGAGGTCGATATATACCAATGATTCCCAAAGTGGTCTATATCGACCCCTAGGGGTCTATGACAACCTGCAAGGGGTCTACGTCAGCGAAAAAAAATTTGGGGGTCCATGAAATGAAAATGGGGGTCCACGATAGTGGATCTCAACACATACACTGATAGTACCTATTTACTTACATCATACTATCTTATAATATCAAAACATATACATTATTTATAAAAGTACCTATGAAGTAAAAAAATTATTATATATGTTTATAAAATTGTGTAAGTTGTAGGATGTTGGTATTCGCTTTGTGGTCGCAATACATTTTGAACTTGTAAAAACCTGAAAGTCGCAGTCTCAGAGCTTCGCTACCTTGCACTGACTTGTTCGATTCGTCACTCTATAAATACGAATGTGGGACAAATACGTTTATTCGTTTCCTGAATCTTGAAAACGTATATTTTACATAACAGATACAAAATTTTATTTTGAGTAGTTTTAATTTAAATTCAATTAATAAATGTATAAATTAACATGTGTTTTTACTTTAAGTTTTTAACACTAAACTTCACTACAGTTAGAAATTTACAGGAAATCAATATCAGGTAAGCAGGGGGTCTACCCAACACGGAAAAACATGGCAAGGGGTCTACGACACAAAAAAGTTTGGGGAACTCTGATATATACCGTTTAGATCAGCGTTTCCCAAACTTTTTGTGCCATGCCTCACCTTAGCCTTTCTAAAATTCTTATGCCCCCCCTATGTAACCAAACATCCAGTTGATATTTTGGTCATGTCGAGCGAAATTATATTTAATAATTATTTAAGATTTGCTTTTTTCGTTAAATTTGGCATTGCATTTAACTCGTGTGAGCCCCACGTTGGAAACACTGGTTTAGATGGACTTATATAAGTATATAAAATCATTTTTAATCACTTTATTTGACATAGAACAAAAAAAAATACAAATCTAATAAATGCTTCTTGTAGCTCGTGGATTCACAAACATTGTAACTTAGAACACTTACGTTTCTTCAGTGTTACTCGAATGTGCTGACATGTCGCTGATGCTTTGGCTCTCCGATACATTGTCGTTTTCAGCAACACTCTTCTTTGGGGCTGAGATCTTTCGAACTTTGCTATAACAAAAGTAGAAATTTCAAGCAATCTAAGGAAGAAATGGCATAAGCCCACGTTCAGAATGCTGAGTAGGAGTTCTATACTACAGTAAGGTAACAACGTAAATATCAACTATAGATACAAAAGAGCGCTTTTACTCGTCAATACAAATATAAATTAAATAAATTTAATAATTATCAATTTGATTTAGCTGCTGTATACTGGCATTGTCCACTTACATACTAAAGTCTACTATGACGTAGAAGAATAGCTGCTGTATAGGGGCATTGTCATCCTATTTATATATTCATGTCATCCTATATATTATATACCTAAGGGTAAACAAAAATGATATTGTTATGTTAATTTTATAGTAATTATTGTACAAAATTACAATTTTACAGGAAAGCTATTTAAAGTTGTTATTATGCATTTGTTTGTTTGTGTAGATTCGTTGTTTTATTGAGTATCTCAGAAACCATTTTCCATGAGAAACGGAATTATATTTTGACGGTATTTCAACAAAAAAGATGAACATTGCCAAAATTTATTTATTTACTTCTGATATTAATAGTACCCGTATATAAGTCAGATATGAGCCCTTTACAGATATATTTAACCTACTTGACAACTTCAACTGGCGTAGCTGAAGTTCTGGATCTAGACGCTTTGGTTTTAGGCTTAGTGGTCTCTCTCTCTGACTCCAATGTTGGTACACTTTTCTCTTTTACACGAACACTGTGGAGTGTATATCAGTAAGTGCTGATTTTCTTTTACAAAGGGATGTATTCAATACAAAATACTATTGGTACTTACGCATATATCTCATTGGGCGTCGACGACTTCGGCTCACCACTCCCACCAGCGTCTGCTTCATCATCAAACTCAATAATACTGCTACGTTTAGGCATTGACACGCCACACCGTCTCGTGACTGTACGACCGCTGAAATGTACAACTCTTTGAGTTAAGACCAGTGTTCCCCAAAGTTTAACCCTTTCGCTCTGGGCCATTTAAATGCAATACTAGATTTCGGTGCCAAATTTAACGAAAAAAGCAAATTCTTAAATAATTATTAGGTATAATTTCGCTTGACGAGACTAAATATCAACTGGGTGTTTGGTTACATAAGGGTGGCATGGCACAAAAAAGGTTGGGAAACACTGGTTTAGACGGAATGAAATATCAGCTGAGTGGTCAAATTAGGACTTACCTGTATTCAGATATAAGAGTTGGTGACGAAACGATGTTTGATGGTGGTGAGGATGTTCTCTTACGACGTCGAACTGTCGGTGAAAACGAATGGGATGGCAGCTGCAAAGAAACGTTTAACTTCAGTGCTGTTCCACTCAAGAGTTCCAGCCAGTGGCGTAGCGTGTGTATCGGCCGCCCGGGGCGGAAGACAATTTTGCCGCCCTCTTAATTAGGTATTTCAATATAATGTATACTATACATTATATAGATTATTTCTAGAGAACTTTTGGGCAAAAACAAATCAAAAAAAAATCCGTGCTCCTTTCAATCGGTCCGAATTTATAGTTGCATTAAAAATATGAAATGGTTCAAATACTTACAAAATATTAGAGATGTGCCGATTATGACTTTGGCCGACTAGCCGACTAGCCGATTAGTCGGTTGTAAATAAGCCGACTAGTCGGCCGACTAATCGGCCAACCCGACTACGGTTTAGGGGATTCCCGTGACGCTTCGTTTACAGCTGATTCGCTGCAAACACATGTGAACAAATATAAATAACAAAGAAAGTTTTTTGAGTTTTACAGCTCACTGGTTTGACGATAGTTTCAAATATCATCACGCAGAATTGCAATATATGTCATTAAATATTATGTTGATTTGTTTTTTAATTAAGATACTAATTTTGTTTGTTAAATGTCATCAATATATTTTCTTTACAAGGAAGTAACACATACATTTTATTGAGAAATAGACACAAAGTAAGAAGCCGGATAGTCGGCGTTTTTTAGCGATTAGTCGCCGATTACGATAGTCGGCTTTACCGACTAGTGGCCGACTAGTCGGAACATCTCTACAAAATATATTTTATTATTTACTGTGAAATTTTACCACTCTTTAAATTTCATGTGTTGGTTTGTTAATTGTTTGTGTGTGTGTCTAAATAAATAAACAATCGTAACATTTTCACACCTAAGTGTCCCTCGTCTTAATGTAAGCCATGGACACCGAGCCAACAAAACCACAAACCTTAGTATCACTGAGTGTCTCTGCGGGCGATTGATTGAGATTGCTTGTTGTCGAATCGGGTTCGCTCGTCTGAGTAGAGATTGGTATGGGCTGAAACAATACAATGATTTAAGTAAATGGATATATCCTACATAACCCATTCCTATGTTAAAGTAAAAACTTACCGAAACATTATAAGATGCATCTAATAACGAACTCGGACCTTCTAAAGGATCCACTATTGATCTAGAAATAAATACCATATTTTATTATTGCATTAAGATCTCATACATTTTGCTGCAACACTGTCATCTAGGGCATCGTTTCACAAGCGGGTTTTCGCTGACTTTTTTTTGTAGATATTGATGTCCTCTATAAAACTGTAGTACATCACTTTGCTCTATTGTCAACAATTTTCGCAGCGTACGCAATATAATTTTTTTTTTCACACTTTGGGTTACATTATTGAAGTTTTCCCATTATCCCTAACGTTTTTGAAAATATTCTATAGCCCATGTTCATCAGGGATAATGTAGGATTCTAATGGTAAAATAATTTTTCAAATCGACCAGTAGTTTCGGAGTCTGTTCAATACATACAAACAATCAAATGTTTCCTCTTTGTTATATTAGTATAGATTACTACCCGAACGAAGTCGCTGGCAACAGCTAGTAGCAAATAAGTATAGGGTTATAATTCAGCTTGGATTTGTTTTGCTTACCTGCTCATCCTGCTGAGGTCATCTTGTAATTCGTCAACCTCCTCAATGTGATCTAAGCCTCTTCTGAAATTAATTATTTTAAATTGTACACTCCCACTAGTACTTAACACTAGAACTACTAACCGGTCAATATGACCGGTTTCAAAAACTCTTCACAAGGCTTTTATATACAACCCTACTCGTTATTTTTTGTAAACGATTCTATTATTCTCAATTCTAGAATCAATTTATTGAATTATATTTAATACTTTGCACGCACAAGTCATCCGGTCATTTTGACCGGTTGGTAAAAATAGGTGATATTGACCGGCTCGTAGTTTTAGTGTTAATAAAATTTCAGCACACAGTATAGAAATAAATGACGTACTGTTCCTCTACATCATCATCACTCATATTGCTGAGGTCACCATCCATATTGTTGTCATCATCTGAAAAATAAGTTTTTTTTATTCTAATCTTAGATGTAATACATATACCAGTGGGCTTATCACGAATTCAGTCTGGCTTTGGAATCGAGCTGTCACAACTAACGACTAACGAGCACCAGCAATCTATCAAATGAACGAAAGATCGAGACGTTCGAAAATTAACAAAAAGTATCTAAAATATTGTAGTTCCAAATCCGCACGCGGTGGCGCTGCTCAAATTTCCATACAAATCGCTTGAAGCGAACTCGGTTCGAAAGCCAGACTAAAATTCATGATAAGCAGGTGAGACACTCAAACTATTTGGAGACGAGACTATATGTGATACATTCTACTCTTGTCAAAATGTAATATAATTATACTTAACACTAGATTTACCAGCTATTTAAATATACCTATTTGTACCAAAACCAAAAAAGTATATATTTGTTACAAATATATATAAAATAATAATATAAAGTGCATAAAACTAATTCTTCTGTTATAGATTAAAGAAGATTAGAAGAATTAAAGAAAATGTTACATGCAGTAGAAATTTTAATTAAATCTCGCAAGACCAGTCATTTTGACTGGTCTGGTAAATCTAGTGTTAATAACTAGCCGCCCGTCTCGGCTTAGTACATGTGGACATTTATTTTTTAAACATTAGAATTTTAGAAAAAAAGACACCTTATGGCAATTTTTGCCAACCTTGGGTTACGTTAGTTTTAGTAAGGATCCTTATTTTTTCCTGTAATTTATACAGCCTATATTGATCAGTAATAATGTAGCATTCAAATGGGGAAAGAATTTTTTAAATCGGTCCAGTAGTTTTTGAGCTAATTCATTACAAACATACAAAAATACAAATCTTTCCTCTTTATAATATTAGTATAGATATGCAGCAACTGTAATAGCGCATTGTTCACTTCAACAGTAGATATAATAATATTAACTACTATATATCATTTTTTCAGTCATTTGCAGTTTCAACCAGATGTTTTTATACCAAACTTCAGCCATAATGAATTTACAAGACTCAAAAAGTGAACCATAAGAAATTTGATGTCAATACATAATCTAGAGCCGGTATCGTGACAATAGACGGTCTGTTTTTCAGTTAAAACACTTTTTTGTTTCAGGTACGTGCTTTTTTATTGCGTTGAAGTAACATACAGATATCAAAATGTGACAATTGAAATGACATGAAAATCGTTTATTAGCACAGGCACTAAAGGCGTAGGCTTGCTCATCGTTAGAATCTATAATGGCTTCGGAAAGGCGTATGACGAGAAGAAGACCACAAGAAATTCGCAAATTATGTTCTTTATACAAAGTAAAAGACACGAATAAAAAAGAGTTTGTAACACTTAATATCACAATTTCATCCCCAAACGTTCGATTCAATCACCCGCTGATGAATCTATTTTACACATATATATTTACTATTAAAGGCGAACCCACCAGGAAGCCCCAACTCCTCAGCACTATCACCTTCGACGGTCTCTTCATTATTCTGTAAAAAACTAGCTGCGTCTATTCTCATTAGAGGAATATATAAATCTGAAACAATTATTTTTGAAATTAAATTCGATCTCAATATTGAAGACACCATAGCGACAACTAATTCTTTGCTGAAGATGTTGAAAAAGCAGAGACACTACAACCAAGGTGTCAATCAACGCTTCCTTATATAAAAAAATAATCTCAAAATATATTTTTTTAACACTAGATTTACCAGACCAGTCAAAATGACTGGTTCTTGCAAGATCAAATTAAAATTCCTACTGCGTGTAACATTTTCTTTAATTCTTCTAATCTTCTTTAATTTATAACAGAAGAATTAGTTTTATGAATTTTATATTATTTTATATATATTTGTAACAAATATATACTTTTTTGGTTTTGGTAGAAATAGGTATATTTGAGCTGGTAAATCTAGTGTTAAGTATCCCATATTGGCTTAAGAATGTACAAATGTAAATGATTATAAAGAGTTTATGTTTAGAAAATTGTAATATAAAGTGTAATTAAAATAAATAATAAATTAACTTTTTGTTTTTTAAAATTATACAAGGAAAGTTAGGTTGTATGTCATAGTTATGGAAATAAAAGTCCTTTTTGAGTGTGTTCATTTATCGAGCTTGTTAACGACTGCCAGACAAGGGGGTAGTCACATACCATTATACAATTCATATAAGGGGTTTATATAACTACCCTGCAATCATAACTTATCAAAAGTGTTATTACTAGCTTCTACCCCCGGTTTCGCTCGCATTTAAGTCATTAAATAAGTATCAGAGACCATACTAACTATAGTCAACTGGAAACTATTATTGCTGCTATTTCGCAATATATTATATATTTGAGTCCGTACAAAAGAAAAATCCACTTTTTGCTTTTCAGTTTTTATTCGGACTGCTTGACATTGATAGTCGTATTTTTTATAAAACTTAAGATAAGATAAAAATCAAAAGGAGGTTGTGATCGCCAACAACTATAGTAAAAAATAATTTCTTTTTTAATAAAAAGTATCCTATGTTACTTGTAGTACCTCCAAAAATATGTGTACAAAGTTTCATGATGATCGGTAAACGTAGTTGTTGCGTGAAAACGTAACAAACAAACTCATATTCACATTTATATTAGTAATGGATTTTGGGTCTGACTGGTCTTTGTATCCTCTGTGATCAGTGGGTTTATCACGAATTTTAGTTTGGCTTTAGAACCGAGTTCGCTTCAAGCGATTTGTATGGAAATTTGAGCAGCGCCACCGCGTGTGGATTTGGAATTACAATATTTTAGATACTTTTTGTTAATTTTCGAACGTCTCGATCTTTCGTTCATTTGATAGATTGCTCGTTAGTCGTTAGTAAAAATTCATGATCCCGATTGCTAACAGATCCGTTTAACTTGATACAGCTCGATTCGAAAGCCAGACTAAATTCGTGATAAGCCCACAGGACTGTGTATGTACACACAAATGTTTCGCGTAATCAAATTGCAAATTGACATACCTTGTAACACATGTATAGGCATAGGAGCCCTTTCCGTGGATGTTCTTTCACGATTACGTGCTGAAACAGCTGAAAAAATCAAGGAAGAATATTTACTTAGTTTAGACCAGCGATGGAACTCTTTTCGAAAGAGAAATATTTAACTGAGTCCTAAAATAACAAAAAAAAAAATTGGTTTACATGTGTTCTATATTCAAATCTATGCCTATTTGACAGTTTAATAACAAAGCAGGTAGTTGAAAAACACATAACTCTGAATAATATTTGTATATGTTCATTATATATTTAGTTTACTTATATTTATGTATTTTATTTATCTAAATTGCATTGCCCAATACTATTACTGCTTCTATGACAGAAGTTATCTGGAAGAAATTACTTTTAGTGATAAGATCGCCAATTGCTCTAAATCTGCTTCCTATTGTTGTTGTATTGTTATTATTGTTTTAAAGCAATAAGGTATTTATTATTATTATTATAACTCTCACTTGCCACTAATAGACTTTATTAATAACCATACTGCAATGTAATATTTATATTCACATAATCTAACCTAACCTATCCTATATAACTCTATAGTCTCCCTTTAGTAGGTTCCAGTAATTTCACAGAACCCCCACAGAGGCTTTGTGAAGCACACTTTGAGACTGGTAGGTTTAGACTGTTTGCAGCTTCAACAACCAGGGCAGCAGAAAAGCCTTCCACACACTAAAGTAAGCTGCAAAAAATCTAAACTAACTAACACAATGTTAGTAGACTCAGTCTAACAAGAATGTAGAATTACAAAAAAAACTCACGATTATTATTATTATTAATAGTAACTCTATTAAGTGAAACAAAAGGCTGTATATTCCTCCCTCCATATGACAATGGACGCACCTTCCCTTTGGCTTTCTCACACGTCCGAGGACTGCTTAAGTTACTCCAGCGCGGTGACTTCGTTCTTAGTTCTAAAAGTTATCAAAATATGTTCTTATTATAAATAAAGCATAGACTAATTATATATAGTTCGACGCATCACACAGGACGGATGATTATTGTGATTTTTACTAGATTAATTGTGGTATGTCAAAGGTGTAGCATATACATAAATAAGCCTACAATACTATGAAATGAAAGGAAAATAGTTTATTAGCATAAGCACTAAAGGTGTGTGTTTGCTTATCGTCAGACTCTATAATGGCTTCAGAAAGACGTATGACGAGAAGAATACCACAAGAAACTCGCCAATCATAAGATATTCACATATATTAAAGTAAATAAATTAAAAGTTATTATCAAATATCAGTTCTTTGCTTATGGATTATCGTCCAGCTTTAATTGTTAAGCAGATTGTGTTACATTTCAGAAAATATCTCAACACATACTGAGTGTTCAATATAAAGTAGCTGAACTGAGCAGGAATTCCTTTTTTCTATTTTCAGAACCACATAGTTTCAAAAGACGTAATTTTATACCAGATGAACAAGTTGCCACGTTTTTAAGTGTTAGAAAAGTGAAAAAATAATAATTCCACGGCATTGTGAATTTTGCTTTGTGTTTTACCTAGTTTTGCACGATTATTTCGATATGAAACACTGTCACGAACTGTAATAAACTATTTTTGCATTACCATCTCATATAATTCACAAAATTACTAGCAAACTTCCTGCTCAGTTCAGCTAAACCCAGCCCTAAAGACATTTTATGTTGATCACTAAAATTAAATCATATAACCATACCATGACTGTCTTTCAAATAATCTTTGACAACTACTAGAAGCCCCGTCACAGCCTCAGATGCCTGCACCATATGTGTCACAGCTCCTTCAATTGTGTGTTGGATCACCCGCTCTAGGGCCTGAACTTGTGATGCACCACCGCTTTCAAGTCTCTACGATATTAACACACATGTACTAAAACCAATTACGGCTATTTCTCTAATTACACACAGAAATGTTATTTCGACTTACACATAATTTAAATTTTAAGTAATTTAGTTCCTTCAAGAGATCTAATCTCTCGTCTTCCCTTTGCCTTGCTGTAATTTTTAGATTCTGCACTGTACGAACCAATTCACTGTTTACTGATTTTAGTGTCTCCAATTGCTGTAGTAAAGAGCTTCCTTCACTTATTTGTGAAGTGTTTGTTTCAGACTCGTTCATTTTCTATTTGACGTAACAATTAAACTAGTTACTTCTAGTTTTATGCACGCAATTAATTATTTTCAACCGCAAATTGCAAAAATAACTTTTGAAGATGCAGTTCTGTCAAAATTACCAACTGTTAGCTTTTTTCAATAATTATTGAATGGCGTTGGATTCAAGTTATTCAGCCAGTATACTTTTTTTTCTAGCAACAACGCGCGATAATGGAACTTTCTTTTAAAGATAATCTCTACTAATATTATAAATGTGAATGTGAGTTTGTTTGTTACGTTTTCACGCAACAACTACTTAATCGATCATCATGAAACTTTGTACACATAGTTTTGGAGGTACTAGAAGTAACATGGGATACTTTTTAATAAAAAAAAAATTATTTTTTACTATATTTGTTGGCGATCACAACCTCCTTTTGATTTTTATAAATTATATTAAGTTTTATAAAAAATACGACTATCAATGTCGAGCAGTCCTATAAAAACTGAAAAGCAAAAAGTGGATTTTTCTTTTGTCACGGATCAAATATATATATTGCGAAATAGCAGTAATGGTTTCCAATTGACTATATTTACTATGATCTCTGATACTTATTTAATGACTTAAATGCGAGCGAAGCTGCGGGTAAAAGCTAGTATTAGCTGCTGCCCAAATACTCGACATTGGCAGAATCGTCTTTAATAAATATCAGAGGCCACTAATAAAAGAAGAAGAAGAAATAATACGCAATACTGTTATTAACATTAATTTAATAATATTTACAATTAAATACTTAGTCGAATTTTAATAATTATATATCTACTGTTTTTTCAAAAAAATCCGGCGTGCTTTCCCAAACCTGAAAGAGGCAAATAAGAGAAGTAAATTGTATATTGCAATTATCTTCAACGCATGCTATTAACCTATTTACTAACCGCAATAGTATGTTGGTCGTTGGCACATAACAAAGTGTGCTTGGTGCCCGCATCGGAAATCGCCACGCTATGAGCCGGCGAAGAGTGCCGAAGGGTTCGCAGACAAGCGCCCGAGACACGAGACCATAAACAAACATCTAAGCTGCAACCACCTAGAGGACTGTGGATTTTATTTTAAAAATTATTGAAAAATATACAAGCAACTAGTATTTTTATTATTCTAAAATCAAAATGAATATTTTTCTAAGATGCAGATATAATAAACAAAGTCCAAGCTATAATAATTTATCCCCAAAGCCTAGACTATATTCAGTGTTGCCAACCTTACTGTTTTATCAGTAGATTAGCTGTTTTCTGTTTCATTTTTGTTGTTTTTCAATTAGCATTCAGCGCCACCTATTACACTATGCAAATATTATTTGATGACACTAGATGGTAGTATCTACTCTTGTTGGGATTCGAGGGAATCCCCGACCACAGTCTATGTGATTAAGAATGACAGCTACAGGCTAAAGCTCTATTGTATTAAAGCTACAGCTTTCAAGCCTTCAATTATTGAAATATATGTAATCCCGCCGTTTATATTAAATAACAATATTTACAACGTCTTTGATAAGATTAGCAGTGATTCATCGACTGAGAAGAGTCCTCCTACTGTTTTCTCCCGTTTTTTTATTGGTGAATTTCTTGGGGTTGGCAACACTGACTATATTTAACAAAAATATACTTAATAAAAGTAATATAGATTACCTAGCAACGTAATAAGTAGAGACAGCCGGTTGTATGTAATGCAACATCGAGCTGGCATAGGATCGTGGCAGAGAACCAATCTCTTTAGTAAGAGATGGCCTCGAGCGCCAAATTACCCTGACTTCGCGGAGACACACTGCGCAAATGCTGACCCTCGCGTCAATACTCTCTGCATTTGGTCCACGCCAGATATGAGCTGCGGCGTACAGCATACTACAAGATGATTAACTTTATGTAATTTTATTCTCTGACAATATACTTGCCCCACCCTGGCTCTGACCTGCAAGGTACCTAATCAATCCTGAAAAACTTAATTACCTAGGTACTAACTACAATACTTAGCATCCGTAAGAAAGTTCACACTCGACAGTCGTCAATCGATACAAAAAAAAATTAACCGGGGTAAGAGGGTATAGTTTGCTAGTTACATATTATTTTAGACTGCTGCTAAGCCCTACTTATTGGCAAAATACAATTATACTTAATAATATGCAGCAATTGTAATAATAATATGGAGAAAATCTTGTCTATATATCACCTATAATCAGGTGCGATGGCCACACCAACAATATGTCCACGCAAGTCAATAATTCTGTCAGGATCTACGCAGTTCTCTCTTACTGTTTCGACATCAGCCTGCTCTCTTCTCTCGCGTTCCTCTGGGCTATCTTCCTCTCGCTCTTGTTCTTCTTGACGACGTAATCTTCTTTCACGTAGTCTGTCTTCTAATGATATCTGTATATGCAGTAATAATAAATCAATGTTTTAAAATATCCCGAAATTTAACACAAATCATACGCATCAAGTAATAATTTGCTACCGTGTGTCATATTCGTGGCAGGTGGACTTTTTATCAGGCATATAATTTAGTTACGGTGACCATGATGTTATTTTTATTAGGAATTTACGTGAGTTATAAACAAAAATACTTAATAATGCTTTTTTCATTTACATGTATATGTATCTATGTAAATTATGTTATGTTTTTATATATGTTCTAGTAATCTTATTTATTTATTTATAAAGCCTACTTACAAAATTACATTAGAATACATATTATAAAAAGGACTACTATTATATAAACTAAATGACATTTTAATTATAGGATAGGACGTCGTGCTCAAGGCGATAAAAGGATAGATACGATACTTCTAATAAAAATACATAATAATAAAAAACAAGAACCAAATAGATGTAAGGAAGAGGGGAGAAAAAAAAAATTAATGTATTACGTTTTTCTTAATGAATATTTAAAGGTTGTCTGGTAGAGAATGCTACTGTGGCGGTCGATTCTACAAGCCGAAAATACTTATTTAAGAAGATTTGAGGATTTTGACGTTTAGTCTGTCAGTGTCATCTTTCTTGTTGTTTCTTCTGATCTTTTGATTGACACAATGCAGTGTGATAATTACATTCTTAATTCATTTTAATCAGCAATATTATTACACTTAAGTCTGTCTGAACTGTACCAAGATGATGTACCAAGTTTTTAAATGCATAAAAATTTGGGTAAAATACTAACCTTAGACCGGACAACTGTAGGCCAATACGCGGCCTCTTGTGGTAAATAAACGAAGCACAACAGATGGGAAGCACTCAGCTCAACTCCGCAAGTAAATATGAGCAACTTGTCCAACTCCTCAATGTCGTCCTGAAAACCTGAATACTGTTATATTATCTGCATTTTTCACCACTAACACTGAATCCCTACTAATATTATAAATGTGAATGCGAGTTTGTTTGTTACGTTTTCACGCAACAACTACTCAACCGATCATCATGAAACTTTGTATACATATTTTTGGAGGTACTAGAAGTAACATAGGATACTTTATATTTAAAAAATATATATTTATTTTTTACTATAGTTTCCAATTGACTATAGTTAGTATGATCTCTGATACTTATTTAACACTAGGTTTACGGACGTTTTCTATATACCTACTTCTACTAAAACGCGTCAATTTGACGCATATCGTAGAGATAGGTATACCACATAGACAAGTACAGTAATTCAACACTTTTAAAGAAAATAGACTTCAATATATATTTCCCTCGATCAATGAATAAAAGTCATACAAAGAGATAAAATAAAAATTTAAACAGTTTTTGGTAATTCTCTGATAAAAGTCAAAATGCGTCAAATTGACGCGTCCCGTAAATCTAGTGTTAATGACTTAAATGCGAGCGAAGCCGCGGGTAAAAGCTAGTAGTAAATATTTACTATTTCAAAATATCGCAATGTCTATTAAGTGTTCCTGACCGGAAAACAATTTTGTCTTGCATGTGCAAATTTAGGGCAACGTAATCTACACTAAATTTGAATGCACATAACCTTTCTGCCAAATATTTTCTTTATATAATTTTCTTCTACCAGCCTTTTGAAATGTGGGAGTTTCCCGTGCCCCACCCCGTATATTTAAAGATGTCAATCGATCGGGTCAATTTTTAGAATCATATTTCTTAGTTATTAAAGTTAGATATATTTAAAACCTAGTACAGGGGCGCTTGCTATTTTTATGTACTAAAATTCTTTAATAATAAACTATTTTTTTTTTTAATTTTATTTATTGGTTCTTCCTTAGGATTCAAAATAAATGAATAGGTAAATTGCGCAATAAATTTCTTATAAACAGATATAAGTTGAAATTGAACCCTATTCTATCAACCAAGTTGATAGCAGTATTTCAGAGTTATGGTAAACAATTTTTTGATATTATCCCTCGAGCATATGCCAATCATATTACACGTTAGATGAATATCTTACTGATAAAAAAGCTTGGACATAATCTATGTCATTTTATGTTTACCCTTAGGTATACAATAGGATGCCAATGCCCCTATACAGCAGCTATTCTTCTACGTCATAGTAGATTTATTATATATTATTGTGACATTAGTATGTAAGTGGACAATGCCAGTATACAGCAGCTAAATCAAATTGACGAGTAAAAGCGCTCTATTGGAGCCCATTTACTAAAAGTAAAAAGAAAAATGTTTTTGACGTAAAGTCATAGGAAAATTCACTAAGTGCTCTGCGTAAGAGTGAAGGTTTTGTGAATAAATATATGAATAACAAAATGTATCATTACACACTAAAGATTCAGGTAGTTCTGGTGTTGTGCGATCGTAATACTCCGGCTCTTCGATGTCATCCCATAATTCTACCATTGTATCACCTGACTCCACTCTCTCATACAGTGGACAGAGTTCCATTAGTCTGAGAAAGAAACATACGAAGTGCGATACATTTTACAAAGCGCCATCTATGTGTATTTGGTAGAGTTACCCAGTGGCGGCCTTAGGGGGTGGCGAATGGGGCAATCGCGCAACAACCCAAGCAAATTTAAAAAAAACTATAGATATATAGAATATATACAATGTGATATTGATGGACTTGAATTGTACGAAGAACTGAATATGTGTAATACGTAAACCAAACAACCAGATATACATTCGCACACATACTTTTCACGAAGGACAGAGGGCCTCGCAAAGCATGCCGCCCGGAGCCTCGCAATGGGTAAGGCCGCCACTGGAGTTACCATACTTGACGAAAATACAATATAGAAAAGTTGAGGCTCTGTTAAAGTGTGCGTACATACCTAGGTACAGATCCACTGTCGTTGAAAAGCTTACAAAGTTGACTCATAACAGGTGTCAATTCAGACTGAGTTTCCTAGTAAAGAAATAAAAATTAAAAATTGGTACTGAAAAGTGAGTTTCAGTGCATGTATTAACCTGTGAGTCGGAGCAAAGCCACAATGTAGTAGCGCATGCGCGTCGCGAGAGCCAATGCATCTGCGCAGTGAGCACCCGGCCGTCTGACCACCAGGCACCACGAGCCCACAACGGCGATAATGACACTCTACTTAGGAGACACGGCTCCTTGTCAACTGTTGAATAGAATACATGTAATAAGTACCTATAGTATGAACTGCCAGTTTCAAACTAAACAACGAATATATAGATTATTGTTTTAGGCGTTACTTTGCGGAAATCCATATTAAAGGAAATTATTTTGCTTATAATTCCAGCTACATTAGGTCGATGAAGGAAAATAATCTCCACCAACATTCAATAACTTGTCTCGACGCGTTTCGCCACTTCATGTATCCTGATGATGCCACGTGAACGAAATGCGTCGAGACAAGTTATTGCATGTTGGTGGAGGTTATTTTCCTTCATCGACCTAATGTAGCTGGATTTATAAGCAAAATAATTTCCTTTAATATGGATTTCCGCAAAGTAACGCCTAAAACAATAATCTATATATTCGTTGTTTAGTTTGAATTTTTTTTAGTTTAAATAACTTCCTTTAACGAATATATTTTTTAAGTTAAATATTTACGTTTACAAAATATAAACCTCGCACTCATGATACGGCTGTGATGAAATGAAAATCGTTTATGTATCGTGTACTAAAGGCGTGCGCTTGCTCATCGTTAGAGTCTACAATGGCTTCGGAAAGGCGTATGACGAGAAGAAGGACCACAAGAAACTGGCCAATCGTAGCCTGTACATAAAATAATTAACAAAAAAAAAAACTGAATTTTTGTTGAAAAAATCTAAAATTTGACCTGAAATAGAGTAAACAGCGAGTTCTCCTCTAGGTGATGCTGTGTCAACCCGGAGAGCACCACAGAGGAGTAGTTTGTATTCTTCTTGATTAATAGAATCTGGTGAGAAGCGAGCTGATATCGGATGCCACCAACCTAACGGCTGCGTGTCGTGAGTCCATAGCACCTTCCAAGTGTCACCATTTTTATTCCAGATCTATAAAACAGTTTTTAATAAACGTCACTCGATTTAACGACACTCTCTCTAAAGCGTCGAAATCACTTGTCTGAAATAAACTTAATGTCAACTCTCTATAACACCATAAAATGCACAGTCCTTTCAGTGTCGTTATATAATAATAACTCTTTATTGCACAAATAAAATACACTAAAGGACCGGAAGAAAATTAAAAAAAAAACAAGGCGGCCTTATCACTAAGCAGTGATCTCCACCAGGCAACCAACCTTAGGGTAGTTCGAGAAGAAAACAGTAGGGTGCAAAAAAGCAGAATAAAATAATATAAACAAATGAATAATAAAGATATATTACAAAAAAATATACATACATATATGTACATAAACATAAATACACGCATACATGTATATATAGAGTTATATATAGAGATATAGAGTTAGAGAGAGATAGATGCACTTATATAGAGTTTAGTTTAGTATTTGCGGTTGAGAGACTCACGGCGAATGTTCCATCTTGTGATGTAGAGCAAGCCAACAGACTGTCACGTGATAACGTAACAAAGGTAAGGGGTGCTTCGTGTGGTATACTCGTCGATTGAGCAGCTCGTTGCCATGGTGACGAGCATCTATTGTATTCTGCTCGAGCTGGAAACAAATGAATCTATATTAATATTATAAAAAGGAAAGATTTGTGTTCTTGTATGTTTGTTCATATTACACGTTAGATGAATATCTTACTGATAAAAAAGCTTGCACATAATCTATGTCATTTTATGTTTATCCTTAGGTATACAATAGGATTACAATGCCCCTATACAGCAGCTATTCTTCTACGTCATAGTAGATTTATTATATATTATTATGACATTAGTATGTAAGTGGACAATGCTATGATAATTATTAAATTAATAAATTTATTTCATTTATATTTGTACTGACGAGTAAAAGCGCTCTATTGGAGCCCATTTACTAAAAATAAATAAAATAAAATAAAAACAAATTGGCTCAAAAACTACTGGACCGATTTCAAAAATTATTTTACCATTTGAATGCTACATTATCACTGATCAATATAGGCTATATAAATTACAGGAAAAAATAAGGATCCTTACTAAAACTACAATAATGTACCCTAAGGTTGTTTTTAAAATTGCCATAAATGAAACTTGAAACATCATTAAACTTCATAGTACTTTATATCTTTATTAATACGCGAACGAAGCCGGGAGCAACAGCTAGTTATTGATATATAAATAGTGGGCTAATTAGACTTCTTTTAAGCGTGACACACGTGAACCAAGCCGATATAGAGGAGGCGATAAAAGAATATTTGATAAATGTGATCAAACTGAAAATAACTGTGTAAATATGTATACAAAAGTAAGCAAATATTTTCATACGCAATTTAATATTTATGATAAAGCAATGTTTATTTAATTTAATAAATTAATATTCGATCAAAATATTTATTTAATTTTCCCTATTTGTTATATCAAATTACTTTTAATGATATTTTTATATTAAAATAATTATGTAAATAATTTATGATAAATTTGAATATTTTTGCCAATAGTTTTAGACTAATAACACTAGTTTACAAATTAAAATAAAAGTCATGTCCTTTCAATGTATTCCATATCGTTGTATTTAGTAGTAATAACTAAACGCAAACATATATTTATTTTATTTCTATCACGTCTATAAATCAAGTTCTTATTACATCTTATTTTCAAACTACCCATAAGTTGGTTTCGATTTTATTTTAAAATGTTGATGCTGTGTAGTGTTTAGTTAAATAAATATTTGTTTTTACAATGTCAAAAAGGTTGTGTAAAGTACATCCTGATCGTTTTTGTTATGTGTGTGGTGAATTTATAATATCTAAAAAAGGATATCCCATAACGGAATCACTTAAAGATGCATATTTTGGTTATTTCAAAATGACGTGTTAGATTTTTTAAATAATTTTTCTCAAACTCAGTGCACCTCAATTGTTAAGAAAAAAAAAACGTTTCATTTGAAGGACAAAAACCTTGTAAACTAGTGTAATTATTTATTATTGATATCTTTGTTTTTGTAATGTGACATGCAATAAAGAATGCGATCAGGCTTGTAGCTTGAATCCCTTAGCTTCTCGACTATGGAACTGACAATCTATTAGCTATCTCTTTCTGTCATATTTAACATAATACTTAATCAGAGCGATCAACAGATTTACATGTCTGAAGCATATCCAAATTACCAACCTGCATCTGGTTCTTCGTCAGTTCGTTTAGCTAAAACAGCTAGAGAAACCGCAGTCACTCCGAAATCGTTTTTTAACTTTTCGCGCCAAACACATGCGCGTGAGCATATAGCTCTCCATCGCGAGCATACTTTTGAACATGCAACTATATCTTGAGCTGATAACCATTGTAGAATCAGACACAGCAATTCTTCAGGCGCTGTTGACCACATTTTTGAGACTAAAAATACAACATTAGAAAATATTTATTTTATTGAACAAAATATGAGGAAAATACTTGTCAAACTGTATAGTAGACACTCCCTTAGTCACCTCTTACGACGCTAGGGACTAAACGAAATAAATCTATAAAACAAACAATGGAATGAATAAATGCAGACAAAGACTCACCTTCGAATTAAATATCAAAATAAATAAACACAGTGATATAACAATTATAATGAAGTAATTTTTAAACGGGACGACAATATACCTTCATCTTTATCTGTTGACACGTAAAACACAACTCTTTGGCCGACATTTGAATTGCGAGGTTAATAATAGTATAGTCTGATTTCAGCTGACCACGATGTTACACGAAAACAGCCGAACACTTACGAACGATTAACAGATGATCGTTTTTGTTTACAACGCGATAGGTCAAGAGTAAAAAACTGATTTTTGCATCAAAACAATAATTTATATTTTGTTTACATCAATTCATAGCGGCGAGCTCTTTTTTAACAATCGCCATGTATTCTTGAGTAGCTGTATGCAAATCTTTATCGCCAAGAGTCGGGTCAATGTTCGTTGCCGATACGACTGGACTTCCCTCCTCAGCTTGACGTTGTTTCAGACGAATTTCACGAACACGCGCTTCTAATATGCGCTCCCTTTTGCTTTCACGCTCAAATATCTATAAAAAAGAATATTGTGATGCTAATTAATTGAAATAAATTTTTAGGATGAAAATTAGTAGTGACTTTGGCTTTGATCGCACTGATAATTTATGAAACAAAATGTCAACTTCTTTCAATGCAATTCTTTGTTTTTTTATTTTATTTTATGGTATATTATTATAATATTTATATATAAAGAAAGGTCTCTACTCCTCTAATTATTTTTATATATAGATTTATTTGATTGACGCTAGGAAACGGTAAAAAATTGGTTTATAAAAGCAATACTAACAGCTGTAAGGAGAGATTTATCATTTTTGTCGCTCTGTGAGAGATTCGTTGACAACTCAGCCAGATATACGTTGCCTTTCTGACTACCACATAAAACAAATGAACCCTGCAATTGTTTTTTTTACAGTTTACAAACAATTATTTGTATTAACGTTATAGAGAATTGTCGTTAAATGGAGAGAAGAAATATCTAAATTAAAAAAGGAAAAAGTTTATTTCATGATGTTGACGCTTTAGGGAGTTCGTCGTTAAATCGAGTGACGTTACATGACTGTATGTGTATTGTATCATATTGCTTTTTTTTTAATGTATCTAAAATCTATATGGTTTAAATGTTTTTATTCTAAGAGTCATACGACCACATTCTTATCATTGATAGTATATTTTATTATCAATGTTTATTATGTTTTATATTAATAAATAAATGTGCATCTATTAATATTGTCGTAAGTGTACTTTTCTGTATTTTGTTTTATTTAAAAGTTATGTATTTGATTGTTTTTTTGACACGGCCGCCATATTGAATTTGAAAAAAAAACAAAAGAACGGCAGTCGTGTGAATTGCGCGGGAAAGTGTGATTAGCGAATGATATTGTTGTAAAAATAAAGAAAAGCAATGTTTTTAATTATTTAACATTATTGTTTTAATTATTTGTGAAGTTTTTAAAACTCTAATGCTAGATTTAAGTACAGTTAACAATTGTCTTCTATATGTGGTCATGTAATAAGCAATAAAAACAGTACAAACCTCAGGATGGGCTTTCACGCGTAACAGCGGCTCCTTACACACTTGCATTGTAAGAACGGGCTTTTCTTGACGTCTTAACAAATCCCAGACACCTAATTTACCATCACTCTGAACTGACAATAAAAGTGACAGTCTTTGAGGTGACCACGTTGCAGCTGTCACTTTATGACGCTGTGGAGCGCACCACAATATGGGGGACTCGCGACATTCCTCGCTCCAGACTGAGAATTCCCAATGTCCGACGGTTAAGAAATTTTTCAAAAACCCTGGGTTTCGTTCTAGTGACATTACTGGGCCGAGATGAGCGTCGTACTGAAATAATATATATTATTTCGTTAAATGATTTTAGCTCTTCATGTAGTAAACATTATGACGGTCCTGTAGCATACCTTCAATGGTAACTTTTCCATGGGCGTTTTACCTTTTCTATTACCACCAATAACCAAGCCATTTTCAGTGCCACACATAAATCTGAAAATATTTTCAGGTAAAGAAAAATTCAGTCCCCTATTTAGATCACCTTACCTGGTAGGCAATGTAGGTTCGTATTCAAGACAAGTAATCCCATTTGCATTGACCATAGTCTGGACATCGAAAGATGATTTTACGACGTCTATGATCATTTCATCTGTGGGCTCATTCATGTTTCTCATGTCCCACCTTTCAAATAAAAATCTACTCATTAACACTGTTGCAATGATACCAGAATTGAGAGAGAGATTTCAACAAGGATGGATATGTGGAATATTACCATATCGGTGTTAAGCTAGAACTATGAGTGGATAGCGGCTTTCTCACTCTAGATCAGTGTTTCCCAACCTTTTTTGTGCCATGCCCCACCTGAGTCTTTCTAAAATTCTTATGCCCCCCTTATGTAACCAAACACCCGGCTGATATTTTAGGCTCGTCAAGCGAAATTAAACCTAACAATTATATGACCCGAAGCGAAAGGGTTAAACTCGTGTCGAGTTCATTTTCGAATCCCCTCTTAACAATCAAATTATCCCCCTGTGGGGCGTAGGCCCCACTTTGGGAAACACTGCTCTAGATACAGTTAATTATTATTCTTAATGTAGCGTCCATCGTCGTGCAAATAGGCTTAAAGAAGATTATACATACCATTTACAACATCCATCTGGGCCTCCAGAAAAGAATTCAGATCCTCCCTTCGTGTTGATCCAGAAAACACTGCGCGCTATATCTCGATGGGCTACATGAGGAGCGCATGTACCTGATGTTATTTTACCTTTCACTCTCATATCCCACCATGCTACCTGTAAACGAATCCATTTTTAAGTGGTAACCCGTCTACTGGTAAATTGGGAAGCAATTCTTAGAAAGAAAGGTTACCTGTCCGTTCACTAATCCACCAGCCAAAAGATTCTTATCCCGAGGGTTGTATTGGAGATCCAGAAGTCCGGATGGTGGAATTATTGTCATATCCGGGTCATTTGGGTTTTCTGGTTAGAAATATTATTTAAGAGCTGAATTTATTATCGTTGGAAATAAAAATTAAGGTTAAAATTTAATAAAACCCATACCAACATCCCAAACATAGCATTTCAGTCCAGAATTAGGCAATGGATTCCTATTAAAATCGACATCAAGGTGTGTTACAGCAAACCGCTTCCCCTGGCCCCCCTGCCAGGACATCGAGGTCACTGGTCGGTGTTTGCCACAGCCGGTCTCATCGGAGTACACGTTGACTGTTCTGATGCTGCTGCGTTCTAATGGAGGTAATTCAGCCAACTCGCAATAGTATATCTGGTACATGTCTACTGCATTGTTTTGGTTCAAATAGTGTTCGACGCCCTGCACAATGTCGTTTTGTATAGTAAAATTTTTTTTTTATTTCACTTAGACCAGTGTTTCCACAGGAGGGCAATTCGAAAATGGACTCGACACGGGTTTAACCCTTTCGCTATTTAAATGCAATGCTAGATTTCGGTGCCAAATTTAACGAAAAAAGCAATTTCTTTAATAATTACTGTAAATAATTATTAGGTATAATTTCGCTTGACAAGACCAAAATATCAACTAGGTGTGTCACGAAATTCTAAAAGTGTGCCGCCAAACTTTTGATATAGAATAATGGTAATATTACATCTTATTTGTGTGAATTCGGATTTTCTGCATCAACCAACATTAAAACTAAAAAATCCACCAACATCGTAGTCCCTATTTGGTTGTCACTTGCGTTCCTTATTTCTTTTATTAAAAGATTTTTTGAATTGATCTTTCACTTGATCCCACATTGGACTTTAAAATGTATCTAATAAATATATAAACAAGTCGACATATCCAGGTATATCCAAAAGTTATTTTCATTGGAAAACTCGGCAAAAAAGTTTCTTAATGTCGCCGATCTCTTTGCAAAACTTTTTAATAAAGGTTACCTTTGTGGGGCGAACTTGTGGTTAGAGGCGAAAGGGGCTTTGCCTTCTAAGGACACGTCACGCTTATAAAAAAAACTTTTTATTCGCTTTACTAGTTTTGTTTAAGTTTTGGGATTAAATTGTGGCTTTGACAGATTCTGTTATTTATTTATTGACGTTTTGGGATATTGTCAACCTATATTAGTGTTAAGTAAATTTAGTGCAGGCGATTGATGCCTTAGAACAGTGGTTCCCAAAGTTTACCATTTAATAAACATTTCCAATATTCGGGGTATAAATCGGTAATACACTAATATGAATGATGGATTTTTCTATTAACACATACATAGTTATTATATTTTGGGGCTATTTAGGGCGAAATAGTTGGGGAATTTCAGTCTTAGAAAGATTCTTTATGATAAATGGATTATAATGGAAAGATATACTAACAGTGTTGAGACTCATAACGCAATGTATGTAGTTGTCATCCTTTTCAATCTTTCTTTTATATCTTTGCGTCGCTTCAGGGTCCAAAATATTGACGTCTTTAGGCCACCCGCCTTCTGCGTGATTGGCACCAGTGGTCGTATATTCAGCTCTGTTCAATATTTCTTTTAATTATTTTCTTTTTTTATATACCTTTATTTGTTCAATTGTTTAATGAATAACTTTCTCTATCAGATGGAAAATTTCAACAGTTTTTTGTGTTATTACTGCCCAATGGATGCTGTGACAAAACTAATCATCTAGGTTCATAGAATAATGAAATGAAATAAAATGAAAATAAAATAGTTTATTAGTATAAGCACTAAAGGCGTGCGCTTGTTCATCGTTAGACTCTACAATGGCTTCTGATAGGCGTATGACGAGAAGAAGATCACAAGAAACTCGTCGATCATAAACTGTACCTACATAAAATAATTAACAAAAAAAACTGAATTTTCGTTCAGGTTAGATCAGTGGGCTTATCACGAATTTTAGTCTGGCTTTCGAACAGAGTTCGCTTCAAGCGATTTGTATGGAAATTTGAGCAGCGCCACCGCGTGCGGATTTGGAACTACAATATTTTAGATACTTTTTGTTAATTTTCGAACGTCTCGGTCTTTCGTTCATTTGATAGATTGCTGGTGCTTGTTAGTCGTTAGTACAAATTCATGATCTCGATTGCTAACGGATCCGTTTTACTTGTGACAGCTCGATTCGAAATCAGACTAAATTCGTGATAAGCCCACAGATCTACGGTGCAACCACACAGGTACTAACCCACAATAATATGAAAAACTATGCCGGTGAGTAGCAATAGTTTTACATAGCGACGGATTGAGTTTGGTGAATCATTGGATGATAGAAGCAGTTAAAGACGGATCTTACCTGATGGTATTAATATCATGTTGGCTAAAATTAGGAGTGTTCTGTGTAAGTTGATTAACTGGATTCCTGAGGATGTATCGCTTCTGCTCTGCCGTGTCTGGTGGAATACTGTCACATAGCTCAGGCCCTTGCTCGCAGAATAGCGGCTGACGGCCAAAATCGCTGCGTTTCTTTGTATATTCATATTTTATATCCATCTTTATTATCTGACAGAAGAATATAACAATTACAAATGACAAGAGTTTATTTTTTTTAAATTTAAATGACGTCTACATAATTTTGAGATTTCTTTATTTTTATCTAATAACACTAGTTTACAAATTAAAATAAAAGTCATGTCCTTTCAATGTATTCCATATCGTTGTATTTAGTAGTAACAACTAAACGCAAACATATATTTATTTTATTTCTATCACGTCTATAAATCAAGTTCTTATTACATCTTATTTTCAAACTACCCATAAGTTGGTTTCGATTTTATTATAAAATGTTGATGCTGTGTAGTGTTTAGTTAAATAAATATTTGTTTTTACAATGTCAAAAAGATTGTCTAAAGTACATCCTGATCGTTTTTGTTATGTGTGTGGTGAATTTATAACATCTAAAAAAGGATATTCCATAACGGAATCACTTAAAGATGCATATTTTGGTTATTTCAAAATGACGTGTTAGATTTTTTTTATAATTTTTCCGAAACTCAGTGCACCTCAATTGTTAAGAAAAAAAAAACGTTTCATTTGAAGAACAAAAACCTTGTAAACTAGTGTAATCTATGATATTTTGTAACGGTCACTGTCATCGATGCTAGTGGGTTATTAGGAAATAATAGGTTATATATATATTAGACCGGTTCAAAAAAATCGACTATTTTTTTTTTCAAAACCCGCAGTGAAATATCTTCCTAGTCACGAAAAAAGAAGCCTGTGAAAACGGGAGCTCTTAATATCAATTTTGAAAGGTCGCTCATCGTGAATTTCTATTTTACGTTTAAATAACATAGGAAAATAATTTTTTTAACTTTGGAATTTTACAACTCAGTTTTGAATTAACATGTCGGAGTGAGCAATACATATTTTTGAAGGAAATTGAACGCTCTAAATAAATGGTCTCTTAAATTTTTTCTGTAAGTCCACTCCTTTAAAAGTTATTTGAGTTTAAAATTCAATATGTAATCAATTTAACGTTTTTTTCTTAAATTGTGATATAAATAAATTTTATCGCTTAACGAAAATAAAACTTATCTTCGAAAAAAAATATTTTACAATTTAAGATAAGTTTTATTTTCGTCAAGCGATAAAATTTATTTATATCACAATTTAAGAAAAAAACGTTAAATTGATTACATATTGAATTTTAAACTCAAATAACTTTTAAAGGAGTGGACTTACAGAAAAAATTTAAGAGACCATTTATTTAGAGCGTTCAATTTCCTTCAAAAATATGTATTGCTCACTCCGACATGTTAATTCAAAACTGAGTTGTAAAATTCCAAAGTTAAAAAAATTATTTTCCTATGTTATTTAAACGTAAAATAGAAAGAAATTCACGATGAGCGACCTTTCAAAATTGATATTAAGAGCTCCCGTTTTCACAGGCTTCTTTTTTCGTGACTAGGAAGATATTTCACTGCGGGTTTTGAAAAAAAAAAAATAGTCGATTTTTTTGAACCGGTCTAATATATATATAGCTATCCGATCATTATTCATTGCCATCTTTAAATATTCAATTTATATATTAGTAAACTTTTTATAAAGCTGGCTATTGGTTTTATTCTACGAATAAAACTAATGTGATTCAGGGTTTTCCTTGGTCAGAACAAGTCAATAATAATAATAATAAGTCCTTTATTGCTTTAAAAATAATAATACTAATACAATTTAACACATAAGAAACAGATTTAGAGCAATTGGCGATCTTATCACTGAAAGTAATTTCTTTCGCATAACCAATTGTCATAGAAGAAGCAGTAATAGTATCGGGCAATGCAATTTAGATAAATATAAGTAAACTAAATATATAATAAACATACATATATATACAAATATTATTCAGAAGAAGAGAGGCCTAATGGGTTAAGTTTAAGTTTAAAGATAGGGAGAGAATGTCTTTCTTGTAGTCTTCTTCTGGAAGCCATTGTAGAGTCTAACGATGAGCAAGCGCACGCCTTTAGTGCGTATGCTAATAAACGATTTTCATTTCATTAGATCAGCGGTTCTCAAACATTTTTGGCGAAGGAAAAAGCCTTAATATAATTATAAAAAACTGATTTATATGTATTTATGAATAATCATATTGCAATGTAATATTTAGTTGGAATATTTAGATGCAACCTTGTAATCTCCGTTTGGTAGGTATTTTTTGCAGTATTTTAGCCCTAGGGTTCTACGGGGAACATTACTTGGAGAATGGCTGCATTAGATTGTTTTATTGTGATCCTGCATGTCAAGCAATCCGCTTAATGTTTATGCTGGAATACTATTTCATTTACTTACAAGAGCTTGCTTGAAGACATAAGCAGTAGTCGTTCTCACTATACTTTATGTGTTTTTTCTTATTCTCAGATATGTTCAAGTTGCGGTTTTAAACCCCTACTTTATTTATATTTTAACCCTCGAGTTTGAACTATGTTGACAAAGTTAATTTTCTCAACATCTCTAAGGGAAAGCGGTTTATGTCTGCCCCTTTATTAATCCCCATCCGGTTCTTAAAAATGTTTTTCAGTAGACTTCCATTAATCAACGGCCTTATCTGACAGTAGCTGTTGTTGGTAGCTTATAAAGTATTAGCTGTATTTTGTATTCAATTTAATGCGATTCAGTATCACTATACTGGCTTTAATTGCGAAGATATGTTTCAAGTTTTTTGAAGTGAAAACTTCTCTAGGCGCGTTGAGCGTTTTGGTAGAGGGTAAAATCCTCGGTTCGCGTCACCGACATGCTAATGATAATATGCAGCTATAATATATAGCTATGGAGAGCCAGACTAGCGCACGTGAAGTGAATTTTTAATTTGACTATTATTGTAATTATTTAATTGAAGGATTACTGTTTATTTATTGACTTTAAATTCATTGACTTCAGTATAAAAGTGAGTATGAAACATATTAATATTTTTATACAGATAAATGAATAATGAAAACAACGAATATATTTTTTAATAATTTCATATAATTTTTGCATATAGTTTCAATTACTCTTAACTTAATAGTTCCGTTTTCACTTCTATCGGCAGTCCCACGACTGTTTTTGTTTTTTAAATGGTAAATATACCAATAATCTATAATGGCCAAAAGAGAACTCAAGTTCAAATTCAAATATCTTTATTGCATGTCACAATTATAATTAAGATGTCAGTACAGTTTAGTGTCAATGTGACACCCGGTCAGGGCACAGCAATATAATAAACTAAATTTCATTCACTATTTCGAAACATTGAGGTATTCGTCAATTGAATAAAAGCATTTTAAAATCAAATAGGTTTTTAATTTATTTTTAAATTTTGGTTAGCTGCTCAGAAATTACTAGTTCAGCTTGACCACTTCAAGAAAATATAATAGCTGTTTATGTATTACAAGTTATAAAATGCTGGTAACACTACTAGCTGTACTTTACCATGAAAGTATTTTAGGGTTTTGTCAGTGGCGTAGCTATTATGGGGCTCAACGGGGTAGTGCCCCAAGCCCTGGCGTACAAACTATAAATTGAACTAGTGAAAATTTTTCCCACATTCGGAATATAAATAAACCAGATTCCAGGAACGCGACTTTAATAATGGCAACTTATTTAAAAAATACAGGGGAATTCCCAACAAGTCTCGAACATCTTTGTTTGAGACTTGCGGGGAACTCCCTTGAATTCTTAGTTTAGTTGGGACCCTAGTTTATTTTTTGGCCAGTTTGGTTACCTCGTTACGCCACTGTGTGTCGTATTAATTTGATTTTCTTAATTGAGTAATATTATTTTTTGTTTATGTAATAAGTTATTTGTTTAGTCCTCAGTATATGCGAATTTCTTACAAAAAGAAAATTTCCTATCTAATATAAACAATGGTTTATTGGGAAACAATAATATTACGTCAGTTGTCCCCGTTCACGCATCATTACATCACAGGAGTCATCCGTATGGAAAGATAAATACTATGCCCCGAATTTACTGCAACTGGGGTAGATTCCAATTGGAACATATTATTTCAGTTGTACTAATGTATGTGTTGGCGATCGCAACCTCTTTTTGGTATTTATAAGTTTTATTTCACCCTCTTGCTCCGTCTTACTTTAAAAATCGTTTCCAATTCCTTCCTCTACTCTTCGTTCTGCCTCTAATCTCATTATTAGCACTCCTTCACATTCTTCTTCTCTTTATTCTAAATCCTTCACTTTAAAAGCTGTCTCCTTGTGGAATGATTTACTCTCTAACCTTCGCAATGCTCCTTCTCTTCCCATCTTTAAAAGAATATTATCTCTCTTCCTAGTATTTATGTATCTATGTGATATGGTGTGTATTGTGTGTAGTTCATATGTTTATCTATATTTGTGTCTATTTGTACCTCTCGTTATTTCTCTTCTGCATTTCTCTACATTTCAAAGCTGGTTGCCTGGAAGAGATCGCTTCTTAGGGATAAGGCTACCATCTCTTCATACTCGCTTATTCTGTATTATTTTTTTCCGTATTATTAAGTAATAAATAAAAAAGACGATTGTCAATGTCAATGAGTCTCAATAAAATTGTAAAGGAAAAAGTGGGCTTTTCTTTTCGCGGACTCAATATCTGCAATAATATGTGTAGAATTTGAAAGATTATTGACATGAGGGTTTACGTGTGAATTAAAATTTTATAATTTCTTATTGGGTTATTACTTGAATACTAGACATTGGCAGAATTGTCTTTAATAGATATCTGAGGCCATTAATAATAATAATAATAATAATAATAATATGTGTACTTTTGTACCGTTTATTAACAAGTCCCAGCGCGGTTTTGTAGTATTTATTCACAATATGTGACTTACTAGTAGTAGACCTAGTAGATCTAGTTCACAAGCAATGTCACCTAAAAGTCACTTTGAAAAAATAAAGCTAAAACATTTTAATTTTCCATTCGAATAAACATTTATTTGTATCGAAAAACCCAATTTGTTCGGCTGAAAAATATATGTATTTCGTATGAAAACTGGTCAAACGTTTGTACGAAATTTAATAATAATTGTAGTTTTATTTTTTTCAATAATTGTTTGTTCAAATTTTATTTTTTTGTTGACTTTTAAAGCTTTTAGAGTCTGCGGCATCTTCTACAGAACGTGTACCTTATAGAGATGTTCCGACTAGTCGGCCACTAGTCGGTAAAGCCGACTATCCGGCCACTATCGTAGTCGGCGACTAGTCGGCGACTAATCGGCAAAAAGCACCGACTATCCGGCTTCTTACTTTGTGTCTATTTCTCAATAAAATGTATGTGTTACTTCCTTGTAAAGAAAGTATATTGATGACATTTATCAAACAAAATTAGTATATTAATTAAAAAACAAATCAACATAATATTTAATGACATATATTGCAATACTGCGTGATGATATTTGAAACTATCGTCAAACTAGTGAGATGTAAAACTCAAAAAACTTTTTTTGTTATTTATATTTGTCCACATGTCAGTAGTGACTGAAATTGCAGCGAATCAGCTGTAAACGAAGCGTCACAGGAATCCCCTAAACCGTAGTCGGCTTATTTACAACCGACTAATCGGCTAGTCGGCCAAAGTCATAATCGGCACATCTCTAGTACCTTATTTTATTATTATTTATTATAATTAAAGATGGAATCCAGTCGTTGAGAAATAACATTCTCTTTGCTACTCACCAGCCAGTAGTCTCTCATATTATTTTGTAGGCTGTGTGTAATTATGTGATTTATGAATTATAATTGTTTTTTTTCAAATCTTATGTACAGGTTTGTGATTGACGAGTTTCTTGTGGTCTTTTTCTCGTCATACGCCTTTCCGAAGCCATGGTAGAGTCTGACAATAAGCAAACGCACGCCTTTAATTCATTTCATTTCATTGAAAGGTTTGTCAGCACTTATGAGTTCATAAAATACAATAACACAAGTGAACGAGTTTTCATATAATACAAAAGGTGACTGAAATCGTTCTGAAAGTTAGTCAATTATGTTTGAAACAAACGGTGCCTAAACCGTGAACGATACATATACGTGTATAGAGCTTTGTTTATTTGTGGCGACCGGCGTTGGAGTGAAATTTAAACGAATATTCTGATCAATTTCAAATCGAAACAGAATTGTTTAATTGTCACATTTTATTTAGTTTATATTATTAATATATTATGAATTCTATAAGACAGTTCTTAAAGTGTGTTCCGCGGAACCCTAGGGCTAAAATACTCCTAAAAACACCTACCAAAGGGAGATTATAAGGTTACATCTAAATATTCCAACTTAATATTACATTGCAATATGACTATTCATAAATACATATAAATAAGTTTTTTTATAATTATATTAAGGCTTTTTCCTTTGCCAAAAAAGTTTGAGAACCGCTGCTATAAGAGGTCCTATTCGCGTCAAAATAAATAAAACATTTAGGTAAACTGATCACGGTTATAAGAGAGTATTTTTTTGCTAAAGTACTGACTGATTTGACAAATTGCTGGCTTCCTAAAATACAGGAGCAATATATTGGTAAAAGAAATAATTATTGAATTAGCCTCTTGTATTTTTGTTAATTTTTTTTTGTTGAATAAATCCGAATTGGATTGGAATGAAACCGTATTTAGATTGCGAATAGCGCAGCCTGATCGCTAAATGAACGTTGTTTCAAATGCCCGCGGCGACTCACCTGCTGTGTGAACTGCGCGCGATATTACAACTTATACGAAATTTGGAGCGTTTTGCGATGCCCAAATATACTCGACAAAGGATTCCAAATGCTTCTTTGTTCTAGTAACAAAATTAATTGAATTTTTATATTAACCTTTCTTACTTCTAATTATAGCATTATTTAAAAATGCCTTGAAAAAATAATCTGCTTTGGATAATCATTTTTCACCTTATAAGTTTCAAAACAGAATCTAATAGCTTGTATAGTGGTTCATATTTATATAATCAAGCCGGAATAGTCAAGTTTTTTTTACTGCGGCTAACTTAATGCTAAACATAATGTACTCCGTACTAGTTTTAACTGTAATGACGGTAGTCCAAAATATTAACAAGTTTGGCACTCTTCAAACGGGTTTGCTGTTTCAGTTTGTCGAGCGAGATAGTAGTATTTGGTTTTAGTATGTGGGAGTAGTGGATATATATTATATATTTGTTAGTGTTGAAATAGTAGATGTATATATTAGTTACATTAATTGTCGTTACTTATAGTCGTAACTAATATTTTGTTTATTTTTAAGTTTTTAGTTGAAATAAAAAATTCATCTCAGTAAAAAAATTTTTTTCAATCGTTTCTGAGATACTCAATACAGCATCGATACAACACAAACTAATCACAATAACAACTTTTAAATCGCTTCCCTGCGAAATTGTGTAATTGTAGATTATTTATTATACGTAATATATATATTAGGGGTGTGCGAATATTCGAATTCACGAATTATTCGAATAGTCCAAACAATTTAGATTCTTTATAATTAATAAAATACTTACATTTTCAAAATAGAAAACTTTGCTTAATAGAGACAATGGTTTCGAAAATAATATTATAATTTGAAAATAAACAATTAATACAACGATCATTTTATTTTAAGATAAATTGTAATTGTAATATTATTTATCTTCTAATATATTGTATTTATTAGACAAAAAACAAATTTAAATAGAAATTTTCCATTTAAAAATACCAAGTATTCTATTAAGAATAAATTTTTTTAATTATTTGAACGATCCGAATAATAATAATCACTATTCGATTCGACCACTATTCGCACACCTCTAATATATATATATGCATTGTTCTGTACATATATATTAGTATATATGTATATGTTTTATATAATAAGCACAACGTACGGTGGCTCGTCACCACAGATAACAATAATTTTGGTGCTATTAAAGGAATTTATGTGAGCTTTTATTGCCGACCAGTTTATAGGTAATTTGTGATAAAATTTTGTATGGAAAATATACGTTTTCCATTCAGATAAGATGTTTTACGACGTAATGGTTGTGATATCACGTCTGTCAATGATTGGTTTGTTTTATGGCCGTTTCTATTTATTACGATTGTAATTAATTGTACAGGCTTCCCATATTTCAGAAGGCTATATGAAAAACGATTGTCAGAAAGATTATGTACATTCATATTTAGTGTAGATCTTGTTGCCTTATTTTTCCATACTAAAAATAAAATTGCTTTCCGGTCGGGAACACTGCGATTTTTTGAAATGTGGGAGATTCCCGTGCCTCACCACAAACGAAAGCAGTCTAATACGTATAAACTTCGGGTTTAATTCTCCGTCATAATCCCTACTAATATTATAAATGTGAAAGTGAGTTTATTTGTTACGTTTTCACGCAACAACTACATAACCGATCATCAGTAACATACGATACCTTTTATTTATAAAAAAATTAAATACAGTTTCCAATTTCAGCTGTTTGGAATCAATCATATTGATTCATTTCTATTGAAATGATCACTGATGCTTATTTAATGACTTAAATGCGAGCGAAGCCGCGGGTAAAAGCTAGTAACTTATATTATATATATTCAAGTAAACTTATTCACACAAGTTATAAAATAATTAATAGCTTCAGCTTTAAGTAATAATAATTAAAAAAAACCTTTAAAATAAAAATGCTGTTTTTCTCAAACTAACACTCGAGGAGGCGAACTCACCTCATAAACTGTAAGGTCGAACACACACTATGTGCTGGAACAATTGTATATATATATATAAATTAATCCAGGAATTGAGTCCCGTATCTCTGAGTAATAGACCAGACTGGTGTACTCATTATTAGTTAGTACCCGTAGTACGTCGAATAATATTGAATTGAATGAAAAATATGAAATGAAATATATTTATTTTGCATGATGCATTGGTACAGGGATGTAAATTAATAAAATAATACAGTTTCACATGTCTCACCAATTACTTGAGTGCAAAAAAATAATTAATTAATTAATAACAGAATGTCAATTTATTATTATTCTATGTCAATCTTTCTTACATTTATATAGGTTATTATTTGTCAATTTGTATATATACATTAAATTTATAATTATTGAAAACTCATAAAATATTATTATTATAGTCATTAAATCGGTAATCGTTAAAATTCCAAAAACTCTTTAACACTATAAAAACATCTTTGCGTCAGCCAAACATACAATCTATTTTTAAAACACTTTCTGGGTAATAATTCTAGCGATTTGATTGTTTTTTATTTGTTCATGTTTTATTGTTTATATATTTGTTTTGTATTGTATTAATTTTTCATTTTTTCATTGTTTGTTTTTGTCATGTCATATGGATGCATTTTGAGAGATACAGTCGCATCGAAGTCGAAAAAGGTACTATACCAATCAGACATGCGTCATGATTATTTGACACTAAAAGCTGCTTAACTAATTTTTTACTGGCTGTTGTCGCAAGTATATTAGGACTACTAGATATTCTGAAAAGTAATTGAAAAAATTAGCTGTTGCAAGACGCCTGGCGGATGTGTTATAGACGAGACAAGCCAAAGAAAGCCGATGAATCACGAAGGTCTGTCACATAGATAGATTTTGAAGATTTAGGCGGCCAAAATTATTTTTGGGGTAATTTTGGTTTTACGCTCAATTAAAATAAAGGAAAAGTATTATATATTAAAAAAAAACATATATTTGTCAGGTTATAAAAAAACAGTAATAGTTATATGTGCTACAACATACAAAAAATTGAAACACGATTTAACAATTTTTTAAAAATATTAAATTACATTACAAAACAGTTTCTTCGGGTTCAGATGTGTCCACTGGCTCTGTGTTTGGGTCAGCAGGTAATTAATAGTAATTATTAATTAGTAGTAATAAATAAAGTTGAATGGTTTCAGCTAGAAATGCTTTGCGTGAAGGTTTTCTTATTTGTCTCATACAATTAATTAAGGGATCTGAGTTCAGATCTGAGTTAAGTTTAACAAAAGCCTATAATACACTTCTAAATTTCATTCCTCCCTAGAAAACTTTCTGGCAAAGTTTAGCCGGTATGATCAGAAATGTTTGTTCAGGCTTCTGCAGCTTCTTCCGATATCTGTTCAATTGGAAGCAGCTAACTTCCATGTACCATAGCACATCTTGTGCATAGTTGGCGTCATTGGGTGCCAACCATACAGTTCCACGTACAATTTTGCTGTGTCATACGCATACCTATCATATTCTTCAGCATCAATTTTGTGGCCACTAGAAATTGTTTCCAAAATAACCTTGAATCTGTAAATTAATTCGAAGCTAATGCCGGTGATGTCTGAAGCCAATTTCGGGTTTTCAAAAAACCTCCTGCTTGTGTTGCCATCATTGGTGTTACCAAAGTTGGGCTTTGGCATGTCTATGAGCTGACCGGTTTCATTCCGAAATCTCTCCTGAATTTCCGCCTTATTTTGGGCTTCTAATGCCTTTTTTTCTTCACTTTTTCTTTCACTGTATTTTTTTTACAGGCAGTTTATAAGCAAGGTGCATTATACTTTCGAAAATGCGGATCCGGGCGTGTAATACTGAAAAGCCGAATTCCAAAGCTTAAGGGTTTACATACAGTATTTTTCTTTGATAGTTCATTAAAGCTTTTTGAGGTA
Source organism: Tineola bisselliella (assembly GCA_028551675.1). Taxonomy (NCBI): domain Eukaryota; kingdom Metazoa; phylum Arthropoda; class Insecta; order Lepidoptera; family Tineidae; genus Tineola; species Tineola bisselliella. The sequence continues at coordinate 419,914 of JAPWLS010001655.1, forward strand.
GCTCCACAGATGTGGATAACAACTTCATCACCTACGAAGGCCCTTATTTCTTCCATTTCCCTCCTTTTACTACACTCACTTGATTCTCCAAAAGACTTGGATGGTCGACCTTGCGGCGAGGCTGATTCAATGGGAATCTCGAATGTTCCCTCTAACCATGATTGGTTTTTTGTCAGGAAAACATCTTGGTGTTTGTTTGCCTTTGTCCATCGTTGCTTAATTTGTGATTTTACATACGAAAATCTTTGTTTTAAGACATCTTTAGCCTCTTTGTTGTGCCCATAACGCATAAGGAGAAAATTCTCATAATAGTCAAGTTTTTCATTTAAAGTTGGTAAATTTTGATTTTGTAGTTGGTCAAATATGTATTGACGAGTTACTACTTTAGCACCCAAGGTAGTGGGTAGATCTTAAACAAATGTAAAACGAGTTTAACACAATATAACGCAAACTCAATATTTTGCTATATTCGACATAGAGCCTTTCGAAGGGGCTTAACTCAAAAAAGCGCGAATTTGCGCGGCTAATTTTTATGGAATTATTTAGTTACGTATGTGAAGTATATAGTATAAAGAAAATTATCACAGGGACGGACTCCTAAGTACTTTAAAACATCTACTGAATATAAATTTATGTAAAAAAATACATTTTGGACAGGGTGATGTTTGTCGTGTTAAAAATTAATGACGGAGAATGTTAACTGAAAATTTCTATTTCGGAAAAAAGTTATTATAACATGTAGTATTACAATCCATCACAATGAAAACGAAACAATTAGTTTGAAATGACTAATGCACTTGGGAAAGTTATAAGTTTAGAAGGCGCCGAGAACTAACATCCACACACTTGTTCACTATCGGATTCCGACTGATCGAAGGTAGACTCACATGCCTCGAACGAGGGTTAAAGGGATGCTAAATTATACCTGAAACTGTTGGCTCACCTATTGTATTGATAGTTTACCGATATATTGATTTTAAAAAAATGACTTTTGGCCGCCTAATTCTTCAAAATCTATGTATGTGCGTCGCCGCTCAACAGTGGCTCTCACACCCGTCATCGTAATAGATGTCGTCGAAGCGAAACCGAAGCGACCACACGTATCCTGATGATGCCACGTGAAGTGGCGAAACGCGTCGAGACAAATTATTGAATGTTGGTGGAGGTTATTTTCCTTCATCGACCTAATGTAGCGGGAATAATAAGCAAAATAATTTATATAAATGAACGTGATGACGTCCTAAAATAATATTTTAAAAGTAAAATTTAGTTCCCAAGCCGTTAATTTTGTGAGCGGACGTTGTGTAAGCGACTATGAATATTCATCCTCATTATTTGATGTAAAAAGAGGATTATACGATATGAATATGCGACCGCTGCACTTGCGTCTTGTAGTATAACTAAAGAGTTTATACTGTTTAATATATTATAGTATCAGTAATATATGCGGATAAGAGTCGATATCGTGATATATGTAGTCTGTTTATCAGTAAAACACATTTTCTTTTCTTCTTTTATTAATGGCTTCAAATATCTATTAAAGACTGTAGCGGATATTGTTATATTACGTTATTATTAGAGATGTACCGATTATGACTTTAGCCGACTAGCCGATTAGTCGGTTGTAAATAAGTCGACTATGGTTTACGGGATTCCCGTGACGCTTCGTTTACAGCTGATTCGCTGCAATTTCAGTCACTACTGACATGTGGACAAATATAAATAACAAAAAAAGTTTTTTGAGTTTTACAGCTCACTAGTTTGACGATAGTTCCAAATATCGTCAAGCAGTATTGCAATATATGTCATTAAATATTATGTTGATTTGTTTTTTAATTAAGATACTGATTTTGTTTGATAAATGTCATCAATGTTTTCTTTACAAAGAAGTAACACATACATTTATTGAGAAATAGACACAAAGTAACAAGCCGGATAGTCGGCACTTTTTACCGATTAGTCGCCGACTACGAAAGTGGCCGGATAGTCGGCTTTACCGACTAGTGGCCGACTAGTCGTAACATCTCTAGTTATTATTATATTTATTTTCATAAGATAAGACGTTCTTTCATTTTAGTAATATATTTTCATAATTCACATTTGTGACATATCCTTTTTTACAATTCTTTTTTCGTGTAAGGTACTCTACAAGACAATTTTGCTAATGTCCAGAATTCGGGCAGCAGTATAATAAGAAATTATAAAAATTTAATACACACGTAAACCCTCACGTCTATATCACTTTAAGTATGTTTTTATTTAGTGATATAATTGTTAGATATTGATTAGTATGGCATAGCATTGTTATTATTTTGTATTGTATAAAATTGACTCCTCTTTGCATAGTATATTGGAGTAAACTGCTAGGTTATGTAAATGATGTTGAAATAAATGAATAAAGTATGGTTTTAAATCTCGGTGGGTCATGTTCGATATTACGCTTTTGAGCTGCAAATCGATGACCAATCAACGCGACGTGTGAATTAGTTTATTATAGTTAATCAGTTAGAGCGCATGTCGCAACTAACTGGATCAATTTGATGGGGTAATTTTGCAACTAATTAGCCGCTGACTAAATAAGTCGGTTAATGTTTGAACATAACCAATGTCATTTTATGTTTATCCTTAGGCATATAATAGGATGCCAATGCCCCTATACAGCAGCTATTCTTCTACGTCATAGCAGATTTATTATATACTAGCTTTTACTCGCGGCTTCGCTCGCATTTAAGTGATTAAATATGTGTCAGAGATCATTTCAATAGACATGAATCAATATGATTCCAAACAGCTGAAACTATAGTCAGTTGGAAACTATAGTAAAAAATAATTTATTTATTTTTAATAAAAAGTATCCTATGTTACTTCTAGTACCTCCAAAAATATGTGTACAAAGTTTCATGATGATCGGTTAAGTAGATGTTGCGTGAAAATCTAACAAACAAACTCACATTCACATTTGTAATATTAGTAGGGACTATTATGACATTAGTATGTAAGTGGACAATGTCAGTATACAGCAGCTAAATCAAATTGATAATTATTAAATTAATAAATTTAATTCATTTATATTTGTATTCGTATTGACGAGTAAAAGCGCCCAATTACTAAAAGTAAATAAATAAAAAATAATAATAAAAAAGGACAATCATTTTGCTTAATAAATAAGATTCTATTTAACATTGTTATTGAATAAGCGCCCTCTAAAGGAGACGGGTGGTAACAAAACTGACGTAAATTTTGACCTACATTATATGTACACATATATACAACATATATATGTTGTTTACCATTACATATCTTTGTATTTTAGAATAAATAATTCACAAATTATTCATGAACTTAGAATGAAACACTCATGTAACTTTATTTTTAACATTCACAGTAGATTTTTTACAATAAGTCTCTTTCGAGCATTTTAGTTTGTTAATTTGTTTGTGTGTTTACGCCATCTATCGGATAATGCCGACAACACTGGTTGGTTACTATTTATAACTATCTATATATATAAAACTCAAAGGTGACTGACTTAGTGATCTATCAACGCACAGCCCAAACCACTGGACGGATCGGGCTGAAATTTGGCATGCAGGTAGATGTTATGACGTAGGCATCCGCTAAGAAAGGATTTTGATCAATTCTACCCCCAAGGGGATAAAATAGGGCAGGGCTTCTTAAACTTTTTTATATAGCGACCCCCTTCAAGCTTAGGAAATTTTAAACGACCCCCTCCTCCATATAATGAAATATATATTAACCGTAGATGTAGATGTAATATCGCACTATTTTACAATGTAAATAAAATAAGGATTAAAGAATACGTACCCATTCATTTCACATATATATAATTGGAAACGTTGACGGGATATCGGTCGTAATAAAACACAATAAATAGAATGACATAAAACTATATATATATATTTATTTGCATTGCCACTTTTTTCAAAAAATAAAATAGTTATAATAAAACTACAATAGTATTTTGTATGATTTTTATTTGTATTTATATTTGTACGTAGTGTGTATACTAATTTTAAAATTTTATTTATAATGATTGAAAAGTATCAGATCTTTGCGACCCACTTCCAGTAGTCTCGCGACCCCCCTGGGGGTCGCGACCCACAGTTTAAGAAGCCCTGAAATAGGGGATGAAAGTTTGTATAAATCTTATTAGATTTTCGACTGATTGAACTGAAATTAAAAATTGACAGATATGCGGTTAATAACTGGAGCAAGTTTTCAATTATGACCCACGACAGGAATGGTGATAACTACTTAACACACGTTAAACAAAAGTAAAGCCACACAAACTAAACCTAATTAATAATAATACTTCTTAACGGGAGCGAAGCCGCGGGCAACAGCTAGTCATAGTATATATGTGTATAATACATTCCTATGTATTGCAAGTTGCTGTGTCCCAGGAATTCACTGTACATTCCAAATGTTTATTCAGATAGAATTAATACCTCAATTCTATAAAATAACTAATGAATATAGGCGGCTTATTAAAGCTAATTTATGTTGGAAAATGAATATATTCTACATACAGACACTTTTTTCACACAAGACAAAATTATATTGCGTATTTTCAAGAAAATTCTTAGAATAAACTGCTTTTTAAGTAAGGATCGATTCTAATAAGATAAACATATAATTATATATTTATTTCACTTATACTAAGCCTATACAATAACAAATATAAACATTATTAAAAACGCTGCGGCTAATCTATAATAAAACATTCAATTAATAGAATCAATTATTAAATGCGAATCTACTGAACCGAATATACATAATAATAATAATATTTATATACATTTATTATATGTATATAAATATTTATTTCGTCTGTGAATTTTACTAATGTGTACACTAGCTCATATATTGCGAAGTTCTGTTAACTTGGTAGAACCTATAAAATTGCAATTTTATAGGAGAGCGATTTGAAGTTATTGTGTATACATAGTTTGTTTGTGTATATTCTTCGTTGTTGTATTGAATATTTCAGAAACCATTTTTCATGTGATTTTAGGTTTTATTTTTACTTGATGTGATGATTAAGCAGTGATTCACAACCTTTTTTCTTGCGGCACGAAATTTGGTGGCATATAAAGAAAAAGATTATAGAAAGTTATAATTTTTTTAAATCATATTATTTAATAATATTAACATTATTATATATCTAAAATTTGGCGGCACACAAAAGTGTCGCGGCACAGTGGTTGAGAATAAAAAAAAAAGTTTTTAATAAAGAATTTTAGTACATAAAAATAGCAAGGGCCCCTGTACTAGGTTCGAAAACCTGTCCTACTGATCGTTGATGATTAAGTATTTCGCCATAACATATGATTAAGTTTGATTTTCCCTCACTGACCGATTTGAAAAAAAAAACACTCTTTATTACAATAACACTAAAATATTGTTCTTGTTCGAAACACAATGTAAGCGTGCATGCACTATATCAAAGATTTGATAATGTTGACGTCGGATGGGGGGTGAAAGACGGACATAATTGGGCAATAACTCATCCGTAACTTTGTTGGGACCTACCTCAGTCCCCCGTCTGCCTCCACGTTACCTACCGACCTATTTAACTGGGATATATTCATATTTTATATTACATCTTTTTTTCATAAAATTAGGAAAAGTGTGCGCAAATAGAAAGCTTTAATATTCAGGTAGGGAACAATATATTTTATGCTGAAATTGTTTTCAGAAGTGATTGTTCAAAACGCTACTTCTTATTAACATATAAGAAGGCATATTGCTGAAGATTATTACTCCCATCTTTCGTTCTGTGGTAGTACCACCACTTTCAAGCGTAACACCGGAGAAGTGATCTGGAAGTAGCTGATTGTTTCTGATAGCTTGTATTCACGCCCATATCTTAGCAGAGATAAGCATAAACCATGGAGCTTTATTTTCGCTTTTACTACATCCCTTCCTATATATGCACGTAGCAAACTTTTAAAACTTCTAAAAGCACGTAAATAAATGATTTATATGGTGTTAAGACATGGAAAAGCATAAACGCAGTAGTTATTCGTCTACGCCGTAGTAATTCATCTACGTCGTAGTAATCGGCAGCTACGCCGTAACGTTTCGATTACAACTTTGAAATTATTTGAAAAATTATCCAGTTTGCAATTCGTGTTGATTTCAATAAAAACTTTCGAATGCATTACCTTTATTTATGCGATTTTATACTTTAAATCGCAGTTGTAAAGTTGATATTTGTTTACAAGTAAAAAGAGCGTAGGAAGTTGAAATATTTTTGTGTCGTAAATTATAGGTTCTTTGAAAAATGACCTATTTAAGGTTTGGTCGGCGATGTGACGCTGAATTTTTATGATATTGTAATTTGAACTTTATGCCCATTAATACAAAGAATATAATTATATTAAAATAGTAAATATTTTTTACGATGATTTTTTAAATCCCTACGTACTAATAATATAAATGTGAATGTGAGTTTGTTTGTTACGTTTTCACGCAACAACTACTTAACCGATCATCATGAAACTTTGTACACATATTTTTAGAGGTACCAGAATTAACATAGGATAATTTTTATTTAAAAAATATTTTATTTTTTACTATAGTTTCCAACTGACTATAGTTTCAGCTGTTTGGAATCATTGATATGTTCTCTGTTACTTATTTAATGACTTATAAATGCGAGCGAAGCCGCGGGTAAAAGCTAGTATTATCTGATTATAATAATTAAACTGTAACATCCTATTTAACGAACAGTATTGAGATAGAATCTTTTTTTAAAAATCTTTTATTAATGACTGCCAGTATCGAGTTTTCCAGCAAAATCCCAATAAGAAATTATAAAATTCCAATTCGCACGTAAACTTTCATGTCAAATAAATATTCCGTTATTCGACATTGAATCTTAGATCGAGCCAACTTATGTTTTGACCATAATTTTAGTAATAAAATCGAGTAATAAATGATATGTCTTTTAACGATGCGACGTGCAGTCGGAAATTGGAAGATATAAAATTCTATTGGAAATATTCGGCATTTATTATATTCAATCTATAAAACCAACTAATACATATCAATAAATGTAATAGCCATATAAAATACTTGCAGCTTATCTTAGCTTTTATTTTTTGAAGTAAATTTTAAATTGTAAGAATATCGGTTTTTATTTAAAAAAAAAATACACCAATAGGTCGTCCGACAGTCTGTCTACCCATTTCAGCACGTGAATAGTCTCGAAGGTTCTATAAAATATCATTACAATCTATAGACTAGTATTCCCTCCCATTTAAAAATATAAATAGTTTCAGAAGTACCATTTGAAAATATGAAAAGTAATTTTCAGTAGACAATGAAAACTGTAACGATTTGCGCAAACCGACTCAGATCGAAACAATAGGCAAACAATAAAAAAATATTTGTCACTTTTCACAACAATTGTTCAGCTGAAAAACTTTGACTACATTGCTTGTTCTATAAAAGAATTTATTAATTCCTTCATAAATCTTAATGTGACTTATTTTGACTTGCCTTGACTTAGATCTAAAATGATGCAAATATTTATTTTGACAATAGTAATTTGCTGTAATTTCATAAACTTATAATGTCATAAATCAGGCCATATAGTATATTCCTTTTTTATGTAATGCTTATGGTAAATATTCTTTGAGATTTTTTTGATATGAGGCTTTGTCATCTGAAGCCATTAATAAAAGAAGAAGAAGAAGAAGATAATATTCTTTTAAAACGAGTTATGTTATGTTAACAGTGGGCTTATCACGAATTTAGTCTGGCTTTCGAATCGAGCTGTCACAAGTAAAACGGATCCGTTAGCAATCGGGATCATGAATTTTTACTAACGACTAACGAGCACCAGCAATCTATCAAATGAACGAACGATCGAGACGTTCGAAAATTAACAAAAAGTATCTAAAATACTCTAGTTCCAAATCGTCACGCGGTGGCGCTGCTCAAATTTCCATACAAATCGCTTGAAGCGAACTCGGTTCGAAAGCCAGACTAAAATTCGTGATAAGCCCACAGGACGTAATATTAGATTTAAGATCATTAGTTTGAAACCTCATACGTTAATGGATGCCGACATCATAACACGTTCGATAATAATAATAAAATAAAATGATTAATGAAACATTAGAACTAAGACAATAACATTTAAATTTAATAGTGTTCGCTTTGTAATTTTAGTATATAATCAAAATCAACATAAACAAGATCAATGAACGTCACAACCTCACACGAGAACCTTGTTTTTATTTAATAACACCTTCAACTGCTGCTACAAAAGAACTCATTATTAACGTTAATTTTCTTTATTTTTAAATATCACAGTTAATAATAGCATGCCACGCACACGTCACGCAATGTAAGTCAGTTTAGTCAATATTATATATTTAAAAGCAAAAAGGCATTGTATAAAGTGTTATTGTTTGAAGTCGGGTGGAATTTGTAAAAGTCGTGTCTTTGTCGCATGATTGCTTCCTAGTACGACAAACGAATAGGGTTAATCTATATATATAAAACTCAAAGGTGACTGACTGACTGACTGACTTAGTGATCTATCAACGCACAGCCCAAACCACTGGACGGATCGGGCTGAAATTTGGCATGCAGGTAGATGTTATGACGTAGGCATCCGCTAAGAAAGGATTTTGATCAATTCCACCCGTAAGGGGATGAAATAGGGGATGAAAGTTTGTATAAATCTTCTTAGATTTTCGACTGATTGAACTGAAATTAAAGATTGGAGCTACTATGATGAAGACGTTTTTACACACGGTAAACAAAAATAAAGCCGCAAAAACTATACCTAATTAATAATAATACTTCTTAACGGGAGCGAAGCCGCGGGCAACAGCTAGTTTATTATATTTTACTTATCTAGAATTTAAATACGAATATTAAATTATAATTTGTTTATATAACATTCTTTTCATAAGCAATTACTTAGTGTACCTATTCATTATATAAAAAATGACAGTACAATGGGTCAAAAGTTGAGGGTAGAATCTAGAATCATTTAGGAGATTCGAACAATGCAGCATTGTTTGTTTGAATTAAAAAAAAACAGACAAAAGGAGCTCACTTCCCCCGCGCGTAATGAGGGATCTCTGTGAGGAAGGCATAGTACAATTTAACTTACACTAGTTATTTCAGACGCCATCTTGGGCATGCCTCGCTTCAAAATCATAATTTCATTACTTTCTTTACAAATATGATTGTTACGCCTGAATTCTCGCTAAAACAAAAGAGTATTCCCGATTCAATTGTTTGTTATTTATTTATTTTGAACTAGCTTTTACCCGCTGCTTCGCTCGCATTTAAGTCATTAAATAAGTATCAGAGATAATTTCAATAGATTCCAATATGATTCTAAACAGCTGAAACTATAGTCAGTTGGAAACTATAGTAAAAAAATAATATTTTTTTAAAATAAAAAGTATCCTATCTTTATATATATATAAGACACTAGGCGCAGTTTTTTTAGTAGACACTTTTCTTTGTTGTAAATAAAACCAAATGTTTCAATAACTGAAATTAAAGAGTATTTTTATTAATATTTGACTATACTGACATTACACGATTGTGTATAACATAAAAAATTACTTACCTGAAATTAAAGAAACGATATTTCAAGTAATTATTTAACAACTTTTCTCTTTTAATAATTTATACGCATTAACGTGGCGTTGTGTCAAGACGTCCATAGACAATCGCGACACGACCAGAGACGAAGCATGGCAAATATGAAATGTCGTTTCTTTACATATATATATGTGTACAAAGTTTCATGATGATCTGTTAAGTAGTTGTTGCGTGAAAACGTAACAAACAAACTCACATTCACATTTATAATATTAGTAGGGATTACTAGTTTAAATTTCAGCCAAGATGGATAGGACTATATCAGCTAATATATTTTAGAATCTGATATCTGTAATTGAAGATATATTTTTTTACTTTTCATCGTATAAAACAAGTAAACATTATCTGAGAACTTCCTGCATCATTATTCTTAACTAGCCGTTGTGTTATTTGATGCTGGAATTGTGACACGTGGAAAATGATCACATGTGGTAGCGTCACGTAGCTACGTCGTGATATTAAACATTGTACAGTTTCAAAACTAATATTCTGTATAATAATAATAAGTGTATGTTATACATATTTCGTAGTTAGAGATATAAAGGTGAACGCACTATTTATACTATATATTGTAATAAATTTTAGTGAGTAAGTAAATCTTTACAGAAAAAACAGGGACGGAACTTTAGTGATATAAAGATAAACGCATTTGGAGAAACTAATGTGAGATAATAATGTAGATTAAAATGGATTAAAAATATAATTATCACAATGCATTGTGCCAATCAAATCAAATCAAATATATATATCAGGTGAAATTGTCATTTAAAACTCCCGGGCATTAGGAAGGAAGGTATTTTTTTTCCTAGGTTGGTAGGACTGTCTGTCTATAACTTGGCAAGCGTCTGTTTGTCAAAAGGTTAAATTATCTCCGAGTTACACGTGTTTTTGTAAACAATCAAAAATGAATTTTTTGATTTTAAAATGGTTGATTTTGTTGAGCAAAGAACTTGTACATTGTTTATTACTGTATAGTGTTTATATATTTTTCTACTTCTATCATTGATTATCTAAAATTATTTTAAATATTATAGTGTTTATATTGTAATAAGCTAAGTTTAAGTAAGTAAGTAAATAAATAATAATAAGAAAATGTAAAAATGGAAATCCCAAAACTATATCATAAAATATATACTATATTTCTTTAATTGCAATTATATTTCGTGTTATTAGTCTAGACGCATCTAGTTTCGGTTAATAAACTTTGTAAGTATAGGTTAACGAAATCGTTAGTTATATATAGTACATGTAGAGAATGGAACACCATAGCGTATCGTGTGAATTGTAGAGTCAGTGTCGAGCGATTAATCATGAAGGGTGTTACCAAAACAAATGCTGTCTTGTTCAACTGTTTTTAAGAATACTGAATATGTAAAGTTATGCTTTTGAAATAAGTTTACTATTAAATGTAATATCCGTGAAGTGATCTTAAACTGTGGCTATAATCAAATAAAAATGGAACGTGTTACATAATGTACATGTTTTCACAACATAGCCAGCCATGGGTTCAGGGTGGGGCAGAAGTCTAAAATAATATGTAATTAGCAAACTATACTTGCGGTTTTACCCTGGTTAATTTTTTCAAAATATTTGTGTTGACTGTGAGCTATCTTACGGATATTAAGTATTGTAATTAGTACCTAGATAATTAAGTTTTTTTTAAGTTTGATTAGGCCTAGGGATTAGCCTTACAGGTTTTAGTCAGAGTGGGGCAAGCGCCCCATCCATGATAGGAGGTGAGACTTCCAATCATGCTTAACATAGGAACGAGTGTGGGCTACAATAACCAAGTCTAGTTGTAGAGCCCTATTTGTAGACACAATAAATAAATAAATTTAAAAAAAACAAACAAAAACAAAAGAGAACTACAAACCTCGTAGTAACCTTATCATCTATTCGAACATTATTCTAGTATTTTATTTCACGGATAGATGGCGCCACTGTTGTTTAAGAACGTCAAGAGGTTTGGTCACAAGCAAAACATATCGTATATACAATGTATGAAATAGAAATAAATGAATTCAAACAGGCATTTGGTTTCATCAATGACATAAATACGAAGTGATAAACGTAAATCAATCAAAACAAGCGAAGGCCATTAAAACGTATACAAATAACTCTAGCTGTGATTAATGAGGTGGTTTAGCCATTTATTTATGGGCTAATTGATTTATATGAAATGAAATTATTAGCATAGGCACTAAAGGCGTGCGCTTGCTATTCGTTAGACTCTACAATGATATCAGAAAGGTGCATGACGAGAAGAAGACCGCAAGAAACTTGTCAATCATAGCCTGTACATAAAATAATTAACAAAAAAAACTGAATTTTAATTCAGAAAAACTGCAAATAACAATTCGTAACATAATTCAGACCCACGGTGCAACCATACAGGTATCAGCCCACAATAATATGAAAAACTATGAAAAATCGTTAGGTTGTTTTAGGTTAAACTTTATAAAAATACATACGTACTTTTTACTATTACATCGGGAGTAAAGTATCAACTTACAACTGTCCATTAGAAGCGGTGACAAGTGTCCGAAAGCAACTTACTCTGCCAGACGCATGAATATTCATACAGTTTCTGTTGCATACAAATTATGACTGTTTACACGATTCAAGTTGTTTAAATTCTCTTCGCGAGCCACTCCTTACATGAATTGCTACTAGTGTCATTAGAGTTATTAAAAGTAAATGTGAAAAATATTCATAAAATACATTTGTTCTGAAAATTCAATGTCAGTGCCTAATTTTTATCTGTCAAACTGGTCTGTGAAATTATTTAAAATTATTTTGCTTATAATTCCCGCTACAACATTCAGTAATTTGTTTCGACGCGTTTCGCCACTTCACGTATCCTGATGATGCCACGTGAAGTGAACAAGAAGCGGGAATTATAAGCAAAATAATTTTAAATAATTTCATTTAATATGTATTTCCGCAAAGTAACGCCTGAAACAACTAATTATAAACTGGTCTGTCATTTTCAATTGTTTCTTTTTTAATTCGTTTTATTTAAAAAGTCCGATCCATGTTTCTCATTGTAATATATTTAATACCAAACATATCCCTTACTAATATAAATGTGAAAGTGCGTTTGTTTGTTACGTTTTCACGCAATAACTACTGAACCGATCATCATGAAACTTTGTACACATATTTTTGGAGGTTCTAGAAGTAACATAGGATGCTTTTTATATAAAAAAGAAATTATTTTTTACTATATTTGTTGGCGATCACAACCTCCTTTTGATTTTTATAAATTATATTAAGTTTTATAAAAAATACGACTGTCAATGTCAAGCAGTCCTAATAAAAACTGAAAAGCAAAAAGTGGATTTTTCTTTTGCACGGACTCAAATATATAATATATTGCGAAATAGCAGCAATAATAGTTTCCAATTGACTATAGTTAGTATGATGACTTAAATGCGAGCGAAGCCGGCGGTAAAAGCTAGTTATTAATAAAGTGAAAAGTGGACTAAAGAGTTTTTAATTTGTTACAACACAATCAAATTATTTTTGGGTTTTTCATTATTCTTTTGTCTTTTTCTACTTTTGATGTGATTGATGGAAATCTTTTCTTTTTGACATATCCAGTCAGCTGCTTATTTATACTGTTTAATATTTTATTAACGTTATTTTGTATGTAGTATAGTATTATAGTAGATTTATAATATATTATTATGACATTAGTATGTAAGTGGACAATGTCAGTATACAGCAGCTAAATCAAATTGATAATTAATAAATTAATTTCATTTATATTTATATTTGTATTGACGAGTAAGAGCGCTCTATTGAAGCCCATTTGCTAAAAGTAAATAAATAAAAAAAATTAAAAAAATGGGGTGTTGTTAGTTCTGCTTCTCGCCGATAGGTTCGCATTAATTCGATGTATACATAAAAACGTGACATTTATTTTTAATGTTGAGGTAAAATATACACTTATTTTCTTTATTAAACCTTCAAAATGTCAAACCTGTCCAGTTCTGAAACATAATACGCAGAAATGGCCAGTCAGTAGTAGTAGCTTAGTAGACAATTGTATTGTAAATAAATACAGTGTAAACAAGCGCAGAGAGAAAGCGCTTTGATGTCGCCGCCTTTAGGTGCCCTGGCTTTCTGCCAATTATTATTGTACATCCAGGAGTGAATGCCGGGATTGTATTTTAATATTTAAATGTATTTCTTTGTAGTAGTGATCACACGTGATGTTAAGCTAGAGTTTGGTTATTAAACAATTGCTATCAAAATGTCTACAGTTAAGCTAGCTTATTTTTTATTTATTTATTTTTAGTAAATGGGCTCCAATAGAGCGCTTTTACTCGTCAATACAAATACAAATATAAATACAAATGAAATAAATTTATTAATTTAATAATTATCAATTTGATTTAGCTGCTGTATACTGGCATTGTCCACTTACATACTAATGTCACAATAATATAGAAAACGAATCAAGAAAATGAATGATTGATAGGGTTCATCTCAAAATAGAATTAGGACAAGGGCTGGTTTTGTGTGGTAACAACCATCATACCACTCTATACAGACCGATATTAAGTCGATATATAAGTGGGCCTATACAAAGTTTTCAATTGTAATTTAATCCCTACTAATATTATAAATGTGAATGTGAGTTTGTTTGTTACATTTTCACGCAACAACTACTTAACCGATCATCATGAAACTTTGTACACATATTTTTGGAGGTATTAGAAGTAACAGAGGGTACTCTTTATTAAAAAAACAATATTATTTTTTTCCTATAGTTTCCAACTGACTATAATTTCAGCTGTTTGGAAGCAAATTGATTCATTTCTATTGAAATGATCTCTGATACTTATTTAATGACTTAAATGCAAGCGAAGCCGCGGGTCAAAGCTAGTATATATATGTAAAGAAACGACATTTCATATTTGCCATGCTTCGCAGCGCCATAGTCTCTGGTCGTGTCGCGATTGTCTATGGACGTCTTGACACAACGCCACGTTAATGCATAGAAATTATTAAAAGAGAAAAGTTGTTAAATAATTACTTGAAATATCGTTTCTTTAATTTCAGGTAAGTAATTTTTAATGTTATACACAATCGTGTAATGTTAGTATAGTCAAATATTAATAAAAATACTCTTTAATTTCAGTTATTGAAACATTTGGTTTTATTTACAACAAAGAAAAGTGTCTACTAAAAAAACTGCGCCTAGTGTCTTATATATATATTTTCGAAATAAATAAAAGTATAAGGCAAGCTAATAAAATTGTAGAAAAGTTTGTTAAAATTCTTAAAAATTGTATTTAATTCAAAACTTGTGAGTAAACGAAGGAGCTCGATAAAAATACTTTCGTTAAATTGAATTGCCTTTTTATTCGAAGTGGACCCATTGTATTTTATTACGTATCAATTAGTCGTACATTTCTGTCCCAAATTACAAGTGCCTTTAAGTCCCATCAGTGGTTAAGCTTATTTTATTAATTTAAAAATTGTTTTATTTTGTACTAGCTTTTACCCGCGGCTTCGCTCGCATTTAACTCATTAAATAAGTATCAGAGATCATTTCAATAGAAATGAATCAATATGATTCCAAACAGCTGAAACTATAGTAAAAAATATATTTTTTTAAAAATAAAAAGTATCCTAAGTCACTCCTAGTACCTCCAAAAATGTGTCTACAAAGTTTCATGATGATCGGTTGAGTAGTCGTTGCGTGAAAACGTAACAAACTCACATTCACATTTATAATATTAGTTGGGATAGTCTAGTTCCAATATATGATTTTAAAACACTTTATAAACATTACTAGCTGACCGGGCGAACTTTGTTCCGCCTTAGAAGCAATAAATAAGCAGATTTTACATTTTATTAATTCAATTTTTTATTAGGAAAAACAAATAAATAAAATCAAATATTTTAATGATTCTTTATTGTTCATGTATTTTAGTGCATAGATTGCACTCTTCTCTTCACTTTGTGATATACGACAACATTACTCCCTCCAAAAAGGAAAGCTCAATATCCAAAACGCGCAAGGGTTTACGTCGTCGTGAGGAACGACGTAGTGCCTCGTTAAATGCTGCAGATGTTGAGAGTTGAGTTGAGGCTATTCAAGATCCTGCTGTTGAGCGTTAGGAGGCCCAGCTGATTTGTCTCCGTGTCCATTTGATAAATTTTGTTGTGTGATTTGAGTTGATGCACCAGGTTGATAAGTGAACGTGTCCGGTAAAACATGATCATTGACATCACCCCTACCTCGTTTTGATCCACGACTATAATAGGAATAATTCTTCGGCTTCTTGTTGTTACTCACAGTATCGTTTTTCGTTTCCAAACTGTTATCGTTACGAATGACATCATTATCATCGTTGTTCTCTTCGCCTAAGTTGATCAGAGTGTTTCCGTTTGATTACTCCGTTGTTCATTTCAACTTGATAGGAGTAAGTCTTAGTGCGTTTTGATATAATCTCTGGCCTTTCCCTATAAATTTGTTAACCCAGACTATGTCTCCAATCGAATATTCTGGTGGAATAGTTTCTTTAACTGATGACCTGAGTTCCTGGAATAACCTAACTCTGTCAAGATCTTCCTTGACACTTGACTTAAGAAGATCAAACGTAGTGCGCATTTATCTTCCAAACAGCATTTCGCTCATTACCTTAGTTGGTGAATCTTTTTTATTCACTGGATATGTTTGGCTGCTTTCATTGTCGCTAGATTCGCTAGACGTGTTGTGTCGTGCTGGGCGTCTCGTTCGTAATTGTTTATGCGTTATTATGCCGCTACTAATGCACACTTTTGAGAAGTGGTTGTTCTTCCCGCATAACCTACAGCGTTTGCCTCTGACTGGACATTCTTCTAAATTATCGTGATAGTCTCCTCCGCAGAAGACGCACATTTGATTGTTTCGTAGTTGACGTTTCTTCGATTTCAAAGTATCGTTACTTCTCGTTGTTCGTATAAAATGTTGCATTATTAATAAAATATAAATGCAGTTTTAACATGAAAAAGCTGTTTATTTTCAACCACAATGACATAAGTGACAGTTATATTTTATTTATGTAACAACTTTATGTATCAGTTTATTATTAATTATAAATTATTAAGACCATTAATCGAAATATAAACTATCCTATATCTCAAGTTAGACCAAATTACACATAAAATGCCAACTTTCATCGAAATCGGTTGACTTGGTGAAGAGTTCACTGGGAACATACATATGACACTGGATTTTTATATATTAAGATTATATCTGACTTCCTTGCAAATTAAATTTAGTTTCCTCACTGATTCCTATGTAATAAATTTTGTACACAATGTGGATTATAAAATTATAATTAACTTGTACATTAGATTAGCAGTCATTATAAACTTTTATCTTTTGACAGTAGCTTTCGTAATCCTGCCTTATATTGTTTCACTTCCAACTTCGTACATAGTTACAAACAATTTTACACTGGTCAACTATATTTTTTTCTTTTTTAAACGACAATTAGTCTATTGATCAAAAATAAATTCTTATAAGCGTGAAATATTAGTGCTTACAAACGGACAACTTTGTTTTATTATGTAGTTACTGAAGATTTGAACACTTTTATTATTTTCGGGACACAAATTCTGACCCATTTGGGACTAATCCGCTCAAGTATTGGACGACGTTTCATTATGACATTTATGAGTGTTGTACATTATATTGTATTGGAGGGCAAACTGTATCGATTCCTGAATTCGATTATCATTATTCGAATTCTTATCTCGGATATTTGAAGGGCAAAATATAAACGTTTCCTCGGCCTTGATGCTTGTACCTTGTTTTTGGTTTGTTAACTGTTTGTTGTGTGTGTTTAAATAAATGAATTAAATGAAAGATGTTGATTGATGTATTTAATTAGTAAATTAAATCAACTTGGTCATATTGATGGATAAACGGGAATAACAATGTCATATCATTATCAAATTAGTATAAATACCAATTGTCATCTGTCAATCACCAAGCGTGTGGTGAGAAACAAATACTATAAATGTGAATGTGAGTTTGTTTGTTACGTTTTCACGCAACAACTACTTAACCGATCATCATGAAACTTTGTACACATATTTTTGGAGGTACCTACCACATAGGATACTTTTTATTTAAAAAATATAATTATTTTTACTATAGTTTCCAATTGACTACAGTTTGGAAAATCATATTGATTCATTTCTATTGAAATGATCTCTGATACTTATTTAATGACTTAAACGCGAGCGAAGCCGCGGGTAAAAGCTAGTTATATATAAGTTATGTTATATATTTAAACGTATTTATAAGTGATAATGGTTATTAGTTAGCTACGATCACTTCCAAGAGAAACACCCGTGAAGGCTTCTAGTTGCGTTTCAGGGTCAGCTATAATCAAAGCAGACGTTTCTCTGTGGCTTTTCAGGCCTCCCTTACACTAATTAGCTTAGTAATGGGAAATGCGAAAGCAATCTCTTTAATAGAAATAACCGAATTTAAAATTGTACATTTTCTCGGTATCGCTCTTGTTCATCCTGAGGGAGCTCCTGACAAATGACGTCATCAGTCAGGATCAAACGTGTAATTTTTCTGGATAGCGGGAGAGTCTTGAAACAAAACTCGAACTGATAAATTCAGTGGAAACTCGAAGATTTCATCGGACGATTTTATCACTCCGAAAGCGTATTCGGAAAAAAGGTTCGGCTTTTGGTTTAATATATCATTGAAAGCCTACAACTGCGACTTCTCCCAATATATAATGTAAACTTTGTGCTATGGATATATACGTAGATATATTTAAAATCAACTATTTTGAATAATTAAAAAAATATAAACATATATGTGACCTACTATTACCATTATTTTAATTTAAGATTTTTAATTAATTTTTTTCTAATACATTAATTTACGTGTAAGTTTTATGCACATATTAAGATCTTGTATGTAATAAAAAAATTAGATAGTATAATGATAGTTATTAATATTTAAAAAAATAATAATATAATACAAAATTCATAATATATATTAGTATATTAGTTTCAGATATATATGTATATAAATAATGGTAATAAATTTTAATACCTCCACTATATGAGGTATGCAAATATCATTAATTCCAAACTTAAGTATCACCCGAGTAATTATACAGAACACCCTGTATCCTTAAAATGTTACTCTCTCAGTCCGTATAGAGGGTAGAATTTAGTTAAAATAAATTCACTTAATATATAAATATATATTTAACTAGCGGTCCGGTGCGTGCTTCGCTACGTATAAAGTGAAATATTAAAAAAAATTGGAACATCAAATTCATGCATCAAACAACATGAATGACATAAAAAGTTTCAATTACTGTCAACACTGAAAATAGTTTCAATTTGACAGCACAATCCGCCATTTATTGAAATAATTTATTACAAAAAATGTGATAGATGAAGAACCGCTCTACCGATTTTGTGTAAACCATCTGCTAAATAGTCCGAACAAAGCCTAAACATTTGGTTTGGATAGGTGAGCCCGTTCTTGAGTTATAAAATTACAACGAAAAGTGCCACTTATTTTTATATATATAAGATAGATAGATAAATTATTGGGTCCACAAACAGGACTCTATAACTTAGAATTAATATCACACTAAGAATTATAGTAAGTAATCGAATTGCGTTTAAAAAATATATATTTTAAAGTATATTGATATTATTATTATTTTTATTATCCTAGTATTGATAGTTGAATGTTGTATAAACCAGCGGTTCTCAATTTTTTTTATTGAAGGAAAAGCCTTAATATAATTATAAAAAACTGATTTATATGTATTTATGAATAATCATATTGCAATGTAATATTTAGTTGGAATATTTAGATGTAACCTTATAATCTCTCTTTGGTAGGTATTTTTTGCAGAATTTTAGCCCTAGGGTTCCACGGAACACACTTTGAGAATGGCTGGTATAAACGATGTCGTAAATGACAATGGACAGATGATTGTTTCAATTTGTATATATGTAGATTGTCTATTTGTGATATGTCAATGGCTCAGTAAGTAAATAAATAAATTTTGAATTAAGAACGATAATAAACCGTTTTAAATATGAACTGTTTATATTTAGAGAAAACTAATATTGCGCGGAGTTTATAAATAGTTTTGGATATTCAAAATAAGGAAGCTTGGGTTTCTAAAAGACCATCGCGCTATCTCACATCGAGTATACGGTATATCCAAATGGATGGGATACATATTCATGAGTGACCCTTTTAGTAGTAGAAGATATTCTCAGAACGATAAATGACGTCTTTATTAATAACTAGCAGTTGCCAGCGACTTCGTTCGCGTAGTAATGAAGATATAAAGTACTATGAAGTTTAAACTTTAACATGAAAAAGCAGTTATTGTGGCATAACTGTAATAGTTAGACATATGGTGTCGCAGACTTTTTTTTGTAGATATTGATGTCCTCTATAAAACTGTAGTACATCACTTTGCTCTATTGTCAATAAATGCAGCAGCGTATGCAATATAATAATTTTTTTTCACGCTTTGGGTTACATTATTGAAGTTTTCATACGGATCTCTAACGTTTTTGAAAATATTCTATAAGCTATGTTCATCAGGGATAATGTACGATTCTAATGGTAAAATAATTTTTCAAATCGGTCCAGTAGTTTCTGAGCCTATTCAATACATACAAACAAACAATCAAATGTTTCCTCTTTATTATATGTACGAGTAATAAGTATAGACTAGCTGTTGCCAGCGACTTCGTTCGCGTAGTAATGAAGATATAAAGTACTATGAAGTTTAATGATATGGCCGCTTACTATTACATATTTTAACATGAAAAAGTAATTATTGTGACATAACTGTAATAGTTAGACATATGGTGTCGCAGACTTTTTTGTAGATATTGATGTCCTCTATAAAACTGTAGTACACAAACAAACGTAACAAACAAACTCACATTCACATTTATATTAGTAAGGGATGTTATATCAGAAATCAAACCCGGGACTTCTGCCTAGAAACAAGCAATGCTTGAGCCAAGTCAAGTCTTTTTCAAGTCTCTTAGTAGTTTTTTAAATTAATATAAATAAATAATATCTCAAAGAGAACTGGAAATGGGTAAATAATGAGAAAAGGAAAAACGCAGGTTGGATATGTCTTTAAAACTCATAATATTCCCTCTTTGAGTGGTCCTTTTAGAATCCTATTCGCTTCATATTAAAATTAAATCTGGCAAACTGAGCCAGTATAAGCGCACAATTATAACTCTTAACGCGGTAATTAATAAAGACTATTGTGGCTTGAATAATTTTATTTATTATGCATTTCTAAATATGTTTTATATTCAACATAAATAAGATTCATAAATTATGTCTTTAATGCACTTTTTTCTAATTTTAAATGGTTCCTTTAAATTTAGTAGTAGGTAGTTTGAAATTGATTGACGAGTTTTGAAATCCATATCTGCGCCGATAGAAAAAATTCTAAAAACCACGTACATTTAATATTGGCATTTCTAGGAATTTGACGCTTTAGTCCAGTTAAATGTGTTTTTTCAAATTGACACTCGATTAAATGTAATAGTGTTATACCTTTTTGGAATCTGTGAGAAGTGTAGAAGTTTTTAAAATAATGTTCCAGAAGGTTGTCATAAATTTTTTTTTCACCAGCATCAATCAAATATCACATTGCAAATTTTGTGATTACAAATTTGCATACGTCTTAGCTCGTAATTTTTATGTTGCCAATAATTACTGATGAAAAACGCATTAATTAGGTAGATACATGTTTTCTTAATACCCTTAAACAATAAAAAGTAGGAATAATAACAACAAATAATAATAATAAAATATTTTGTGTGCGCAGTCAGAGAAATTCCAAAAAATTAAAAAAAAAATCATATCTCAAAAACTACTTGGCCTAGAACAATAAAATTTGATGTTTCGGATAGGAAATTACCCCCTCTATTACCAGTATTTCCTTGGTCCTTGACTTACGGGACACCCTGTATAGATAGATAAATATAAATATTTATTATATAAGATCAGTGTGATGTAATGTTTGTATAATTAAAGGTCGGTTACATCACGTCGGGGCATACCCGGATCACTTGTGGATCCATTATGGTAGCGAAGTTTAATTAAATTTGTCCGAGACACGAGTGTGGTTTTATCTACACAAATATATATATTTGTCTTCGCACTGTTTCTGGATTATTATAATTGAATTGAAATTTTTAGACATAATTTATCTTTGTTTCTGGATGAACAGAGTTACAAAAGCTGTAGTAGAGCTGTAGAGGTGGGTAGAGCTGCAAAAAAAACTTCCGAGTTCCTTGTGGTCTTTCTCTCGTCATATGCCTTTCCGAAGCCATTGTAGAGTTTGACGATGAGCAAGTGCACGCCTCTAGTGTATATGCTAAGAAACTAATTTCATTCAATTCACAACGGTTGCGTCATATGTGAGTGAAGAGTATGAACCGATAAAGCAAGATGCTGGCTCTGCTGTATTTTGTAATACCTAAATCTATATATATAAAACTCAAAGGTGACTGACTTAGTGATCTATCAACACACAGCCCAAACCACTGGACGGATCGGGCTGAAATTTGGCATGCAGGTAGATGTTATGACGTAGGCATCCGCTAAGAAAGGATTTTGATCAATTCTACCCCCAAGGGGATAAAATAGGGGATGAAAGTTTGTATAAATCTTATTAGATTTATTTCATTCGTTATTACGCAGACGTAGTTGCGGGCAACAGCTAGTCAATAATATAAATTGTTGTTTTAAACATGAGTAATAAAATCAATTTGATAATAAAATAATTTATAAAACGTCCATGTTATCTCGATTGTATAATTTTTTACTGAAATTTAATTTTGTACGCTTTCCTCTCAACAATACGAAAATGTGGGTACAATTGATTTTATTAAATACAATTTGAATACGGTACAGGCTTTTGTTTTATACTTATTACCCGTTGCAAGTAAACTGACTCGAACTATATCGTGCGACTTTTATTATATTTTTTTATAGAGTACTATCATTTAAAATTAGAATTAGAATCATCCCTTTTTTAAAGTCAATCGTTTTTTTCTATATTCGTATCAGGGGAGTTACTCAGGCATATCCGAAGTTTCCTTTGTAGCTTACGTGAATTTTGATATATAAGCCCGGAAAAAGCCTTGCCAAATGTCTGTAAAATAAGTTGAGTTGCCTATCCGTTGTGAAGTCACCATCAAATTCGTAATTTCGTGAATGACCCGTAAGTGTTAAGAGTAGCCCCCCAGATCGCATGAATTAGAAAGCAAACATCTCGCACAATTAGTGCGAGTTAAATCGTCGAACAGGTACGAAGGTATTTTATTCGAAACCGCCGCAACGTGATGACAATATTAAACATTGTCAAATTGCTTTACAGAACTTGGCTTCTACAAAGAAATCGGTTAATATTGTTACTGTGTTTTCATATTTCACACAAAAATAACTTTAAATGCAGTTTACTTTAAACAAAAGTTTCATAATTAGTTTAATGCCTATGTAACTACTTTTATTAGTTATTCTGTGATTTCTTTACTCGCCCATAGATGGCGCTGTACAAAATCTGTCACACATCTTATATTTAGACAAAAGCATCTTTACAAGTGAATCCATAAAAAGTAATTATATTGAAAAATGAAAATTTGATCTCTTGATACCACTAAGAAATAAAAGATTCTTCACAAGTATCAAATTTAACTGAGGATATTGTTTACTTTAAGTTCTTGGCAGTCTATTTGGTCTTCCTCGTTTTCAGGTTTTGTTTAGACCAGCGGTTCTCAAACTTTTTTGGCGAAGGAAAAAGCCTTAATATAATTATAAAAACTGATTTATATGTATTTATGAATAATCATATTGCAATGTAATATTACGTAATATTTAGATGTAACCTTATAATCTCCCTTTGGTAGGTATTTTTTGCAGTATTTTAGCCCTAGGGTTCCGCGGAACACTTTGAGAATGGCTAGTTTAGACTACGCCTGATAGGTTACAGATAAACACCTGTTGTAGACGTCTCTCACTGTAACGGTTTAAAAAGACAAACATACAATAGACAGAGCGGGTTGAACTTGAAACGTGACAATCTTCAAATGTATACAGATAGGATTTTGGACTGTAGGAAACAATCATTAGAAAGGGATAAGTATATTCTTATCGTGTCAAAATTGAGGCATGTGTGAGAGGGATGCAGATATCTCTTTTGACGTTCACGACAGCGCGATCGTTTCTCTTTCTATCGTTTATATACCTACGAAACTGTATCCATTTAAAATTCATATTAAGTGTCTCGTTTGTTGTTTTTGTGTAGAAAGTATAAAATGATTTATTAATTTGCACCTAACTTCGGATAGGGAAGTGACTTTCAGCCAACTTCACTTATATTATGTTTTCATAGCCAATACTGTAAGAAATTGTGGTGATGACGTAATTGTATTTTTCTTGTCCAATTTGTGTACGTCCTAAGAATTGTCTTTTTGTTCGCGAAGGTTCTTTTTAATATAATTTAGTAATGCTTTAATGTTAGTCTCGTGTTGCCTTTACAAATGGAATTATTCCAAAAAAACAGTCCATCGAATTACATTTTTTTCTTTCAGTTTCAGACGAAATATATCTAGTTTATTATTTATCATTTAGACACGACTTTTCTCGTGTTTGTCTAAAGCTGGACGTATATTTTATTAAATAAAATATGTACTAATATCGTAGAATTTTTATTTATTTAGTCGCTATGCTTGAAAAGATATTTTTTTCGCGACTCTTTACAGACCATCTTAAGATAGTGTTCGTCTTTTGTTTGTAGCATCGGAGGATATTATATTAATTTATATACTAGCAGTTGCCCGCGACTACGTCTGCGTAATAATGAAGATATAGAGTACTATGAAGTTTAATGATGTTTCATATTTCAGTCAACAGACAATGCCTATAAAGTGGCATATAACAATTATGACACCTAACCTTAAAAATTCAAATAGTTTTACACTACATATATAAAAATGACAGACGGAAATAAAAATAAATGTAGAAAAATTCCAAACAGCTGAAACTATAGTCAATTGGAAGCTATAGTAAAAAATAATTATTTTTTAAAATAAAAAGTATCCTATGTTACTTGTAGTACCTCCAAAAATATGTGTACAAAGTTTCATGATGATCGGTTTAGTAGTTGTTGCGTGAAAACGTAACAAACAAACTCACATTCACATTTATATTAGTAAGGGATGTATGTATCTTGAAGAGTTATACTTGGTTAGGTTATAGGTCGTTGATAATACAGGTGTACAAGAGCAAGTTGACATAACCTTCATTGTTGATTAACCGAAGTAATAATTAGTCATAAATCGCAAGTTGTGACATGAAGGCTGTATCATCTATCTCCATTATTGTCTCCCCTATCTTGTCTTATACACTTCCGCGTATTATTAAGCTAAGGGTTGTTTCTCCGAAGTAGTTTTGGCTCCACTAATTTTATGAGAATTATAGTTATCTATACTAATATTATAAAGAGGAAAGATTTGTATTTTTGTATGTTTGTAATGAATTGGCTCAAAAACTACTGGACCGATTTCAAAAATTCTTTCACCATTTGAATGCGACATTATCACTAGTCAATATAGGCTGTATAAATTACAGGAAAAAAAATTAAAACTACTATAATGTAACCCAAGGTTGCCAAAAATTGGCATAAAAGGCAGGCGTCGTTGAAATATGAAACATCATTAAACTTCATAGGGGTCATTCAAGTATTACGTAAGCGCTTGAGGGGGGCGGGGGAGTCTTTGCTTTGCTTATTTTTGATGACATGGTGGGTGGGGGGGTCGATATCGTGATTACGTCAGCAATTATATCAATAAAAAAAAAAGAATACATTAAAAGAAAAATGCATATAGGTACCAATGATTACGTAAGCATTGAGGGGGGAGGGGGAAGAGGTTTGCTTACTTTTGCTGACAAGGGGAGGGGGGGGGGGGTCAATAATTGTAAAAAATCTGCTTACGTAATACTTGAATGACCCCAAAGTACTTTATATCTTCATTACTACGCGAACGAAGTCGGGGGCAACAGCTAGTAAAACATAGTTTTCAATGACAACATTTTAAATTAAAATGAATTTATGCTGTTTAACATCGCTTTTTTTCATCTAGATTTTGCTGCAATCTTTAATGACAACTAACAAAAAAATTATATCAGATCAATTTTTTGAAGTACTATCATTTTTATTTTGATTAAATATTTTGCAGCTAGCCAAAGTAGATACGGGAATATAATTAGTTGTTTCAGGCGTTACTTTGCGGAAATCCATATTAAAGGAAATTATTTAAAATTATTTTGCTTATAATTCCCGTTACAACATTCAGTAATTTGTCTCGACGCGTTTCGCCACTTCACGTGGCATCATCAGGATACGTGCGGTCGCTTCGGCTTCGCTTCAACGACTGATTTTTCGCGAATTATAAGCAAAATAATTTTAGATACGGGAATATGTCGTATGTATCTTTGTGTGATGATCGTAAAATTGTAAAAATAAATATGATTGTAATTCGTTTTGGAATTGTTATGTAAAGTGTGGTCATATGCTGGGCCAATATAAAAAAAACATTTTAAGGCTCTACCTATCCCAAATATCTAATATTTCAACGACGCACGTTCCACATTGAACATAGAGTAAAAAAGATTTCATACGCAATATTAAAATCGGAGAAAAGGATTTTTTTAATAAAGTCGCATGAAAAGAATTATTACTTATTCGATATAATAAAAGAAAAAATGCAAAGATAAGAATAGAAAAAGGCAAATAAAGTAGTCATATTACATTTCTTCTATATATGTATATAGATAGATATATATATGTGGCGGTCGATTCTACAAGCCGAAAATACTTATTTAAGAAGATTTGAGGTTTTGACGTTTAGTCTGTCAGTGTCATCTTTCTTGTTTCTTCAGATCTTTTTATCGCCACAATGCATTGTGATAATTATATATTTTTAAATCCATTTTAATCCACTTAATTATTTCACATAAGTTTCGCTAAAAGTGGTGACCCAACGACTTTCGAACAACGCAACCAGAAAATACACTTATTTGTGAAGTTATGAAGTTAACTGCAAATTTTGAGCTTGGTATATGTAGACATTCTAAGATCCCTCGGTCGTCATCTAATATACGGTGATTACAGGGCGCTTAATGCCGCTACAATGCCTAACAGAATCAGCTCTTCACAACATGGCCAATTAAAAGTATCAACAAAACACATAAGAAGCGGAATCGGCAGTTAAGATCCTGTGCCTTGCAAATTTTCTCATGTATTTATGGATGTTGTTGGACCTCTTCCACCATCCAATCATTATACATGTTATTAAATATTATTAATCGCTTCACTAGCTGGCCAGAAGACTCTGCCACGGACATGGAAACCTTCGCTTTCAAACTTAGAGAACATGTTCGTGTACTTAAGTCAGTTAATGCAAAACATCATTCAACTCAAAATGCTGCTTTCTTTCATCCAGAACATCAAAACGTAGCATGCTTTTGTTCATCAAGACAACATCGCGTGTTAAATATTTTCAAGACGGTAACAACATATCAGTGGCCGCAAAATACGCTTTCTGGATATATATTCTTCTGAATTTACCGAGAGGGGAGTACTTGTGGCGGTCGATTCTACAAGCCGAAAATACTTATTTAAGAAGATTTGAGGTTTTGACGTTTAGTCTGTCAGTGTCATCTTTCTTGTTTCTTCTTGTCTTTTTATCGCCACAATGCATTGTGATAATTATATTTTTAAATCCATTTAAATCAGCAATATTATTTCACACAAGTTTAGCTAAAAAATATATATATATATATATACATATACTAGCGGTCCGGTACGTGCTTCGCTACGTATAAAGTGAAATATTAAAAAAAATTAATTGGAACATCAAATTCATGCATCAAACAGCCATAACACTGAAAATAGTTTCAATTTGACAGCATAATCCGCCATTTATTGAATTAATTTGTTACAAAAAATGTGATAAATGAAGAACCGCTCTACCGATTTTGTGCAAACTTCACATAAACCATCTACTAAATAGTCCGAACAAAGCCTAAACATTTGGTTTGGATAGGTGAGCCCGAGTTATAAAATTACAACGAAAAGTGCCATTGAATTTTATATATATTTATAGATATACTATTTAAAACTTGGTACTCTTTAAACACATCTGGCTAAGCTGCTATCTTCAGATTTCCGTCTATGTCATAGTTTATTACCATAGGCACTAACAGTGTACGCTTGCTCATCTTCAAATCATCATCATCAAAATTACAAATCTTCAATATATAAAAAATGAATGTTTGTCTGTATGTCCTTTATAGAATCGTTAACTATACATTTGATTACGTGATAATCGTTAGCAAAGCGACCAATTTTCGACAGATGGCGCCACTGTCATTCCAATCAATTTCATACATTGCCGTGACGGTTCATGACAGCTCACATTGAACAGACAATATTGTCGTCAAATGAGCAAAATCAATAAAATGACTCGACATGAATTAAATATCTGTGTAATGTCTTTCACGCAAGTTACAGCTAGTTGTGTACAAATAAAAATAAAACGAATTATTCTTGGTCTGTGTTGTCCTTGTTCTCTTTTTAGGACAAATTTTCTATTTAATGTTGACTATTACTTTGGAAACATAAATCGTGGACACTCTAAGGTGTGGTAACATGCCAAAATAAATTTCAAGCTGCGACCTCAATGTTCGTACGGAGAAAACGTATGACCCGCTGGCATCAGTTCAAATCCTTTCGCTTACACTATTCACTAATGAATAAGTGAGTAATATAATATAATCCAGGAAGAAGTTTGTTTAACAAAAAAATCACCATTACAAATGTTATCTGTTCACTGTTGAACGCTTCCTGGCACGATCCTCAAAGGAAATTACAGCACGGCTTCGTGAAAAATATTACTTTTTTCCGGAGTTGAGCGGCTAACGTTAAGAACCTGTCTCAACACGGTTTACTTTTTTGTTTGCTCTTGCATTCTTAGACGGCTTAATGTACGACGCAGGAGGAATTAATAGTAGTGTGTAGTTGGTTGTATTCTCATTTGGTCTCCGCTCAGTGGCGTAGCGAGCTTCCCTCTGAATTCGAAAACCATATAATATTATATGTGAAAAATATACTCGCAAATTAATCAATAAATAGAGTCATAGGCTCAACACTGGCACTAAATTTAAAATATACTTTTTAGAAATCAATTATAATATAATTAAAAATTATCCAGCTTTTTTTTTGTTTTGCGGACCATTGCCCCCCCCCCCCTCTCTCTCTCTCTCTCCCCCCCCCCCAAAATCGCTACGCCACTGTCTCCATCCATTGACAGCAGTCGAGCCTCTAACAATCTAATAAATTTAGCTTTCTTTTTTCAGGGTTACTTGCGGTTGTTACAGCGGAGCGGAGTAGGGTGGAACAGTCGTGAAGCGTGAAGGATTGAAACTAGATCTGGGTGAAGCCCTGGCTAGTAACAGTGGAGGATAGGTAAGAGTAAGGATGTGAGAAGACAGTGCTTATACTTGCGTCTGTTTGTCAGTTGGGCAAGAAGGTTGATAGATTTGTAATAAGCGTCCGTAATCAGCTTGCTTGGGTGTAAATTTAACTTAAAAATCAATCACATATACTTCCACAACTTAATCCGCATGACGTTAGACAAAAGTATGTCCTTTACCCTCAATAAATAAAGGGAAAAATACCCCCTATTGAATATTACCGCGGATAATATGCCGCGTATTTCACACGGGGTTGAAATAAAGCTGCATCTCATGATAGGACTGTTGATTTAAAGAGAAAATATTGCGATGTAAAATGTGTGATATAAAATTTAACAACGCCATCTATTGGCGTGTAGTGAAATTACCACACTAATAGTAAAACATTATTTTATTAAATACCTAGTTTATACGTAAATTCTCTATTTGAGTTTCGACTAAAATTATGTTTTTTATGGAAGCGATAATAATACCTCGGTGTTATGTCATGTTAGGTAGTCATGTCAGAATAGTGACGTAAAACGAAACGACGTAAAACGAAGACTGCCTGTACGTAATGATTGTGCATTATTATTTTGAAAGCTCTTTTACGGCTTACGACAATTAGATAAATCCCATATGTATTTATACAATCCATTTTGAATAATGGAAATAAAAATATGAACACTGAATGTATGCCAGCCCTAAATATGAGATAACATGCCGTGTAAATCACGGGGGTTAGAGAAATGTAACAGATTTTTTACGTTGGGCGATTTAGTTTTTTTATTCTACATATGGAAACGGGTCGAGTTTAAACAATTTTTTTTAAGAATAAACACAAGATTGATGCAGAAGTACCATACGTATTTGAAAGTAGGGTATAGAAGATTTCTTTGACACATACAAGACGGGTATTGGTGCTAATTGTGGTCATATGACTGCTACCGTCTTTTAACATTACAGTAATACCCCGCTTTACGCGACCCCGTTATGCACGGTTTCACTATAACGCGAAATTCAAACTAATTATTAAATTACGCGAAAGAGTGCGTATAAACATAATGTAGTCATCAACTTCTTTATGGTCGCGCGAATTTCAGTTAACGCGATTTTTTCCGGAACGTCTCCCTCGCGTAAAGCGGGGTATTGCTGTACTAATTTGTAGTACATAGCTACTTTATAAGCGGGTAGATTCCGCATGTTGTTCATTGACCGAAGAATTTCATTAGATACATTGTTACATAGTTTAATATTGAATTTTCAGGTTAAAAATAAATACTTAAAAATAACAGCGAAGTAAATAAGATTAAATTTTAACTTGGCAACTTAAATAACTTAGTGTTTTTCTTGATTTAATGAAAACTCGGTGCATTCAGCGGACGAGGAAAGCGCTTCAGGACATTTTTATTTGCCTTTCATAATAATATTCTTGGGGCAAAAACGACAATGGAAATTTCCGCTCTTCACAATGACGAAGTTAAACATAAAAATATTATTACAAAATTCAATTTATTCGAGTTTTAAATTTAATTATTATATATTGTTTTAATGAAACTATTTTTAAAAGAATTGAATCACGTTTTTTTTAACGTTATTTATTATTTATATTTGGATTTCGTTAGCCTGAAAGGTCCATAGGCAGAGGCGGCTCGTCCTAAAGAGCGCTGGCGCAGTGCACTCCCACGAAAATTACAGAACTTATATTACAGCGGCGTAGATATAGGTAATATAATATACTATTGTATAGGCATAGTAGAATAGAATGAATGTAATGTAAGGATAGTATGTATTATGAAGAAATATAGATTACTTCTGTAATTTTCGTGGGAGTGCACTGCACCAGCGCTCTTTAGGACGAGCCGCCTCTGTCCATAGGTATATAATTTAATAATAATAATAACACTAAAACTCGCTTAAGTATAATTTGATCTGTGATCAGCTGATCATTACTTAAATAGATTTCATGCAGTAATAATTATTTACTAAAAAATAATAAATCTTTAAACATAGTTACATTAGACAGTAATAAAAATAAAATAGTAATATTTTTCGTATACTTATATATCAAACTAGCTTTTGCCAGCGGCTTCGCTCGCCTTAAGAAGTATTATTATTAACTAGCTGTTGCCCGCAACTACGTCTGCGTAATAATGAATGAAATAAATCTAATAAGATTTATACAAACTTTAATCCCCTATTTTATCCCCTTGGGGGTGGAATTGATCAAAATCCTTTCTTAGCGGATGCCTACGTCATAACATCTACCTGCATGCCAAATTTCAGCCCGATCCGTCCAGTGGTTTGGGTTGTGCGTTGATAGATCACTATGTCAGTCAGTCACCATTGAGTTATATATATTTAGAAGAGATATCCAGTTTAAATATTAATTTGCATTTATTTGCTTTCTGTTATTTATATTTTAATAAGTAACTATTAAAACAATTTCTTATAAATGCGTGTAACAGAACGTAATGACAGCTAGGTGACAGTAGACAGTTGCAATGGATTATTATCATTGGCCAAAAATTATGTCAACATTTTTGAACCTTGTGATTGGTCTATTTTGTTTGTATGTATTTGCTTGAGTGTAATTTCTGAAACTCGAAACGAATATTTGTTATTAAATTTAATATTTGTAGCAATGTCTGACTGAAATTGCAGGTTGTGTTTCAGTGCGTCTACCTTCAATTCTAAACTAAGGCTTTCATGATTAGTGTAAAAGCACTTATGTTAATATTGCATTCAATTTAATCAGAATTAATTTCAGAAGATCAAAGTTTACATTTGAATTAATTAATATTTCGCATGTAAATTGTTACGGAAATGTAGAACCGTCTTGTTAGAACGTTAATGTATTATATATTAATACTAGCTGTTGCCCGCAACTACGTCTGCGTAATAATGAATGAAATAAATCTAATAAGATTTATACAAACTTTCATCCCCTATTTTATCCCCTTGGGGGTAGAATTGATCAAAATCCTTTCTTAGCGGATGCCTACGTCATAACATCTACCTGTATGCCAAATTTCAGCCCGATCCGTCCAGTGGTTTGGGCTGTGCGTTGATAGATCACTATGTCAGTCAGTCACCTTTGAGTTATTTATATTTAGAAAGGTATGTTTAGCAATTAAATTACTATGATCTTTGTTTTAAGAGGTGTTCGATTCCTGGTCGTAGCTAATGATATGTGGCTGTGAATTTGGGAAAAAAATGTATTCTACTATTTGTTGTGAACATTTTTTTTTCGTAAATCGAATAGTCCAAGAGTTATATGGCATCAAAAACTGAAATCTTCAAATTTTAATTATGACTTACGCCGACTCTAATTAAAATTAAATTCAAATTAAAATTAGTTTTTTATTTTTGACAGAGATTAAGAGTGGTAGGCAGACTGATGATGGCATTGGCACAGTAGTACCACCACTTTCAGGCGGAACACCCGTGAAGTGACCTAGTCGCGTTTCGGGATCAGCTTGGAAGTAGCCGGGATAACGAGAGGAGTGTGCCCTGTTAATATGGACAGAGCACATTCGTTTCCTCAAGCCGCCATAGTGGAATCGACTGTTGCACGCGGACATCTGTCTGTGGTAACAGTCGTCTTCGCTCATGGACCGCACTCTAGCTTAACATCAGGCGGAGTGTGGTCATATGCTGGGCTATCAATAGAAAAAAAAACTATTATAATTGTAACACGCTATAAAGAAATTTGAATTTGAAAAAGTATTATTTATTAAACTATATTTTGACAAATGAGACATTAACTTATTTATTAAAATTACGAGTACTTTTTTTACTATCATAAATAAAAAACATCATGTTAAGTTAATAATAATATAAATTCTTATGTACTGTACTGTACTGTACTACGTTCAGGTTATATTTTCAAAATTAGCGATAACCAAAATAAGTATTAGACATACAGAAAGTAGGAGATTTCTGCAACGCACGAATTAAAACAAAACACTAGAGCTTTTTTAAAAAAAGAATTACTATTCAGGAGCTTTGGAAGGTCTCACATTTATTGGAATCATGAGATCCATTCGAAGAATTATTTATAATGGTAAATAGGGAATCTTTTATGCGAAAAATCCCTGCATGTAAGACGTTTAAATCATTACTGACGTAAATATGTAGCTAACAGGAGCGGCTTAATAGAAACAGACAAAAACAACAAATCGTTACAACTTTTATAAACACCTAAAGTTCATTCTTTTTACAATTCAGAAACTCCAGGTAAAGGCTTTTCTTTCAGACGAAGGCTGTTAATATAAACTTGGGGAATTCCATCTGAACGTAACGATTCAGTGAATTAATGAAATGCGACAAAGTTTAATTGTTAAAACTGTTGTTTTCTATTCAATAGGACTTCGGGGTATTACGCTTACCCATATTGGGGTAGGCAGGCCAGATGGATATTTAAAGAAACCTTTCATTAGTGCCCACCTGCTGCACGTGCCGATATGCTGGCTTCAGGAGTGACAATGTTATTAGTCTACCTAACTCAGCCATTCTCAAAGTGGTGTTCCGCGGAACCTTAGGGCTAAAATTAAGGGAGATTATAAGGTTACATCTAAATATTCCAACTAAATATTACGTAATATTACATTGCAATGTGATTATTCATAAATGCATATAAATCGTTTTTTTATAATTATATTAAGGCTTTTTCCTTCGCCAAAAATGTTTGAGAACCGCTGACCTAACTCATTAAGCTAATTAAGTCATTAGTATCTTTTTTTAGTAAGCGTATTTTGATAAGTGAAACTAAAATATATGAAATACATATTTCAATATGTACTCTAATTCATTTAGGCTCTACAGGCTCATATGACAATAAGAAATGACAAGAAACTCGCCAATCATAGCCTGTACAATATAATGAAGTCTGAATGAATGAGTTTGTGGTTATACGCCTTTCCGAAGTCATGGTACAGTCTAACGATGAGCAAGCGCACGCCTTTAGTGCCTATGCTAATAAACTATTTTCATTTCATTTCAATGTTAGTAGGTATAATGTAGAATCTTAAAAAATATAATACAATTGATGTAAATAAAGCTAGTAGCTAAGTATATAAGCACACGAACATACAAACAATCATCTCAGTCACACTGGGTTGTCATCAAGATAGTCATTTCTATATATATAAAAGGAAGTTTTGTTAGTTACACTATTTATAACTGAAGAACGGCTGAACCGATTTCTTACATATATTTGGTTCTTGTTTTTTATTTTTATGTATTTTTGTAATTTTATTAGAAGTGTAAGTATCTATCTATCCTTTTACACCTTGAGCATGCCGTCCTATCCTATAATTAAAATTTCATTTAGTTCATATAATAGTAGTCCTTTTTATAATATGTAGTTCTAATGTAATTTTGTGGGTAGGCTTTATAAATCCCTACTAATATTATAAATGTGAATGTGAGTTTGTTTGTTACGTTTTCGCACAACAACTACTTAACCGATCACCATGAAACTTTGTACATATATTTTTGGAGGCACTAGAAGTAACATAGGATGCTTTTTTTTTTTTTAAATAATAATTCTTTATTATAGTTTTCAATTGACTATGGTAAAATATTGAGTATGATATCAGTGGGCTTATCACGAATTTAGTCTGGCTTTCGAATTGAGCTGTCACAAGTAAAACGGATCAGTTAGCAATTGGGATCATGAATTTTTACTAACGACTAACGAGAACCAGCAATCTATCAAATGAACGAAGAATCGAGACGTTCGAAAATTAACAAAAAGTATCTAAAATATTATAGTTCCAAATCCGCACGCGGTGGCGCTGCTCAAATTTCCATACAAATCGCTTGAAGCGAAACTGATTCGAAAGCCAGGCTAAAATTCGTGATAAGCCCACTGATACTTATTTAATGATTTAAATGCGAGCGAAGCCGCGGGTAAAAGCTAGTAAATAAATAAACACGATAATTATATAAAGACGTAGGTGGAATTGTAAGTGGACTAGACAACTTAATATACCTACGTCCTATACATGAAATGCGTTTACTCAGCCCGCATGACCGTATTTCGTAATGACAAATAAACATGTGCGGATTTTAATAAGATTTATCTTATAAGATTTATCTTTAAAATTAGTATTTGAGTTAGGCTGTCACGAACCGAGTGCACCTATAACGGGAGTTTCATTTGCAAGTCTAATATCCGGGGCAATTTCAGATTTCAGCTACTAATACTATTTAAAGAAATGTTTGATTACTTTAAAACACTTTATTGAAATTTTATGTAATAAAAATTATTTACTAATAAATACCTAATATATCTTTAACACTAGATTTACCAGTTTATTTCTACCAAAACCAAAAAAGTATATATTTGTTAGAAATATATATAAAATAATAATATAAAATTCATAAAACTAATTCTTCTGTTATAAATTAAAGAAGATTAGAAGAATTATAGAAAATGTTAGATGCAGTAGGAATTTTAATTTGATCTTGCAAGACCAGTCATTTTGACTGATCTGGTAAATCTAGTGTTAAACACGACAACTATTAGACAGTAATCAAAATAAAATAGTAATTAATATGTTGCATATATTTGTATATCAAATATCCAGTTTAAACATTAATTTGTATTTTTTTTGTTATTTATACTGTAATAAGTGACGATTGAAACGCTTTCTTATAAATGCGTGTAACGGAACGTAATGACAGCTAGGTGACATTAGACAGTTGCAATGGATCATTATCATTGGTCAAAAATCACATCAAGCGTGTGATTGGTCTATTTTGATTCGTACGACGGAGTGATATTTGTATCTGAGTGGCGGGAATAGTAGAAAAGTAGATGTATATTGTATAATAAGTGCATACAATACTTATTATATTTTTAGTAGGCTAGGCTTTAGTTGAGGACTCCAAAACTGTATGAATAACGAAAAGGTTAGGTTAGGTTAGAGTTAGCTCTACATTAGTAGACGGCCGCTATCGCTTATAGCTTGTTTTAAAAAAAATTGTCACAATTTAGAAACAGAAGGGAACATTTTTACATGTAGTAATTCCTGCGGTCCTCAACTAAAGCGTTACCTTTTAGTGTTTACTTATGAAAATTTTTGTCGCTGACATCGGAAGTGAAATATAGTAACGAATTCACATCGAGTTGAAATGTTTTGGAAACAATTGCACCTATTCCCCTTTCGCCATTTGTTTATACAATTTATGCAGACAACAATCTATCTCTGTGGTCGAATTAATGCCCACAATCAAGTGCATATTGTGATGGGTTTTTTACAACAAGCCGAATGAATTCAAAAAGAAATACTTAAACGTTTTAATGTATTATGAATTTAACTCAATTTTTTTTTACTGACGTCTTTTTTATATAGTACTAGCTTTTACCCGCGGCTTCGCTCGCATTTAAGTCATTAAATAAGTATCAAAGATCATTTCAATAGAAATGAATCAATATGATAACTATATTTTCTTGCTTGGCTGGGATTATCAATTTGTAAAAATTACTATATATAATGATATAATTGGTTGTTTCAGGCGTTGAGGAAATCCATATTAAAGGAAATTATTTTGCTTATAATTCCCGCCACATTAGGTCGATGAAGGAAAATAACCTCCATCAACATGCAATAACTTGTCTCGGCGCGTTTCGCCACTTCATGTGGCATCATCAGGATACGTGTGGTCGCTTCGGCTTCGTTTCGACTTCAGTCGTCGAAGTCGTCGGGAATTATAAGCAAAATAATTTTAAATAATTTCCTTTAATATACAATGATGTGTCTTAACCTCAAAAATTCAAATAGTTTTATACTACACATATAAAAATGACAGACGAAAATAAAAATAAATATATTTTTGTTTTACAAATTTAAGTGAATTTTGTGTAAGTTATTTTCAGTAATGAAAACTTATAAACCTTAAATTACTTACTGAATCAGTTTGAGAATAATACAATATAAATAGGCAAATTTCTTCATAACAATTAAAATGTTCGGTGTTGTTTGTAATTTTGGCGCGAAACATGGCGGAACTTACGGAGTGGGTTGTTGACAAGCCTTAGCACTTAGCGTTCTCAATGGAAACTTACTTGCGGTTGTTATGTAAAGAGATGCAATGTACAAATACATTGAAACGTTATTGTGGATTGTAAATATTCAGCTGGAAATGGAGCGTGCAGTGTACTACATAAATAAAAACATGCATAAAATGACATCTCTGTATGCATTAATATTTAGCTAAAAAAGGTTATTAGTCCAGTCTGTAGTCTTCCACGTGCAACTGAGATCACAGGGAAATAGCTAGACACAACTCCTTTACATAAATATATATTTATATATGCACTAGCTTTTACCCGCGGCTTCGCTCGCATTTAAGTCATTAAATACGTATCAGAGATCATATTAATAGAAATGAATCAATATGATTCCAAACAGTCAATTGGAAACTATAGTAAAAATTTTTTTTTAAAATAAAAAGTATTCTATGTTACTTGTAGTATCTCCAAAAATACGTGTACAAAGTTTCATGATGATCGGTTAAGTACCTAGTTGTTGCGTGAAAACGTAACAAACAAACTCACATTCACATTTATAATATTAGTAGGGATAATAGTTTTTTTAATGGCTGACTGAAACTTTCAGTGTCATATCTAATATCGGCTTATTGATACACTGTAAATAGAGTCATTCGTGTAGAAGGTTTTAAAAATAGTCACCAATATCAGAGTGCGGGTAAAGCAAAAAACCATTTGAACGAGACGTCATATAAAATCTTTCCGTAGCCACAAACAATGGTCGAAGGAAATATGTTATCTGAAGCCATGTCTTACTATATATAAAAATGTTACTTTAGTAATTCCATACGTTCGCCAACATCGTCTTCGCACACTGCTCTGTGTACGCAGTTATGTATAAGAGGGTTATAACTGACGCATGAAAATATATTACACGACTTTATATTTAACTAGCGGTCCGGTACATGCTTCGCTACGTATAAAGTGAAATATTTAAAAGAAATAATTGGAACATCAAATTCATGCATCAAACAGCATGAATGACATAAAAAGTTTCAATTTGACAGCACAATCCGCCATGTATTGAATTAATTTGTTACAAAAAATGTGATAAATGAAGAACCGCTCTACCGATTTTGTGCAAATTTCACATAAACCATCTACTAAATAGTCCGAACAAAGCCTAAACATTTGGTTTGGATAGGTGAGCCCGTTCTTGAGTTATAAAATTACAACGAAAAGTGCCATTGATTTTTATATATATAGATTTATATCAAAATATTAAGTTTAATAGTACTGTATTGTGAATAGGTTTTTATCATGAGAGAGAGTTTACATTGCCGAGAGAGGGCGCTTGGATCAACAGTTGGATCGATTATCATTTAAATACTTCAGTCATTTATATTGACTACATATTATAGTATATTAGGGCAAATTATGAGTAATAATATAAAATACTAGCTGTTGCCAGCGACTTCGCTCGCGTGGTAATGAAGATAGTTTAAATTTTAACATGAAAAAGCAGTTATTGTGACATAACTGTAATTGTTAGACATATGGTATCGCAGACTTTTTTGTAGATATTCATGTCCTCTATAAAACTATAGTACATCACTTTGCTCTATTGTCAATAATTTTCGCGGCGTACGCAATATAATGATTTTTTTCACACTTTGGGTTACATTATTGAAGTTTTCATACGGATCCCTAACGTTTTTGAAAATATTCTATAGCCTATGTTCATCAGGGATAATGTATAATTCTAATGGTAAAAGAATTTTTCAAA
The DNA here is from genome assembly GCA_028551675.1 of Tineola bisselliella. Lineage (NCBI taxonomy): Eukaryota > Metazoa > Arthropoda > Insecta > Lepidoptera > Tineidae > Tineola > Tineola bisselliella. The sequence goes on from JAPWLS010001655.1 coordinate 458,926, forward strand.
TCGGTCCAGTATTTTCGGAGCCTATTCAATACATACAAACAAACAATCAAATGTTTCCTCTTTATTATATTAGTATAGACCTATTGATAATTTATTTTTAAGTATGCAAGTCGGGTATAGGCCCACAGTTTGCTCACTCATTCGCCTATGTCCACTTTGTTATTTTATTGCTACTTCGGCGAGATAGCTTGTTTCAAAAACACCCTCTCGCCTAACCACAAACCTAACTTAAATTAAAGATATTTTTTCTTTGTTATTTTCGCTTCCTTCACTACCTACCCTTTAGGGAGACGTCGTGAAAACAATGTTTAAGGTAATGTTTTAAATATATAGCTATTATGTAATTCATCCAATCCCAATAGGATTTTAGTATTGGGACATATAGAGTATGTCAAAGTAAATAGACAAAAAAGTAATTTACGAAGTCTCAAAAGTGAAGAATAGCCAATCACAGGGAAAGTATTAAAGCAGCCATTCTCAAAGTGTGTTCCGCGGAAACCTAGGGCTAAAATACTGCAAAAAATACCTACCAAAGGGAGATTATAAGGTTACATCTAAATATTCCAACTAAATATTACGTAATATGATTATTCATAAATACATATAAATCAGTTTTTTATAATTATATAAAGGCTTTTTCTTTCGCCAAAAAAGTTTGAGAACCGCTGTAGTAATAAATATCGTACGAAGTAATGGTCAATAACTTGTCGTCAGGTTGCACTATCACCACCTACAGGGGGTTAATTGTTACCAGCACATAGCTACAGGGGGTCCTGCACAGGGTTTTCAATGCAATACAGGCGACTTTTATAAATTAACAATCTTACCGTACTACGAAGATATTTAAAGGCATATGACTAGAAGAAATCATTAAAAACTCGCTAATCATAGTGTTTACGGCGTAATTAAAAAACCAAACGCTCGGTTCATATATGTGTTTATTTTGTTTATTCCCTTATGCTATGGTCCCTGCCAAACGCCGTGATGTTCTTAAACAACAGTGGCGACATCTATCCGTGAAATAAATAACTATAATATTCGGATAGATGGCGCCACTGGACATAATAATAATAATAATTAAACACATAGCAATATTACAATACATATAAACAATACATACATACATACAACAATACATATATACAATTATATAAACAATAGTACAATATAATATTAGTATTAGTGACGTATTTAATATATTTTTTTTTAGTATTAAGTTAGTATTTTGATTGCATTACTGGATTAACTCGGAAGTAGTCATCTTTTTAAAACGAAATAATGGAAATGAATGTCTTCTTCATAGTAGCGTTAGTCTCCACTTCAAAGTGTGGTCATTTGCGCGTATCCCTTACTAATATAAATGTGAATGTGAGTTTGTTTGTTACGTTTTCACGCAACAACTACTTACACCGATCATCATGGAACTTTGTGCACATGTTTTTGGAGGTACTAGAAGTAATATAGGATACTTTTTATTAAAAAAGAAATAATTTTTTACTATGGTTGTTGGCGATCGCAACCTCCTTTTGATTTTTATAAATTATATTAAATTTTATGAAGAAAAAAAACAACTGTCAATGTCAAGCGGTCCTAATAAAAACTGAAAAGCGAAAAGTGGATTTTTCTTTTACACGGACTCAAATATATAATATATTGCGAAATAGCAGCAATAATAGTTTCCAATTGACTATAGTTAGTATGATCTCTGATACTTATTTAATGACTTAAATGCGAGCGAAGCCGGGGGTAAAAGCTAGTGTTTATATAAACAAGTCAATTATAATTGCATCCAATGCAGCTCTATACAAATATTTGTAGTATTATTTCTGTATTTTCTTTATTATTTTATGATTGAAGAGATAGTTGAGAGACCCATATTGCCACCCATCTCTCTGCGTTTAGTGATGTACTATTTTTTATCGATATCGATAATTGTTTTTGCAAATTCTAATAGCGAGATAAGGGTGTAATTTTAGTTTAAAATATATTGGATTATTCATCTTATTATGTTCTTAATGGAAAATCTACTCAATTCTTCACTCATATTAACAGAATATGTTTGTCTCTTTCCTTTTCATATAAATAAAATGAAACAAAATTATATTAAAACAATTATTAGTTAGGTAACTCAAATAATGATAAAAGTTGTAATTAAATAGAATATATATAAATGACAATAATAATAAATTCGAATAAATGTTTTTTTTAATACAAACCTTTAAGTTTTTTTTTTACTTGAAATAATTCCACTATCGATATCGAGTAAGATTAGTGTTAGACATCACTAGTAGCACAATCTCTCTGCTGACGCTCACACTATTTACTTTTAGGTAAAAACGAACGCGGAGAGCATAACAGAAGCAAGAAGAAAAAGCTTTCAAAAATAAAAAAACAAAAATAAACCATGTCGAAAAAAACGAAACGCAAAATCATATTTACAATATGCAAATTTTAATGCATTTTACTAAAAGGAAAACGATTTGTAAGTGACTTTTTTTTAATTTCCACTTCAAATCTAAAGTCACTACTTCTTGATAACATCTAGGTACAAGTAATTTGGTTATATATTTCATTTAAACATGTTTTTTTTAAAAAGGTTTAGTTATGTTATGTAGGGAAAGGTATTTCTCTATGTTACGAGTTAAATCAAGGGCAGTAGGATGCCTTTTAAAAAAGAGTTTATTTTTTAAAAGCGTGTAGTCAACTAGCAACTAGCTACAACAATAGTTAACTAGCTACAACAATAGTTAACTAGCTACAACAATAGTTAAATAGCTACAACAATAGTTAACTAGCTACAACAATAGTTAACTAGCTACAACAATAGTTAACGAACTATGCCCACCTTTCTTAAAACTAACTTAAGACTATTAACATGGTTTTATTTGATAAGCTGAGGATGCTTAATTAGGATAGTTTTTGAATGGGATCCTTACGTAACCAGGGGGGCTACTCAGGTATATCCGAAGTTTTGTGATACGGCCGTCACCTCTGTAGCTTACATTAATATCAACTTTACGACGTTAAAATAGATCTTTATGTCGACCCAAGTTTAAAAATTATTATGTAAAGACTTTAGGTAGTAATTTAATTTCGGGTTGATGTCGAGGCTTCAGAATAAGGCTTCGAAATTATTTTGTTTAAAACCGACGTGGATTATTTAATTTACGACGAGTTCTGCCAAAGTTCCGACGTATACGGACGGATAATTAAAACGATTGTATAATAATAAATTCATTTACACACACATGGAATATAATTAGTTCACATACTATTGACTTTCAGACCCAATGTACTGTTATATAAACGCGTAGATATTTATAAAAAAATTAGAGATGTGCCGATTATGACTTTGGCCGACTAGCCGACTAGCCGATTAGTCGGTTGTAAATAAGCCTAATCGGCAGACTAATCGGCCAAGCCGACTACGGTTTAGGGGATTCCCGTGACGCTTCGTTTACAGCTGATTCGTTGCAATTTCAATCACTACTGACATGTGGATAAATAACAAAAAAAGTTTTTTGAGTTTTACAGCTCACTAGTTTGACGATAGTTTCAAATATCATCACGCAGTATTGCAATATATGTCATTAAATATTATGTTGATTTGTTTTTTAATTAAGATACTAATTTTGTTTGATAAATGTCATCAATATATTTTCTTTACAAGGAAGTAACACATATATTTTATTGAGAAATAGACACAAAGTAAGAAGCCGGATAGTCGGCTTTACCGACTAGTGGCCGACTAGTCGGAACATCTCTAAAAAAAATACTAAATACGTCTAAGCCCATTAATGGTTGACGGTAAACTGAGAAACTACCCTCAATACATTATATATACCTACCCACTTTTAATATAATATTATTGAATTTAAAATACGTTTATTTTGAAGTAATTACATGATAGTAAACTAGACACAAAGGCAACAATTAATATATAATTGGGCAAAACCAATTTGGGATTACCTCGTTAAAGATTAGAAGTTTAATTTTCTGCTATTTAAAATACCTACTAATACTATATATAAATAATACTATCGCTTGTACGCTTTATTATGGGCGATATACTGAAAAAAGGGGCGGGACGAGTTTGTTTTTAAAGGAGGTCGCAGTCTGTTGAAAAATAATGAATAATTTCGGGATCAGCTTGGAAGTAGCCGGGATAATGAGAGGAGTGTGTCCTGTTAATTTGAACAGAGCACGTTCGTCTCCTCAAGCCGGCATAGTGGAGTCGACTGTTGTCTATGCTCATGGACCGCACTCTAGCTTAACATCAGGCGGAGTGTGGTCATATGCTGGGCTATCAATAAAATATATATGTATAAGATGTAATGTGTGGGGAGTCGCAAGACTTTTTGCTTAACTTTTTGGCTTTTACATGGGTCGTGACATAAAAATGGTTAAGAAACGATGGTCTAAACTAAGACCGCTAATGACTAATTATATTGTCATAATAATAAAATTCAGTAAATACTATGATAGCACATGCATAGGAAAGAGCTTAAAATAATAATTAATAAAACAATAATTCAGTATATGTCACGTAAGAATGTCTACAGAGGCTCACTGAATGCTGGCGTCTTGTAAAACGTGGCACAACACTTTCGTAGTATAAACCGGACTACTACTTCGACAAAATATTGTCTTTCTGCTATGTAATAACATCTTTTTAATTAGTTCATATATCCCAATATATCGTCCCATTTTCAAACTTCAGGTCTCATGGGATGGGACTATTGTTTGCAGATAATTTTTATGTATATTTCATATTTGATATGAAATCATTGGTCCGCTGGGCCAATCATCGTAGTATATCAATGTAGTTCCTAGCGTCTTCTTCAGTATGTATGTGTAATTGAATGTGTTTATTAAAAAATGTGAGCCGTCACGGGACGCCTGGCAGATGTGAAACGTCGAGTTTATTCAAGTCATATGCGTAAAAGACAAGATTACAACAGGAACTAATTATTGCTTAATGAAACAATTAAATACTATGAATTTTTTACAGAAAATTATGACTATTTATTTAAGAAACATTTATTTATATTAAATACAAAAATTAAAAATTCGAAAACTTCTTAAATGATATAGATTTCAGAAATAACTCGATAAAATAAACTCGTCGCCACGGCAAGCGTTGCCACACTGTACACTCTACTATATATAGACTGTATATATACTTTAGTATAGCGTGGCAAGCGTCGCCACGCCAACGATCCCGTTTATACCCGCGCCAATAGATGTTTCACATCAAAAAATTCTATTTCAGATAACGCGTTTTCCAAAACATCACAATAAATTGTATTTACTAATCGAATTCAATGAATCGTAAATCACCTTCTACAATATATTGAAACTGAATATTCGATTAAATATTGTTAAATCATTTGCATATCTTATTTTCTGTATAAAATGTATTGAATATTTTTTTTACCTAAAATGAACTTGAATTTTATTTATGTATACATATTCAATAGAAATCACAAGAATAATTCGTTCTGTGTAATGTAGCATTCAAGGCTTTCGAGCTTTAAGAAAATAAAAAAAATCGGTTGTCTGTAAAGTCGGTTTACTGACGATAGTTGAACGTGACAACGTCTTAAGAAAATACTGATGGAATGGTAGCATTTTTCAAAAGAAAATTTTAATTTCATTTGTTTAATAGATTTGTATGTATATTGCTTAATATACAAGAAAACACTGACCAATGTCACGAGCCGCCTCTGAAGAGCTCACTCAAGTAGGAGAGAGACGGATGTCGAACGCTGCCGAACGCGAAGGCCGATTGTGCCTCTTTGTCGCTCGTTCCGCGCTCTCGCTTGCACTCCAAGGCTTACATGGAACGCCTCAGAGCGAGGTAACGCCGCATGAGTCATGTTTTTTCGTGCGTGCAGCCGGCTCAATCGAATTATAAGACGTCGTCACGTCAAAAATAAAATATAACTATTTTCAAGCTTCAGGTCTCACTAAGCTGGTATAGCGGATGGGACTATTGTTTGTGGATAATTTTTACGTATATTTTATATGCTATGCGCTAGGCCAATCATTGTAGTATATCAATGTAGTTCCATTTTAAATAAATTCCATTGAAAAACACGTTATTTCCAATTTTCATAATATAATAATAAATATTTATTATACAATCACCTTGAATTGGGACCCTATATGATATAGGTACAAAGATAACAGAAACATAAACCTAAGAAAATTTTATTTAAGAACTTAACTTGATCCTTGAGCTTAAAACAAAACACGTGCTGCGAAATATGCTTAAAAAAAGTTTTGGGAAAAAAATTGTGTCTTCAAGAAGAGGCCCATAGAGGGTCATTCCCTGAATACATAATGAATTTTGTAACAACATCATTCCGGGATAAATCCGGGAATTATGCGGCGTTTAAGTTTTACAGGTGGGCGGTTTTAAAACAAACTTAATTATAATCATATTTGGAATACTAATATGTGTCTGTGTGTAATAAGTTGCTTACATAAACAAAACATAGTATATATATATATACTTTAATAGCTTCAAAATATATGAAATGAAATGAAATGAAAATCGTTTATTAGCTAGCATAGGCACTAAAGGCGTGCGCTTGCTCATCGTAAGACTCTACAATGGCTTCGGAAAGACGTATGACGAGAAGAAGACCACAAGTAACACACCAATCATAGCCTATACAAAAAATAATTTGAAATACAAAAAAAAAATATAATAAATAACCAAAAAAAAAAACTCAATTTTCTTTCAGAAAAAAAAAGTAAATAACAATTCATGTAACATAATTCTCAATAATACATAATTCACAAGAATTAAAATTAGATGAGATCCACGGTGCAACCACACAGGTGTCAGCCCACAAATAAATCTGCATCTCATGAAAAATGGTTTCTGAGATATTCAATACAACAACGAAGAATCTACACAAACAAACAAATGCACAATAATAACTTTAAATCACTCTCCTGTAAAATTTCGATTTTGTACATTCTACCCGCATTAATAGAACCTGACGGTATATTGAAAAAAAAAACACTTGCAAAATATAAACAATTTATATGTGGCGGTCGATTCTACAAGCCGAAAATACTTATTTAAGAAGATTTGAGGTTTTGACATTTAGTCTGTCAGTGTCATCTTTCTTGTTTCTTCTGGTCTTTCTGTTGCCACAATGCATTGTGATAATTATATTTTTAATCCATTTTAATCAGCAATATTATTTCACACAAGTTTATCTAAATATTAATATACAAATTAATGCTAAAATTAAAAAAAAATATTAATGTCAAATTTCGCATAAAAATCTGATTTTTTATTTTACCAAATAAAAGAGAATTAGTATATCCTTGTCTTTAAAGAGCTTAATTTTGGGTTAAGCTACCTACTAACATGGGATTTCATTTAATTGACACAAAAAAGTTCTTTATTTACAAGCGTTTCTGCCTACACCGGTTGGGACATGTGCGTTAGGTTACAAATTAAAAATGTTAAAATTTACCAAAAAATTAATGTAACAATTTAAATAATCAAATCATCCCTACTAATATTATAAATGTGAATGTGAGTTTATTTGTTACGCTTTCATGCAACAACTATTGGGTTGTTCGGAAAGTAATTTCGTTTTTTCCTGATAGAGGATTTAATTGTATTTTTTTGCACCCAACTTCATACTTAAGCCGTATAATTTTTATATGCTTTGAGAGCTCATATAGCAAGGCTTGTGTGTGAAAAATTGCAATTAATTCTACGCAGTAGTTTTTGGTTGGTGCCCTTTTCAATATGGAGAGCGATAAGCAGCATTTTCGACATATCTTACTGTTTTACTACAGAAAGGGTAAAAATGCTGTTCAAGCCAGAAAGAAATTGACCGATGTGTATGGAGAAGGTGTGTTGACAGTACGCCAGTGCCAAAACTGGTTCGCTAAATTTCGATCTGGCAATTTTGATGTCGAAGATGCACCACGTTCGGGAAAGCTGATAAAGACGCGATAAAGGCATTAGTTAAGGTTAAATTTATCAAATTCAACAGTTTATGACCACTTGAAAGGCCTGGGATTATCCTCGAAGCTCGATGTATGGGTTCCCCATGTTCTCACAGAGAGAAATCTGTGTCGCCGCATTGACGTCTGCGATTCGCTTCTCAAACGTCACGAAAATGATCCGTTTTTGAAGCGCATCATCACTGGGGACGAAAAATGGGTTGTATACAACAACGTCAAGCGCACGAGGTCATGAAGCAAAAAAGATGAATCTGCTCAAACCATTTCCAAAGCCGATATTCACCAAAAAAAGGTGATGCTGTCTGTTTGGTGGGATTTTAAAGGAATCGTTTTTTTTTGAGCTCTTACCGGATAACACAACGATTAATTCGGAAGTCTACTGTCATCAGCTGGACAAACTGAATGATGCACTTCAACAGAAAAGGCCAGAAGTAATCAACAGGAAAGGTGTAGTGTTTCACCAAGACAACGCGAGACCTCACACAAGTTTGGTCACTCGCCAAAAGCTTTTACAGCTTGAATGGGATACAATGCCACACCCACCATATTCTCCAGACCTGGCACCATCGGATTATTATTTGTTCCGGTCACTCCAAAATTTTTTAGATGGTAAAACCTTCACCTCAAATGAGGAGGTCAAAAACCACCTCGATCAGTTTTTTGCCAGCAAAGACCAAAAATTTTATGAGCATGGAATTATGCTACTGCCAGAAAGATGGCAAAAGGTGTTGGACCAGAACGGCCAATATATAATTTAATAAAGTATTTGTTTATTATACGAAAACTGTCTTTCATTTCCACAAAAAAAAACGAAATTACTTTCCGAACAACCCAATACTTAACCGATCATCATGCAACTTTGTACACAAATTTTTGGAGGTACTATAACTAACATAGGATACATTTTATTTAAAAAAAAAAATGTTTTACTATAGTTTCCAATTGACTATAGTTTCAGCTGTTTGGAATTTTTCTATATATATTTTTATTTCCGTCTGTCATTTTTAAATATGCAGTATAAAACTATTTGAATTTTTGAGGTTAGGTTTGTCATGTCAAAAAAAACCAACTAAATCTTACTGAATATAAAAAACCTAAACAAAAGAAGCTTTCTATCCGTAATACTTATCATAGAAGAAAATAACCTAATTAATAGAATAGCCCACGCAGCTCCAATTATGTCCTGCATGCATTAGACCAGTGATTCCCAAACACTTTTGTGTGCTACGAAATTCTAAAAGTGTGCCGCCAAATTTTAGATGTAGTAATGTTAATATTATTATATAATATGTTTTAAAAAATCTTGTTTTCTTTGTGTGCCGAAACAAAAAAAAAGGTTGGAAATCACTGCATTAGACCCAACACAAACTCATATTGATTTTCAAATGCGTATTTCTGTTATAATTGTTTTGTTAATTAATATGAAACACGCGTTTGTAATAACCACGGAACGCGTTCTACGTCAAAAATACACGCTCAATTAACGTCAAACGCAACTGACAACGCCATAAATGTACTGTGAGACATCTATTCTTTATAACATCTTAACGACATCGTTAACACACAAAATACCGTTGCATGTATGGGTAAATAATTTTCAAAGAAAACAACTTTACTATAGCGAATTTATTATTTTTGTAATATAAAAAAAAAATACTTTCATATATTTTAAATTAACATATGATTCTACTACCCACCTACAGAGGGCGCTTATTGAAAATTTAACACGCCTATATTTTGATAACAAGATTCTAACTAACTAATTCTAACCTTAGACAGTAACAAACATCAGTATAAACATTGAGAAATATTTTGCCAGTTAAATAGAATGCAACCCCCTCTTGTGGTCAATACTGACCTCGGACTCGTGTCTGCCGGATGAGGAAAACCACTCTATTCCACGTCAGACCGTCTTCTCAGATACCATGATTTCGATTACACAATAACAAACAATGCAATTCGAATTGGTATCACAAACAATTGTGCAATTTTGTTTTGCTATTTTTAGAACCATTGTAATATATTGAAGGCTTTTGCTTTTACAGCAACATACGTAGCTGCCTTCCTCAATAGACAACCTATACAATCAAAGGAAATTATTTAAAATTATTTTGCTTATAATTCCCGCTACATTAGGTCAACGAAGGAAAATAACTTGTCTCGACGCGTTTCGCCACTTCACGTGGCATCATCAGGATACGTGTGGTCGCATAGGCTTCGCTTCGACGCGACACAAAGTAAATGCCTGAAACAATTAATTATAACCTATACAATGTTGAATGAAATAATATTAAAATACTTTTATTTCTCAAGACTAGTGGACACATATATACATACACACGTTGGGGCTTTTTATTATTGTTATCGAAATACTTGTCATGATTTCTCAGGTTATATTGAACTGATTTGTTTGAAATTTGGTGTGAGTATATTTTTAAAAATAAATATGCTAATAAAAAATACTTAAAATTAATGCCTCTAGACAAGAATACCCCTTCAAAAACTTTGCGCTGAACGCTGAAACAAGTGACTCAACACTGGCATAGTCATTGGTTGTTAATAAAAAACTACTCAAGTAAAACTAACTTAATATACATACATACATATGTATGTATGTATGTATGTATGTATATATATATATATATATATATATATATATATATACTTCTATACTAATATTATAACGAGAAAAAATTTGTATTTTTGTATGTTTGTAAAGAATTAGCTCAAAAACTACTGAACCGATTTCAAAAATTCTTTCACCATTTGAATGCTACATTATTACTGATCAATATAGGCTGTATAAATTACAGGAAAAAATAAGGATCCTTATTAAAACTACGATAATGTTGCCAAAAATTGCCATAAAATGTCTTTCATCGCATGCGCTGCGAAAACTATTGAAGATAGAACAAAAAAATGTTCTACAATATTAAAGAACATATCAATATCTACAAAAAATATCTAGATAGTATATGTCTAACTATTGTAGTTATGTCACTATAACTGCATTTTAACATTTTAAAAGTTATTAGAAATTTTGACCAAAAACAGACCGAAGCGAACCTTTGCATTGATCCTTATTCAAATAAATCATTTGCTAAGCAATACTGTTTCTAAAAATTCTAAATATTTAATAAGTAAATGTTTCAGACGAACAACAATCTACGGAACCACAATAACCAGAAAAAATATACAAACTTAACAATGTTTCAGCTACTTTTTTTCTCTCAGAAGAATATAGTTGGTGCAGTGTTGATTTTAAAGCAGATACTTCCTTGCTACGTCTGGGATTGGGTCGTGATAACAACAGTTTTATTTCAGAATTTAATATTTGCTGGTAGCCGCTGTAATCTGGTGTAGCAGCGATTTTAATCTGAACACTTATTCTTGATATTTAATTGAGAACGGATTTGAATTTTTATACTTTTGCGTTATTTTGCGAAAATCCATATTAAAGGAAATTACTGATTGACTAGTTAGTCGTCGAGGCGAAGCCGAAGCGACCACACGTATCCTGATGATGCCAAGTGAAGTGACGAAACGCGTTGAGACAAGTTAATGAATGTTGGTGGAGGTTATTTTCCTTCATCGACCTAATGTAGCGGGAATTATAAGCAAAATAATTTTAAATAATTTCCTTTAACGGCCAAGTAATTTATGAAAAAGTTTTCTAAATATTTAAATGGGAAGTTGACGTCACTAGAGTATTCTTTATGTCGATTATGACAATATAAAATTTAACAATACTACCTTTACTCATTGTTTCAGGTTTCAGGTTGTGTATATGTAAAAAATTAAATTAAATTATGCTTTTCGTTTACCGAACAAATAACTAAATACTGTTACAATAAAACACAAGAATAACACCCCAGTTCGTAGTTAGAATTTTAATCCGAATTGCATCGTGAACAGATGTACTTTGCCGCGATTTTCTGCACTCTCAACAGGGTATCCGTAAATTGCTTTGTTCTTTTGCATTGAACTTGTTCTAGCTTCAAATGATCAATCAATACAATTTCTTTACTTGTATAATATTACTTAAATGATGTCACTAATTTTTAAAAGAATCTAGATTAAATAAAAAAAAGTATGTTCAAAGTTTTTTCATCTAATTCCACCCCATAATATCTAAGCGAAACACGTGACGACGTGCGTGCGTTCCCACAAAAGCCTTATTAGAAATGAAAGGAGTTTTTAAAAGAAAGGCTCTCACGCGTTCTACCCGAGAGGCTCATTCTGAGAACCTTTCATTTATTGAGTCACAGTATAAAACGAACTGAAAATAAAGTATAAATGAAAATTTATATTAAAAAAAAGTTTAGTGGTACATATATATATACTAGCTTTTACCCGCGGCTTAGCTCGCATTTAAGTCATTAAATAAGTATCAGTAAGATCTAAAATATAATAAATGACACCTAACCTCAAAAATTCCAAACAGCTGAAACTATAGTCAATTGGAAACTATAGTAAAAAATAATTTTATATTTTTCTAATAAAAAAAATCCTATGTTACTTGTAGTACCTCCAAAAATATGTGTACAAAGTTTCATGATGATCAGTTAAGTAGTTGTTGCGTGAAAACGTAATAAACAAACTCACATATATATATATATATGTAGTTGGCAATAAAACACAGATAGTAATAAAGTCCTCTCAGAAAGGGTAAAAGCAGTTTCTTTTTTATCAGCAATATTAATTGGCTCGCAGCAGTATTGGAGTAATTCTTTTAATTTATCGCTTTTAGGAGTACGTTGGTGTATGTGTGTCTTAATAAATTCAAACTTTCTTTATTTTTTACCACTTTATTACTTTTTTTACGAATTAATATGAATTACAAATGCGAACTTAAAAATAAAAACGTAATATTACTTTAACAAAAAACAATTGAAAAACAATTGAATAACTGACAGCCCTTTTTAGCGCCAAAATTAGGCTTAGACATCGAATTCCGTCTGAACACCAAGTCTTTTTGTTTTTATCAGCGGTAAGACCAAATCATACAAGGAAAAGGGTTTATAAAAACAATCTTTACTAGTGTTTATTACAGAACCCAATTTAAATATTTAATTTAATTATATTATAAGCTGTTCCGTGATACTTCCGAACGCGTCCACATAATTAAATTTGTTTTCTTTTGTTTTCATTAAAACACTCTACACAGCTTGTTAATATATAACTCTAGTTATCTTTTTTAAATTGAATAGATGCATGACTCCATGGATACTTAGTCCTTTTGACATGAAAGAAAAAAAAAAGTTAAAGAAAATATTATATACACATAAGATAAGATTGAATAAAAGGCGACCTTATCTTTACCAGGCAACCAAACTTTGAGTAGTAGGATGCAAAATAGTACTAGCTTTTACCCGCGGCTTCGCTCGCATTTAAGTCATTAAATAGGTATCAGTGATCATTACACAAAAGCTAGTAATAAATAAATAGAAATAAATAATATTTGCAGCACAACCCCATTATCAGTATGTTGATAAGGATTAAATAAAGATAATAATTTAAATATAATTAATTCGCGAAAATCATAACATATTAAACATTTATTTGGAAGCCAACAGCACATCAAATTGTTTATGGTTATTAAAATAATATTTGCATTTTAATGTAATAACATATTTTGTAAGTGATTTCCCATTGAACCAGACGTTTTCGGCCCATTTCGAAATATCATTAATTCCATGATCGTTGAAAAACTCTGTCAGTAAATGTAGTTGGTTGAAGTCTTCTATTTCTGTACAGCATTTATCCATTTTGTATTTCTTCTGATAAAAAAGTGCGTTAAGTAAGTTAATTGAACACCTAGATCTCTTTTTTTAAATTTTTCAAATACTTTTTACTTTATAGGTTCAAGGTTTAAGACATTTATTTCCTCAAAAAGAATTACATTAAATATATCTTATTATACTAGTATATTGACAACATCATCACAAGGCACTCAGACCCATTATATGTTTTTTCAATTCATATTTAAACCTAATAATATTTTTAATATTAGATATATTAATCGGCAATTCATTACAGACTGTATAGATTTATTTTAAATCAATCTTAATTCCATAAGTGTTTTACAAATCAATCCCAGGTTCTATTGTTAGTTCGAATAAATATTAATATAATTTCATTAATAAATGTATTAGTTTCGTGTTTTCTTTGTCCTAGTATTTTTCTAACTTTATAATAAATTCGTCCCGTGGGCCGAGTATGTCGGTCGTATTGTGAAAACGTGTTGGTACTAGTTGATTACTGCGTGCGATGGTGCGCAAAGCAATCGGTCTGTTATTAATTATATTGTACCTTTAACATTAATTGCAAACTCGACACTATCATCATATTTAAATTTTAAAATTCAAAGTGAATTACTTTTGATGGAGGAACACATAGACCTGATTTCTGTACTTCTTTTTGTATTTTAATGGACTTATAAATGAACTTGATATAATTTTATGTAGTAAATATCTTTGTAAATGTTTATATGATATTTTAGATAACTAATATTAGAATGTAATTTAAAATTGATATGTATATAATACATATTTAACCAATATTATTTTTTAATAGAAAAGTGCGTAACATCATACTGAGTTCCAGGTCGAGTTGTCGATGTAGTCTAAGTGGCCAAGTAGAAGTGGAATTAGGCCTAGGCAGATCGCTTTTGGCGCATGTTTGATTCGTTATGGACAATCTCCACCACAAATGATAGGACAAACTGATATACTAGAAACGAGCTTGTCATTTATAGAATTTTGGGTAAACCTAATTTATAGCAACAATTATATAAAAATTCAAATGATTACATACCTTCTCATTACTATGCAAATAGGATTAGAATGTAATTGTATTTTGCTACGCCGCCACGGAATATCGTAGCAATATGCTACAAGACTACGAAACGACGTAGACGTACGCTACGCGAATTTTAGGGCGCTTTGCTACGAAAATATGTATTTGCTTTTACTTTAATGTTTACTAATTTGGTTTCATATTATGAAATAATCATTGGAAGGCTACAAAGCCTCTGTCGGATTAACATAATCGAAATAAACGCGATAGTAAATCGTATATAATATTTTAAATTGGGTAAATATAATTGGTTGTTTCAGGCGTTACTTTGCGGAAATCCATATTAAAGGAAATTATTTAAATTGAAGTGAAAAGCGAAGTGGCGAAACGCGTCGAGACAAGTTATTGAATGTTGGTGGAGGTTATTCTCCTTTATCGACCTAATGTAGCGGGAATTATAAGCAAAATAATTTCCTTTAAATTGGGTAAATTATGTTGTCAAATAAATTCAGATATCACTGCTTGGTAATTTGCCTGATTGTACCTGAATGATATATTCCTTGCTCGTAAAGCATACAGCGATTCCTACAATCCTATTCACAAGAAAGTTTGGTTAAAGTACAGCGTCGACCACCGAAGGAAAGTCCAGTCTCAAAACTAGTACACAATAGCCCCTTAAAGCCTCTCGAATATGCAGTCCAAGTTTGTTTAAGATTTCCTGGTTGGCCAGCAAAACGGCCGGGCACAATACATCACAAACAAAACCCAGGGACTGTCATCGCAAAACTTATGTGCAAAGCAACGAGTTCCGAGTTGTTCATACATACGTTATGAGTGGATGAAGCTTTTGTAGGCTTTGCTCTGAATACAGGCTTATTGTTATTATATTATACTCATTGTTTATGATAATATGAATACATATTGTTTGAAAAATGATTTCAAAGATTGGCGTACGTCAGTATTTAAGGTTACACAAAAATACAAATCTTTCCTCTTTATAATCCCTACTAATATTACAAATGTGAATGTGAGTTTGTTTGTTACGTTTTCACGCAACAACTACTTAACAGATCATCGTGAAACTTTGTACGCATATTTTTGGAGGTACTAGAAGTAACATATGATACCTTTTATTTAAAAATAATATATTTTTTTCTATAGTTTCTAACTGACTATAGTTTGAGCTGTTTGGAATCATATTGATTCATTTCTATTGAAATGATCTCTGATACTTATTTAATAACTTAAATGCGAGCGAAGCTGCGGGTAAAAGCTAGAATTAGTATATCTATACTAATATAATAAAGAGGAAACATTTGATTGTTTGTATGTAGGCTCTGAAAATACTGAACCAATTGGAAAAATGGATTCACCATTAGAATCCTACATTATCCCTGGTAAACATAGGCAATAGAATATTCCCAAAAACATTTGGGATCCACATGAAAATATCAGCAATGTAACCCAAAGTGTGAAAATAATCATTATATTGCGCACATTGAGGAAATTATTGACATTAGAGCAATGTGATGTACTACAGTTTTACAGAGGACATCAGTATCTACAAAAAAATTTGCGATACCATATGTCTACCTATTACAGCTATGTCACAATAACTACTTTCTCATGTTAAAATATGCAATAGTATATTTATACTATAAAAATCTCGAAAACAGCTTGAGGAGGTAGTTTTATAGTTAGTAGATAGCTAAGAACGGATTTTGCGACAGATGTGTGATAGGCATTTTCTGTTGACTGAAATATGAAACATTAAACTTCATAGTACTTTATATCTTCATTATTACGCGCACGAAGTCGCTGGCAACAGCTAGTATAAAATATATGTAATATAGTTATGACGTCATTGTTTCTTCTCTACCTACACATGTGTAAGGTAAATGTTTTCAGAGGATCTGAAATCACGCGATCAGTATATTAGGAGCACATGTTACTGTTTCCTTTGGACTTCCCACGCATACTAACTTGTGCCAACATGCGAATGTATATAAATCGTAGAGTTGTATATGTGATTGCTTTGATTGCAGTATGATAATATATTTTTGTTTTGAACTGAAAATTAATACGCCGATGTAATTGGTTGATTAGTCACATATAAATGTACTAGCTTTTACCCGCGGCTTCGCTCGCATTTAAGTCATTAAATAAGTATCAGAGATAATTTCAATAGAAGTGAATCAATATAACTATATGTTCTTGCTTGGCTGGGATTATCAATTTGTAAAAATTACTACATAAATACAATGATGTTTCCTAACCTCAAAAATTCAAGTAGTTTTATACTGCATATATAAAAATGACAGACGGAAATAAAAATAAATATAGAAAAATTCTAAACAGCCGAAACTATAGTAAAAAAAAATAATATTTATTTTTAAATAAAAAGTATCCTATGTTACTTCTAGTACCTCCAAACATATGTGTACAAAGTTTCATAATGAACCGATCATAAGTAGTTGTTGCTTGAAAACGTAACAAACAAACTCACATTCACATTTATATTAGTAAGGGATATATAAATATATCAGCTATAACAACAGTTGAATGAAGGGTAGAACTGACATTTTCAGATGTTTTAAATTAATTTTTTTTTCCAAACCAAATAAATTTTTTTTATTTTAGATAGGCCTTTTAGGCTTTTGCGTATAGTCGAAATTTATGTGATTTCTTAAAGGCATATGACTAGAAGAAATCACAAGAAACTCGCCCATCATAGCCTGTACAATATACATATGTAATGTTAGTAGGTACATTTATGCTTAGCTTGAAATTAAGCGATTTAAAAAAATAATGTTTTCCTATGGCTATTTTCTTACGTTGAAGTTTTTGACGTGACAACGTCTTATAATTCGATTGAGCCGGCTGCACGCACGAAAAAACATGACTCATGCGGCGTTACCTCGCTCTGAGGCGTTCCATGTAAGGCTTGAAGTGATCTTGATCTTGATCAATTTCATTGTGATTTCCAATTACCTCCTTCTCTATATACATACAAATCTATTAAACAAATGAAATTAAAATTTTCTTTTGAAAAATGCTACCATTCCATCAGTATTTTCTTAAGACGTTGTCACGTTCAACTATCGTCAGTAAACCGACTTTACAGACAACCGATTTTTAAGTATGTTTGCTTGTGTAGTCTTGTCTTTACATAATGTTTATAATTTATCTTGTGGTTTGTTCAAATCTTGTTTAGTGGCAACTGTAATAATAATAATATTAAAATTCTTTATTTGTAAAAGTTTTACAAATTGGCGAACTTAATGCCTAAACGCATTTTCTACCAGCCAACCGGTCTGGAGAAATAATTGAAGAAAAGTAGTGCAAAGAAGGAAGTTGTATAGAGGATATTTGGTTTGTTTATGAATATTAATATTACAAATAATAAACCACTACATAGTATAATATATACATAAATACAGAAAATGATTAATAAATAATTTGTGTAATCTTCTATATATATATATAAATAAGTGGCACTTTTCGTTGTAATTTTATAACTCAAGAACGGGCTCACCTATCCAAACCAAATGTTTAGGCTTTGTTCGGACTATTTAGTAGATGGTTTATGTGAAGTTTGCACAAAATCGGTAGAGCGGTTCTTCATTTGTCGCAGTTTTTGTAACAAATTAATTCAATAAATGGCGGATTGTGCTGTCAAATTGAAACTATTTTCAGTGTTGACAGTAATTGAAACTTTTTATGTCATTCATGCTGTTTGATGCATGAATTTGATGTTCCAATTAATTTTTTTTAAATATTTCACTTTATACGTAGCGAAGCACGTACCGAGCCGCTAGTAAATTATAGATATTTTGTAATAAATAAATAAATAGTACGTGTCATGTATTTTTTTGTCTAATTAATAAGTGTTGGAATAGCGATTTTTTTAATAACTGTACATATGATTCGATTGAAACTTAATGAATAATTGCCGCCAAAACGGGGCAAAACACGAGTTTGGTACAATAATTAAAATTGAATTAACGGGCAACATCGAATGTCGTAATTAATTATGAATTATAATTAGTGTACGAAGTTTCATTCGGCTTAATAATGACATCAATTAGAAACGTGCATGTAGGTTTCGGTAGCTAAATTTGATAAGCTTCACTGCTGGATTTTCACTTCAGTTGCTTTAGAGGTAACGTATGTTTTAAGTGTGTATAAGTGGGTGTGTGTTTTGTGTATATAATTTAGTTGTTAGGCGATTGGTAACACGAAATCTATTTAATTCTGTTTGCTGTTTTCGTTTGATTACCTATCTAATTAGTGTTGTGTCATTTTATTTATGTCTAATTTGAATTAAATTAACTCAATGATCAATAGCCTCTATAGAACCTTTAGATTCGTGCGCATAGTCAGAAAGGTATAAAACGAGAGGAAATCACAAGAAACTCGTCAATCATATACTTATATGTTAAAAAAGACTAAAAACATTGATTTTATTTATTTTTACAACAATATCATTCGCTAATTTACGAGTTTCTTGTGATATACGAGTTTCTTGTGATATTCTTCTCGCCATACGCCTTCCCGAAGTCACGATAGAGTCTAACGATGAGCAAGTGCACGCCTTAACAATTGTATTTTTAGGTTATTTTTCTACGAGTATACCCTTTAAGAACGAAATATACATGAAAAGTCATAGATTTAATATGTATTTAGAACAAATATTCGTCACTGCATCGTATAGTTGGTTAATATAATTGTTTATTAAAAAAATACTTGCAATTAATATATCGTTAATTACTAATCTCGTTTTTTTTTGTTTTTATTATAATTTTATTGATGTGATATTTGATATGATTGATAATTATGAATTTATCAGTGATATTTTGTTGCGCGTTTTACATTTATTACTGTCCTATTTTATATTTGTCAATGACAGGATGATATCAACGACGTAGGTTAGTTTTTGTATAATTGGAATTTGAAAGATAATTGTCAGTTTTAATTTGAACATGTTTAAAATAAGGAATTTGGTTGATTTTGTTTGAAACAAAGGTGATAAAAGGTTTGTCAGAGGGCTGAAAGGCAGTTGCTGCTGAATTGTTGAGTGAATCGAGGTAGGCGAGGAGCCCAGGTGATTCATTAGCTCGAAGCAGGCACAAGGATCCATGGGAGCGGATCGTTCGTCGTGAACAATAATGAACAATCGATTTGAATTGATTATTAATGTAATTTTGTATGAAGACTTAAT
The DNA here is from genome assembly GCA_028551675.1 of Tineola bisselliella. Taxonomy (NCBI): domain Eukaryota; kingdom Metazoa; phylum Arthropoda; class Insecta; order Lepidoptera; family Tineidae; genus Tineola; species Tineola bisselliella. Next base: position 478,946 of record JAPWLS010001655.1, read on the forward strand.
AAATTAGTTTTTTTTAAATAAATATATATTTTCAATAGTTGCGAGTTCACGTCAAGCGTGTTTAATAAAAGGATTAAGCATAATTTTTCTTTCTATCAATTTGAGTTGGAAAGTTAGTGAGCGCAGGTTTTTTTGATAGTTGAGCGCAAAACTCATTAGTGGCCGCGTCCAGTGGGATTGCCGGAATGATTGATCACTCTCAAATTGAAAAGTTTCTAACTGGAAATCTATTGCTTAGATAATGACGAGGAATAACTTTAACCTTTCAGAGACTGAAAAATATATCTATACTAATATTATAAAGAGAAAACATTTGATTGTTTGTTCGTTTGCGTTGAATAGGCTCCGAAACTATTGGACCGATTTGAAAAATTCTTTTACCATTAGAATCCTACATTATCCTTGATAGAATATTTTTAAAAACGTTAGGGATCCGTATGAAAACTTCAAAAATGTAATAATAAATAAGTAACTAGTTATTAATAAAACAATTAATATGATTTTTGACTTTAGGCACTAGAGGCGTGCTCATCGTTAGACTGTACAATGGCCTTGAAACGACGTATGACGAGAAGATCATAAAAAATTCGTTAAGTATTGCTTGTATATGGAATCATTAACTGACAATTAACCTGAATAAAAATTGTATTTATATAATAATTCGTTTGATATAACACTCGTATTTAAGAACTATATAATAAATAAATATTTATATACAGAGATTTACGTGAATTAAAGAATTTGAAATAATGGAAAATAACCGTCTTCATAATAGCTCCCTTTTGACGCGTCGTCTAATAAATCACAATTATGTTTATATTTAATAAATAATCACGAAGAAGGAATGTTATCCCTACTAATATTATAAATGTGAATGTGAGTTTGTTTGTTACGTTTTCACGCAACAACTACTTAACCGATCAACATGAAACTTTGTACACATATTTTTATAGGTACTACAAGTAACATAGGATACTTTTTATTTAAAAAAATAAATATTTTTTTACTATAGTTTCTAATTGACTATAGTTTCAGCTGTTTGGAATTTTTTTATATTTATTTTTATTTCTATCTGTTATTATCTTTATATATCTTCTATATATATAAAACTCAAAGGTGACTGACTGACTGACATAGTGATCTATCAACGCACAGCCCAAACCACTGGACGGATCGGGCTGAAATTTGGCATGCAGGTAGATGTTATGACGTAGGCTAAGAAAGGATTTTGATCAATTCTACCCCCAAGGGGATAAAATAGGGGATGAAAGTATGTATAAATCTTATTAGATTTATTTCATTCATTATTACGCAGACGTAGTTGCGGGCAACAGCTAGTGCAGTATAAAACTATTTGAATTTTTGAGGTTAGGAAACATCATTGTATGTAGTAATCCCAGACAAGCAAGAAAATATAGTTATCATATTGATTCATTTCTGTTGAAATGATCTCTGATACTTATTGAATGACTTAAATGCGAGCGAAGCCGCTGGTAAAAGCTAGTTAATATATAAATAACCGTTTAAGCAACATAAAGGAAAGCAAATTTGTCTTGTTTCTCAAAATCAGTATGTTTGCATACGATACGATCAATCAGGAGACCCCGTTTTGAACACACGATTGTACATATACACACGCGAATATGCCGCTTAATACGAAAGCAATAAGAGCGTGATTAATTCATGACAGACTTCTTGTTATACATGTTAAATATGTTATGTTAGGATAAAACGTTCGGTAAGAGGGGCTTGGGGAAGTATAGTGGGGTTGGGGGAGACACTAACAACACAGCTAAGCTTTATGTGTAAGACAGAGATGGTTTTGTTATTTTTGATGTTTTTCAAAGATGGCGTCTGACAATACTTCTTGCCTCTGCTTAGTGGGGCGAGTAATTTTAATTATATGTATAGGGGTAACTTCAATAGCCAATGGTCATGTACCAGTATCTTAAGCCGTATCTCATATTACAATACAAATTGTTCAATTAGATCCAGTTGATTAAGAAATTGCGTATTGGTTTTAGACCAGTGTTTCCCAATTTGATTGTTAAGGGGGGCAATTCGAAAATGGACTCGACACGAGTTTAACCCTTTCGCTTCGGGTCATTTAAATGCAATACTAGATTTCGGTGCCAAATTGCGGTAAATAATATATATAATTTCGCTTGACGAGACCAAAATATCAACTGGGTGTTTGGTTACATGGTTTTAGAAAGGCTAAGGTGGGGCATGACATAAAAAAGGTTGGGAAACACTGTTTTAGACAAAAGACAAAGGTGCTTGCTATTCGGATTTCCAGTCGTAATATATGTACGTTTTTAAATGATATTTACAAAACAAGCTATCTATGTCTTATGTTTTAAAATGTCAAAAAAGAATAATAAAAGAACAGATTTTTAAAATCGTGCTGCTACTAGTAACGTTTAGTAACCATTTGCACACGAAAAGAAACTTGTAACAATGAAAAGTTGAGGCAGGGAAAATAAGCAAAGTTACGTATGCTGCAGGTATGAAACTTGAACTCAACTAACATTGCCCTGAAATATTTCTCACTGAACAACTCGCTGAAAATACATAGGTGCAGGAAAATTTCATAAAAATAACTGTCGAGTCGCAGCTGCGGAATGAACAATATATTTATATAATTCATCGCACTTTCTGAACATATTAGGTGTTTCAATGTTGTTTTCAATAAAATATACTCAAATAAACAACATATTGTTTTTATAAAAAGAAGTATTTATAGATGGGTCTAGATTTGTTTATAAATAAATTTAGTATGCTGCTGTATTTTTTTATTTATTTGCTTTTAGTAATTGGGCTCCAATAGAGCGCTTTTACTCGTCAAAATAAATACAAATATAAATTAAATAAATTATCACAATCGATTTGATTTAGCTGCTGTATACTGGCATTGTTCAATTACATACTAATGTCATAATAATATATAATAAATCTACTATGACGTAGAAGAATAGCTGCTGTATAGAGGCATTGTAATCCTATTGTATACCTAAGGGTAAACATAAAATGACATAGATTATGTCCAAATACGGCTATTGCAATGTGATCATTAGAGAAATAAAATATGTGAGTTTATAAACGCGTCTAGACCCGTCTATAAATACTTTAGTTATGAATTGAAACCGCATAAGAAATTTTCAAATAAAAATTAAAATTTATAGAAGCTATATTTCTATTGAATTCTCACACATAAAATTCTCGTTAAAATCGTAACATAACACTCAAATCCGTCAAAAGCAAAACGCCAATCTTTTAATACCCTCCTCAATTTTGCTGACAAAAATTAATTCGACACTTCGTGTGTGTCAACATGACAAGACAAATTACATATAGATACATATTTGTGCACGTGTGGGTGCCACAGGTTGATCGGGACTTTGATCACTGCCCATGACTGGGGCGTAGGTCATAAGAGGTAGCGGTGAGCGGATTATAACACGCTGAACTTGTTTTATATTAAAAAAAACTATTTTATTATAATATTGAGACAGTTTATAAGTCGATGGTAACGCCCTCTAACGGGAGAAAGTCACAACACTACAATAACATATTTAAATGCTCTGTTATTTTATACAACTCTAAGCTTATTATCCAATTTTTTTTTTAATCACAAATTTCAAAATATACTTGATCTTTGCTAACATTGTATAGAAGTTATAAATTTAAAGGTCACTGAAGATTTAAAAGTAAATAAGTATATAAAGTTTATTAAACTTTCACTTTGGCTTCGTATTAATGAATTATATTATCTCTATTATTTGATTCTAGCGGTTAAACTAAAAGCATTACTACTGAAATGATTTTGATTGATCACATTCTACCTTGAATATGTTTCAGAAATGTTGCTAAGGTTGTTAAGGCTCATATCACACTAGCACGTTAGAACTTTTAGGCTTCACGGATTCAGAAACGACGCTCAAGTCAATCTCTACTTGAAACTGGATTTTAGTGGAGCGTTTATTCTAAAATCGCGCTTGATCTGAGTTTACTATATATTTCCTATGTGTGCATCTCTTAATAAATTAAAACCTCTTTTACTTCTTATATACTTTATTAATTATATTTTAGGAATTAAATATCTTTTACAATGTAAACCTGAAACGTAATATTTCTTAAACACAAAAAAAAAACAATTGCAAAAAAGACACAACTGACAGACCGTTTGAGCGCCAAATTTATCTTAGGCTTAGACATCGAATTTCGTCCAAACATTATGTATTATTACATTTACACGCATTTCATTTGTTTTATTGACCAATAAAGGCATGTGGGGTTTAACTAGAAACCTTTTAAAACTGTTTTTGTTTTAGTACGTATTATGATTGTTTGTAAATTAATAGGTAGTTTTATGATATTAGTAGCCTCCCTCTTTATCAGTTCAAGAAAATCATAAAAAGCAAACTTATTCAAAAATCATATTACACGTTAGATGAATATCTTACTGATAAAAAAGCTTGGACATAATCTATGGCATTTTATGTTTACCCTTAGGTATATAATAGGATGACAATGCCCCTATACAGCAGCTATTCTTCTACATCATAGTAGATTTATTATATATTATTATGACATTAGTATGTAAGTGGACAATGCCAGTATACAGCAGCTAAATCAAGTTGACAATTATTAAATTAATTTCATTTATATTTGTATATGTATTGACGAGTGAAAGCGCTCTATTGGAGCCCAATTGCTAAAAGTAAATAAATTAAAAAAATAAAAACAAACAGTTGAGGGTTGAGGGTGGGATTTTTTTTACAATTTTCCGTTACACTATTACTTATGAAAATGGCTATCTAAGATGTCCAAAGTTATCATTTTATCATTTACAATATCATAATAAGTTTTGCTAATTGTCTACATTTATTTTCACGTAAATTTAATTATTACCTGTATTTTTTAAAAAAATATTTACAGCAACCCCGCTTTACGCGACCCCGTTATGCGCGGTTTCACTAAGAGCCCCGCATTACGCGGAAGAGTGCGTATAAACATAATGTAGTCATCAACTTCTCTATGGTCGCGGGAATTTCAGTTAACGCGATTTTTTCCGGAACGTATCCCTCGCGTAAAGCGGGGCATTACTGTATTACATAATCTATAATACACGTTTTTTAAATTCAAAACCAAGCATTTAAGGGGTTAACACTATCGCATACAACAACAAAAAAAACAAACCATTAGTTGTCGCGAAATGTTAAAATCGCTTTCCGCTTTCGCTTATGAATTAGAACGTATTGTTGAATGAATAAAATATTATTCAAACATTGTGTGGCCTAAATCAACACGGTCGGGTCGGCGAGCTAGTGGGCTCAGGTGCCAAAGCAAGGTTATTATATGTTTGTTGTTTTATATATTACTATTACTATTGAGGATTCACTCGCTAGATGTATTTATTTTAAGAAATAGGAAAGACTACAGATTACAAAAAATACATCCCTTACTAATACAAATGTGAATGTGAGTTTGTTTGTTACGTTTTCACGCAACAACTACTTAACCGATCGTCATGAAACTTTGTATACATATTTTTTGAGGTACTAGAAGTAACATAGGATACTTTTTATATAAAAAAAATAATTTTTTTTACTATAGTTTCCAACTGACTATAATTTCAGCTGTTTGGAATCATATTGATTCATTTCTATTGAAATGATCTCTGATACTTATTTAATGACTTAAATGCGAGCGAAGCTGCGGGTATATATATATATATATATATATATATGTTTATGATAGCGCTGAGTGTTCTTTTCATATGAAATGGAAGCAGGAAACTCGTTATCTGAACAAAGTTTCCATCTTTAAGGTGTTTTATTGTTTCCACAGACTATTGTTGCGTTCTATATAATCACAGCGAGTGCAGCTTTGAGCTTTCTTGTTTAGTTTATTAATACTTTAAAATCAACTTTAGTTTCAGTTTGTATTTACTTTGTAATGACTTCGCTATTCGCCAATAGATGTCGCTATCCGAAATGTATCACAGTTGTTACATTTTGACAAAACTAAGTATAACTAACTAGAACTAGCTATGGAAAAAGAAGTGTTATGGTGGAAGGAGCGCAGTTCTATAATGAATTGCCGATTAATATAACTAATATTATTAAATTTAAATATGAATTTAAAAAACGTATAATGGGTTTGAGCGCCTTGTGATGAAGTTGTCAATATTCTACTTACGTTATGTTTATTTCTGCAGTTCTTTTTGAGGAAATAAATGTCTTAACCTAACCCAGGGGTCGGCAGACCGCGGCTCGCGAGCCGCATGCGGCTCTTGCCATAGGATTATCTGGCTCTTCTTACAATACAATAGTATATAATAAAGTTCATGTTGCGGCTCTCTGAAGGCATGGGAAAATCTACAAACTTAATATTCGGCTCATCTGGTTGATAAGTCTGCCGACCCCTGACCTAACCTAACTAAAAACTGCTAATGCTTTTTTTTCAGTTACCTGAAACTTCAATATTAAGTTAAACAGTTAAAAGTGTTTATTCCCAATTGTTTAAGAATAAAAAATGCACGAATTTGACAATCGTAAATAGACAGACAAAAAGGAAACCTCCAAACAAGTAAAGTTCCGTCCCATTTAGAAAAGAAAAGCTCGGTGGAAGAATAGTATAAAATACTGAAAATCTGACTACCTGAATATTCGTTAAGTTGCGCGCGCTCCTGCCCGGTCTAAAGCTCCAGTCGCGCGGCGATTGCCGCAGAGTCCCAACGTGTTATCGAGGTGCTTACCGCGAGATTGATAAAAATCAACATAACGAAAAAAATATCCGAATAAGTCGAAAGTGTTGTGCGTGTATAGTTTTGTGAGAGTTTTGTGTGTGCGATCCTGGGTTACTGCCAGAGAGCCGGCAACGCTTGAGGTATGTGCTATTATGTAGCAGGATGGGAAAGGTTAATTCGCTCGGGTGATAAGCGCATTAATAATGGGACGAATTGTTATGCCTGTGATAATTAAACCTGGTATTAAGTTTAACTTGTCCTCAACTTGGGAATATTTCAACAACTTTCATAGTCATACGAACTTTATTCATTTATTATTTTACACTAAAATTACATTCTAGTTATATTCAAAACTTTAAGTGGTTTTCGAAGGCATTGCAGCTGTCGTGGTCACTGCGAGACAATGGCTGCAAAGCCATCGAAATGTCAGATTATAATTAATTAATAATTGATTTGTTTAATGTTAACTGCATTTTTAAATAAAACATCTTTAATAAATCATATATGTATGTAAAGAGTAAATATTTTTTGAAATGTAAGGCTTAAGGGTAAAAAAAACCCTTCAGCAACGAACCGCAATATTGTGTAGTTTCCGCAATAGAAGAATCCCTATTTCAGTATTTCTTTACGTCACTGTTATTCAACGACGTCGACGTACCCAAGTAAATAATCGTAAAAATATATTGTCTGTTTACCTGAAAAATGAATTTTTTTTTTCAGGATAAAAAACATAAGTTATTTGAATCTCTTTCCGTAGTTGCTTTTATATGGAGCCAGGCAATGGTGGCAAGTTTTTTAACACTAGATTTACCAGCTTAAATATACCTTTTTCTACCAAAACCAAAAAAGTATATATTTGTTACAAATATATAATATATAAAATAAAATAAAATTCATAAAACTAATTCTTCTGTTATAAATTAAAGAAGATTAGAAGAATTAAAGAAAATGTTACACGCAGTAGGAATTTTAATTTGATCTTGCAAGACCAGTCATTTTGACTACTCTGGTAAATCTAGTGTTAAACAATATTTTTGTTTGTAGGTAGATTTTAGGTTTATCCAGACCGTATTATCTTCACTTAGGGCCGGTATAGTCAATCGATAAAAATAAGTGTAATAAACAAAACTACTTGGAAATTTATAACTAAATCTCAGATTGGGTTTAAACCCACGTTTTTAGTATTTAAAGAGCTGAGCTTCTCTTCATAAAATCCAAAGTAAAAGATTCAGAAATAAAGGCTAATATTTTAAAGAGGATCTCGGTTCAGACCGCTTTGTTCGCTTGAATTCACCCAACTAGTTTAGTTAGCGACTAGTTCGTGTAATTTTTGCTTTCTACTCTTTTCTAATTTGTATTTCTATACTTAATGTTATAAAGAGAAAACATTTGATTGTTTGTTTGTTTGTTGCGTTGAATAGGTTCCGAAACTACTGGACCGATTTGAAAAATTATTTACCATTAGAATCCTACATTATCCCTGATGAACATAGGCTATAGAATATTTTGAAAAACGTTAGGTATCCGTATGAAAAATAAAAGCTTAAAAGTTCTTAATATTTTAGAGTATTTAAAAACATATTTCAATAGACAATCGGGCAGAAAAATTTCAAGCGCATTGATTAGCGAGGCAAACCATTATGGGTTCCGAATTCGATGACTGTTCGAAACATATATTTGTTTAAAAATATGTATTATAATTCTGGATGAATAAGTGTGGGTATAAAGAAGAATTAACCTTCCTCAAGCAGTTTAAAGTCGTACTCCTCTGTAGTTAGGTAAAAGCCGAGTGTAATACGCTTCGTTCACTTCTTACTCTAAAGTTTAATTGAGGAGATAAAGATTACTCTAATCGTCGCCTCAAATCTGTCTTTTTGTATTAAAAAAGTAGCTAGCGCTTAGTGATTTTAAATATTGCTTCAGTTGCTTAAATAACCCTGAATAAGTGAACCTTGTGCTGTAGCTCTTAGAGTTAGGAATATAAACATATAATTATAACATCTACAATCTACTGTATCAAATATCTACTTAAATGCCTACTTTTTGAAAATAATATTTATTAGTTAGGACTGGTTTTCAAATTTTATCGCTACGTCGTAATATAATAATAATATTAAATATATTATCTACTAGCTTTTAGCCGCGGCTTCGCTCGCATTTAAGTCATTAAATAAGTATCAGAGATCATTTCAATAGAAATGAATCAATATGATCCCAAACAGCTGAAACTATATTCAATTGGAAACTATAGTAAAAAATAATATTTTTTTAAAATAAAAAGTATCCTATGTTACTTCTAGTACCTCTAAAAATATGTGTACAAAGTTTCATGATGATCGGGTAAGTAGTTGTCGCGTGAAAACGTAACAAACAAACTCATATTCACATTTATTATATTATAGTAGGGATTATACAACACATATTGCACGTGATAGAAATAATAATTCAGCTAGTTTTATTAACAAAATGTACTTACATATATAAATCACATACATATTTAAGTTTGAAGTGGAAAATGGGGTACATTGGTGTATTGGTATTGACTGTAATACCATGTAAGTGACTGCGCTTAAATATATAAATAAATCATCGAGTAGTGGTATATTTTTAATTAAATATTTTGGTCACGTATTTAAAAGGCTTTTAATCTGCCCATGAAGAGGTTCCATAATGACAAGAAGAGTGGTCAGTTGTGTAAAAGAAATTATGTAAGTTACCTTTAGTATATATAGCATTTTAGGCGTATTGAAAGTACTAAAGTAAAAAAGTAGTCAGTTAAAACAAGGATTGTATATAATTTTAAATAATAAATTACAACAATTAAAATTGTAATTTTATCCTTTAGTAAACAATATATGTACAACAGTATAGGCCTGAAATTTCAAGTGATATTGTCAAGTTACATCACGATATAAATCAACAATAAAAATGGTTTATGTTTCTCATAAATTCAGGCGGGATTGTGCACGAAAATCTGACCCCTGTTCTGTGGAAAAACACTTATTTATACGATATTGTATATTGTTTTAAACCTTCCTTACTCAATTATGGTGTTTACGTCCAATTGCGTCCATCTTTCAGTGTTACATTACAAATGTATATGACGCAGGGTATGTAAGTATCTCCCTGATCTTGAATGATTGACAGTTCACATTTTGTACATAATACATTGTATATATGTATATACATGCAATAAAGTTCGCGGGAAACAGTCACAATGTTTCCCACTTTGTTTATGACAGCGGCGTCGCCGAGAATTTACGAAATTAAATCATAAAACTGAAATGCTTGAAATTGACGGAAATTTTGAAGAAATTTGGCGATAAAATTGTTATAAATCGGGTAATCTTGTTATTAAAGAGTTTTAGAACTTTCCTGTTGTTCATTAATTATTAATTATTTTGTATTTAAGCACCACGTAGACGCTATAATCGAGTAAAAGTATCGATTATAATAACGAATATTAAATATAATAAAGTGAACGATACTTTACTTTTATTCAATTGACGAATACTTCAATGATTCGAAACATATATATTATATTGCTGTGCCCTGACCGGTTGTCACATTGACACTAAACTGTACTGACATCTTAATTATAATTGTGACATGCAATAAAGATATTTGAATTTAAGAATTTAAAATATTTTCTGCAATATGATATATAGGTATATAATATTTTATATAAATAACACAGATTTAAGCTAGAAGTCTACGATCCTTTAGAAAATAGATTAAGGGTGGGAGAAAAAAAAATTAAGTCTTGTTAAAATATTACAGTAAGAGTTATGTAATATTTATTATCCTCTATAAAAGCAATCTTTTCATAATTTTACACCTTACTCCAACGATCTCTTCAGTAAACGTTAAATAACCAAGCTTGTGCTCCATAACTGCTGAAAGTCAAGTTACAGAACAACAATTTTTGGAGGGGAGTGGGCAGATTTCAGCATCTGATAACTCGACAATAAAACCTGTTTTATGTTGGTAATAAAACTGAAAGAGGGCCACGCGCGGACGCCCGGTCTCTTCTCCGCACGATTCCACGGTTGTTTTAACTATAATAAAGCATCCAAGTATTAGAAATATACTAAGATTTATTTTAGTTTATTCATAATGAAAAATTATGTTTATTATTGTTTTTCTTATATATATGTAATATAACAGTCCTTCATTCATATTGGTAACTATTTTCATTCCAATTAGAAAACAAATAATACAACATTAAGTAGTTTCGTGACTCGCTCATAGGGAATCTCCGAGTGTTACCTAAATATTTTATACACCCATTTCTAAGACGGTCAAAAAGTGGGTTCCAAACTTAGAAATTTTTCTTAGAAGGGTGATGGGCTAGATGCTAATTTTGGGAACCACTGATCCAATGTTATCTTGAAAGTTCATAATTATGTTTTAATTAGTTCCTTAATATGCAAGTTTATACTTTTATATAGAAAGTAATAAAAAATTTATTAGCTATAGTATACTTTAATAATATCCCTACCAGAGGCGGCTCGTGACATTTTTTGATGGGGGTTCACAAAAAAATTAAACAAAAAACTAGAGCCTACCATTTATTTTATTTGTACAGAAAATCCACTCGCCGGTCTTTTTGGCGAGCGAAGACATCTATTACTTTCTTGTGAAAATCAGATATAGAATTAATTAGGCGTTTTTCTATGCTTATCATTCCCCGCGGCGCGCGGCACGGCCGAACGCACGGTTTGGCAACGTCGCGCGTGAGCGGCGCTCCAGATTAGGTTAATTTCTCATACGAAATCTTTTGTTTCACGTGAGTCGATGTTTCTCTTTCGCACTCATTGAATACAATGCTAGGAATCGTACTAAACTTCGTTTCATAGGAGCGCAATCGCTGGCACTCCACTCGTTACAACTTGACGCCGAATATACGCGTAGATATAGGTAATACAATATACTATTGTACAAGCATAGTAGAATAGAATGAATGTAATGTAAGGATAGTATGTATTATGAAGAAATATAGATTACTTCTGTAATTTTCGTGGAAGTGCACTGCACCAGCGCTCTTTAGGACGAGCCGCCACTGATCCCTACTAATATTATAAATGTGAATGTGAGTTTGCTTGTTACGTTTTCGTATAACAACTACTTAACCGATCATCATGAAACTTTGTACGCATATTTTTGGAGGTACTACAAGTAACATAGGATACTTTTTATTTTCAAAAAAATAAATATTTTTTACTATAGTTTCCAATTGACTATAGTTGCAGCTGTTTGGAATCATATTGATTCATTTCTATTGAAATGATCTCTAATACTTATTTAATGACTTAAATGCGAGCGAAGCCGCGGGTAAAAGCTAGTAGAATATAAAAGAAAATGACTACGACCTCTCGTAGCATACGATTAAGATAGATAGATATTAGAATAAATTATCTCTTTTCTTTTCCCCCATAAACCTGAATTAATAGTATAACTTTTCTTCTAACTTACCATACAAATTATATAAAATATTTCCTGAAAATAGGATGTCGTTTTTTCAGTTCTACGTGATTTATAAACGAATTTTGTGTAGAAGTGCGTATTTAAGCGTCTATAAATATAATTTATTATCTTTATATAGGAACTTGTCTATATATGTTTTAAGGATTAATTTAAATTGTGTAAGTCAGTCATTCTCAAAGTGTGTTCCGCGGAACGCCGGAACTCTAGGGCTAAAATACTGCAAAAATACCTACCAAAGGGAGATTATAAGGTTACATTTAAATATTCCAACTAAATATTACGTCTTTTTACGGCTTTTTCCTTCGCCAAAAAAGTTTGAGAACCGCTGGTGTAAGTATTAGCTATTATTAGTTAAATACATTTGGTAATCTGAAAAAATTGAAAGCCTTATTCTAGCAAGTTTTTTTTATACACATATGTGGCGGTCGATTCTACAAGCCGAAAATACTTATTTAAGAAGATTTGAGGTTTTGACGTTTAGTCTGTCAGTGTCATCTTTCTTGTTTTCTTCTGATCTTTTGATTGACACAATGCATTGTGATAATTATATTTGTAATCCATTTTAATCTAAGTCTCTCTAAATATACACAGGGATATTTGTTGTAAAATTAGTATTAAAAAATTTTCAGAATAAAAATAAAGATTTACGGTTTCAATTAAAAAAGTTAATTTTCTTAATTTGCACGAAATACAAAAATTTATCGAAATTACACTCCCGAGAGATAGGATAGGGGAGCAATTCGACAAACCGAAATTGTTTTTGCCCAAAAATAGAACATCCATTCGGACCGAAAGTTGTATTCGAAAGAATAATTCATTTCGTTTTCATTAATACGACGTATTTGTGAATAAACGTTTCAGTGTACGGGAATTTACGATATGTCAATTTATTCTTTAAATAAACTATCATCCACTAATCATTAATATATTTTGTCATATATATATCATATGTCATTTTATGTTTTACCCTTAGGTATACAATAGGATGACAATGCCCCTATACGGCAGCTATTCTTCTACGTCATAGTAGATTTATTATATATTATTATGACATTAGTATGTAAGTGGACAATACCAGTATACAGTAGCTAAATCAAATTGATAATTATTAAATTAACAAATTTATTTCATTTATATTTATATTGACGAGTAAAAGCGCCCATTGAAGCCCGCCGCGTAATTGAAGCCCATTTACTAAAAAAAATACATTTTAACTGAATTTCATTAAGTGTCCCTTAAAGACTTGATCAAGGAAACATTGGTAGTAGAGGTTATTTTTTAAGTATCCGAAACACTGATTTTGATTATACAACACCAATTAGTTTAGGAGAGATGATTCGTACAAGTTTCATATTAAAAGTTATACGAAGTTTATTTTTTTAAGTATCCGCAGCAAAATTCATAAAAATAATTGTATAATATAATTTTATTAAATATTTTCAGTAAAATAAAAAAATACTCATTATTTTTTAACTATTTTTTTTTAAATAGGACATGTTCCCTACTATATCTAGAATTTGTTTGATCCATTACTTACGGGACAGCCTGTACATGTACATATATTTGTTTCTCTGCATGTCCCATAGTACGCGGTGTTAATGAATGAACAATTTGTGCGCCGAACAAGAGAGGTCAACAAGTCTCAGAATTACAATTTAAAGTTCGTTCGAAGCGACGATGACGTCACCATTCCTGTTCGCACGATTTCACTCCAAATTAATGCCAAATATTTCAGCAATGCCAGCTTGAAACTGTTACAAGTTCATTATCTCGGTATTCATTTGGCATTCTCTTGGTCTCCACTGAACACAATGAACTATCCTTTTTGAAATAAATCCTTTTTACGCTATCGTTTTTGTGTTCATAAAATTACTGGTTTAATCAAAAAAAGCGGTTTATTGAATACGATATTAACTATGTATGAGAACCGTGCTTATACGACGGTGGCTCCATCTAGTAGTGGGCATAGTAACTATTGTACAAATCATTTATTAATGATAATAATAATGTAATTTATTTCTCAAAAATGATACATAGGAAATGAAATGAAATAAATGAAATGAATGAAATAAATGAAATGAAATGAAATGAAATGAAAATCGTTTATTAGCATAGGCACTAAAGGCGTGCGCTTGCTCATCGTCACATCGTCAGGCACATCTTAATCCCATTGCCATAAGCTACTAGCTAACTTTTAAGGCTCTCTACAATATCTAATAATAAACTAAGCCTTCCTTATATTCCTCTTCAGCTCTCTTTACTAGATAACCTGAAGAGTTTAACTGTTGGGTAGATGTAAAATTTCAGGAATGCCTTAAGGCTTAAGGGATACGAAGGTGTAAAGAATGTGTTCAATATTTTGCTTTATACTAATTTTGCTGAATACAAAACTGAAATTGAAGTACATAGACTATATGAGTTTATAAATAAAGTATTTTTATAAACAAATCTATAAATACATATAACTAGCTTTTACCCGCGGCTTCGCTCGCATTTAAGTCATTAAATAAGTATCAGATATCATTTCAATAGAAATATGATTCCAAACAGCTGAAACTATAGTCAGTTGGAAACTATAGTAAAAAATATAATAATATATTTTTTTAAATAAAAAGTATCCTATCTATCCTTCTAATATCTCCAAAAATATGCGTACAAAGTTTCATAATGATCGGTTAAGTAGTTGTTGCGTGAAAACGTAACAAACAAACTCACATTCACATTTATAATATTAGTAGGGATTTATGCCTGATATATTCATGCGCTATTTCAGTGAGTTAGAAGTCAGTCAGTAAGAAATGCGCTAATGCTAATTAGACAAGCACTAATTAATCTGAGGTTTTGATCTTTACATATTGAAAGCAATAACTTATTTAAATACCAATATAGTATGTGTACTTCTAATATGAAATGTAATAAATTCAAATATATATCACATTTAATTTTGAGGATGTCATTACATACAGGTGTCCCAAAACTCAACGATAAGCCGGCACCAGTGGGTGGACTTTTGAAAATACTAAGTAAATTCTGAAAACCTTCGAAAATTGACACCCTATATGATATTTTCAAGTGCCACGACCACAAATTTACAAATATTTCAGATTTTTTTTTGTATCGGCAACCTAAGTAGTACTGCTATCCATTATAACCCTTACAAATTTCAGAATGCCTGTAGTTTTTACACAAAAATGAATCAAATTTCTTTTTTTCCCTAAAATTTTGAAAGATTTTTACCTTCGGTCCACTTTAAGTCATCGTGGTGTAAAAAAAAAGTATGGACACTACTATGGCAAGTTTTTTCAAAAGTTGACGCAACTAACCAAGATTCCTAAGTGGTATAATACTCTAGGAAAACTAGTCACAAAAAAAAATTATGCCTACCATTTCTAAACAAGAATCAAATTTCATAAATTGTTGTTGTTACTAGTGATCACTTTTACTGTGGTCAATAAAACATGTTTTATGTTGCAAATTCTTGGAATTTGAATATAACATTGTGCGTGGCAATTTAAACGTTAGAGAGAGATAGGTAGATACATGTTCATTGTTGAATAACAATAGTGCAGGTAAAGAAATTGCTGTTCTCATCTAAGCTAATCAGTACGCTGTGCTTCTTTGTTTACTGCGGATCGATCCATATTCAATTGACGTGGCTCTCGTATCATGCCTTTACCATACACATCGTTGGAATACGCTAATATGCACCTTGTTTATGGAGAATGCCGATGCAATGCTAACGCTGCTAGCAGACTGTATCGAGAAAGGTACCCGAATGCTCAAAGATATCCGGATTATCGAGTATTTATTAATGTGCATCAAGCATTTTCGGAGGGTCGTTTACCATCTGACAGAAGAAACACTGGAAGACCTAGATTGAAACGCGATGAAGAAGTTCTCAATGAAATAGAATACGATACAACTACCTCGGTACGTGCTATAGAAGCAGCCACGGGAATCCCAAAAAGTTCTGCACATCGAATTTTAAAACATCACAGGCTTCACCCATACCACTACAAGCGTGTGCAGACGTTATTACCGCGGGACTATCCACTCCGGGTCGCATTTTGCCGTGTGATGCTGCAAAAGCACAGGGAAGATCCCCAATTCTTAGATAAAATTTTATGGTCTGATGAAACAACCTGCAAGACAGATGGCTATTTAAATCTTTACAACCTACATAGCTGGAGCAATGAAAATCCTCACCTGATGAGACAAGACAAATCCCAATATCAATTCAAGGTTAACCTATGGACGGGCATATTAAATGGAAAAGTGATTGGGCCATTTGAGCTAGAAGGAAACGTGGATGGTAATAGCTACTTAAACTTTTTACAAAATGACTTGCCAGAATTATTAGACGATGTGCCCATAAATGATCTACAAAACATGTGGCTTCAAAATGATGGTTGCCCAGCCCACTTTGCCCGTCCTGTGCGAGAATACTTAAACCGAGAGTATCCAGGGCATTGGATCGGGCGACTTGGTCCTATCTTATGGCCACCTCGTTCACCCGATCTAAACCCGCTGGACTTCTTTTATTGGGGTTGTCTTAAAGACAGGGTCTACTCAAAACCCATTGCAACATTGGACGAGCTTCGCCAAAAAATCAATCAGGCTACGAATTATATCAATAGTGGAAGATATGCACGGAAAATAAAACGATCTTTTTTAAAACGATGTAGAGCATGTATTAATGTCGGTGGCAAACAATTCGAACATTTACTTTAATAAAATAAATGTAAAATTATTACTATTTGTTTTGATTCAATCAACATTTTTCAGCAACAAAACCTATAACTTCACAGTAAAAGTGATCACTAGTAACAACAACAATTTATGAAATTTGATTCTTGTTTAGAAATGGTAGGCATAATTTTTATTTGTGACTAGTTTTTCTAGAGTATTATACCACTTCATACTTTTTTTTTACACCACAATGACTTAAAGTGGACCGAAGGTAAAAATCTTTCAAAATTTTAGGGAAAAAAAGAAATTTGATTCATTTTTGTGTAAAAACTACAGGCATTCTGAAATTTGTAAGGGTTATAATGGATAGCAGTACTACTTAGGTTGCCGATACAAAAAAAAAATCTGAAATATTTGTAAATTTGTGGTCGTGGCATTTGAAAATATCATATAGGGTGTCAATTTTCGAAGGATTTCAAAATTGATTCTTGTTTAGAAATGACAGGCATATTTTTTTTTGTGATTAGTTTTCCTAGAGTATTATACCATTTAGGAATCTTGGTTAGTTGCGTCAACTTTTGAAAAAACTTGCCATAGTAGTGTCCATACTTTTTTTTTACACCACGATGACTTAAAGTGGACCGAAGGTAAAAATCTTTCAAAATTTTAGAGAAAAAAAGAAATTTGATTCATTTTTGTGTAAAAACTACAGGCATTCTGAAATTTGTAAGGGTTATAATGGATAGCAGTACTACTTAGGTTGCCGATACAAAAAAAAATCTGAAATATTTGTAAATTTGTGGTCGTGGCACTTGAAAATATCATATAGGGTGTCAATTTTCGAAGGTTTTCAGAATTTACTTAGTATTTTCAAAAAAAAATTAGATATATGTTTTTTCTTATTTTTTCTCGAGCAGTGAAGAGCGGGTCCACCCACTGGTGCCGGCTTATCGTTGAGTTTTGGGACACCCTGTATATATATATAATTTTGAAATCGCGGACTCCTGTTTGGGAACCACTGGGCTAAATTTTATTTTATTTTAAATTTTATTGATAGCTCAGCATATGACCACACTCCGCCATGAGCATAGACAACTATTACCACAGATAGATGTCTGTCCAAATTAACAGGGCACACTCCTCTCGTTATCCCGGCTACTTCCAAGCTGATCCCGAAACCGACTAGGTCACTTCACGGGTATTAAATAAAATAGATTTAAATCTGGTAGCGCTGTCTCGAGTGAAGGAGCTACAGGGGCTGTTTACCCAACTCTGCAATGTTGACTGACTCAAATCAAGTGATTTTAAATGTGTTTCTGCCGATCCCTCACCTCGATCCCTCGCAGCCTCTCAAGTGTCAAATCAGTAAAGTGCTATCCGATTTATTTTTCTTAGATATTCACGCGTTACGTATTACGTGTTTTATACAAATGTTTTTGAATTGTTGACAGTTATAATTAGGTATTTATTAACACTAGATTTACCAGAGCAGTCAAAATGACTGGTCTCGCAAGATCAAAGTAAAATTCCTACTGCGTGTAACATTTTCTTTAATTCTTCTAATCTTCTTTAATTTATAACAAAAGAATTAGTAGAATTAGTTTTATGAATTTTATATTATTTTATATGTAACAAATATATACTTTTTTTGGTTTTGGTAGAAATAGGTATATTTAAGCTGGTAAATCTAGTGTTAATAATAATACTAAATTAATGATTTTTCAGTGTTAATTAACTCTTATTTGAAAGAAAGCCTTTCAGAGCGTCCATGATAACGAGTTGATATAGGCATAAATATTAGGTTCGAATTTTAGAAATATCTCCATTGGTACCAATGTACTTTGCTACTTCATTTCCTATGATACTATTAAGCTTATATATAAAACCGCAATCTATAACATTAGTAGCTAAAATCTGAAAGTACAATTTGTTAGTAAAGCATTAACCTAACTAAAACCAAGTGTCAAGCTACAACGTCAATATTCCTCTATAAAAGCTCTCCTGAAGCTAAGTTTATTATCGGAAATTTTCACCAAAAGCGAGCGCCATCATCAGCAAAGTACGTGGTGCCGATCAAAAGAGTTTCTCGCAAGTTAAAAGCTCTCGGAGCTTTTTTATGTAAACTCTCTATTGAATATTTATTGTGCGCTTACAACTTTTTAGATAGTTTAATAAATATGCTTAGTTATTATATATCTTCCCCTGCACATAGAAGAGGCTCATAATAGGCTCGTTTTAAAAAAAAAACTACTGTTCGCATACCTCATACAAGAACTCATGATATTTCTGACATCAGACTTATATCGTATGTATGACTTTGTATGTCTGTATATATGTTATTTATGTATCCCTCCCTTCACATTTTTTTTCTAAATAAATATTTAAAGGTTGGCTGGTAGAAAATGCTACCTAGCATTTAGCCCGCCTGGTACTGATGTAATAAGGTTTTAAATAAATAAATAAATATATTTTGTAAATTGAAATATAATAAGCCCACGCCCGCACGCACGCCCGCACGTACGCCCGCACGCACGCACGCACGCACGCGCGAGCCTAATGTCACGGCCTATTAACATAGGAACTAATATTATGACAATTTACATTTCTTTGTTGATATAGCTTCTAATAGGTATATCTAATACACCATCTAATATTTTCTTATTGGTTTCTGAGATACTTAATACAACAACGAAGAATCTAAACAAACTAACTATGCACAAAGACAACTTTAAATCGCTTTCCTGTAAAATTGCGATGTTAATAGAAAACAGTGATATAATCCTTTCTAACATAAAGTACTTGTTTATTAATTTATTTTATAATATTTCATGACAGAATGCTAGATAATATAACATATGCACATTTAATTTATTAATGTTTTTACACTTTCTATGTTAATATTTTAAAAAATAAGCAACGTTTTGACGGCCCGGTACGTGCTTTGCTACGTATAAAGTGAAATATATGAAAAAAAATTAATTGATACATCAAATTCATTTATTCAAACAAAAAAAACAGATCCGGTCGACCGTATTTTCGTACATAACACATTGCGTCCTGTGCATATTCGTTCATATTCCGTGGGCTACCAATATACGAAGATGGCAATATAGTTAAACGTCCGATGTCATTAACATTAGCATCATTCGCTATCGCATCTTGCAAATGAATATGTTCTTCAGATCTTAATTTTGCTTGGTTGAAACGAATAAAATTAAGACGTTCAGTTTCTATTCTGGCATACATCATCAACGATGTACTGATGATATAGTTTACCACATTTCAAGATATAATTTTGTTCTTGTGGACGAATCATCAATCGATACGAATAAAAATTCATGGCACTAATTTTTTTCTGTACATGTAGACCTGAAAAAAAGTACAAACTGTGACTTTAGAAATTTATACAAATGATGAAATGTCAACACACTGAAAATAGGTTAATTATTTACGTGTTCGTGGATCAATCATTGGTATATTGATATGGTAGCCATCGTCACCTTTCCAATGCACTATTGTGTATTGTAATGCATCGTAACCACGATGAAGTTCCGAAACACGTTGCAATTGCTCATTTCTGCGATGAAGTACAATATCACGGGATTGAAACTGATCACCAAGAATTACAATTACAACCTCATCAATTGTCGGTGCATTGACAATTGCACAACGTTGATCCAATTCACGATTTTCATCACCAATAAAATAAATTTGCAAAAATTTATGATCAGCGTCGGGGTATGGCAATAACGAACCCGCTTGATGATAAATCTGGCCCTGAATCTGTAACATGTATGCAATTTTAGGTAGATGTTGTATCATAATTATCATAAACATGGGACAATCCTATTGAAGTATTTACCTTAAACGTCGGCATAAAATTATCTCTAATAATTTTAGTAGCACCAAAAGAAGTCATTTGAAATGCCGAATTGTATTGTTGAATATGACTCAAAAACTGCTTCGACTTTTGAGATGTCCCAAAAATTAATGAATGGTTCGGATGGAGTTTCTAATGCTGGCAATCTCACTTTGCCATCAGCACAGCACATGCCGGGCGTTTCACCTGGAAAGTTAGCCGCATCACGTCATCACATCATATTGCGTCCATCATTCCAATGCATCCGCACATACCATAATCAATCTGACTGTTGTAATTAAAAGCAGCACGCCTCATTTTAGCCAAAACAGCACAACGGGTACAGGGTCCACAGATCTATTTCTTGCATTACGTTCACGCTGCGATGCATTAGCTTGTGCGCGTTCATCTGCAGTCTGTGATCGTCTTAGTAATGCCACATCATTTGCATTACGCGTTCGACGACCTATATTTGCTCGTCTGGCTCGTGGCATTTTTCCTTCAAATAAAATAGAATAAATCATATTTAAAACAAATTGCTACATTAATAGTGGTACACAATATGTTTTTTCAAATAAAGAAACACACATGCATACATGTAATTCACTTCAATAGTTCAAAACTTACCGTTTGTGCAAATGCGTTTGACAATTTAATTCAAATAAAGCCTGTAAACGATATGAAACACCGACGGCTCATAACATAGTACATTTGAACAAAAAATATAAACACAAAAAAATAATTATCGCTGACAATTTTCTTTAATCGAATCACGTCCAAAATGAAATGACAGCATGAATGACATAAAAATTTTCTATTATTGTCAACACTGAAAATAGTTTCAATTTGTTACAAAAAATGTAATAAATTAATTATAAATTATTAAGACCATTAATCGAAATATAAACTATCCTATATCTCAAGTTAAACTTTTTTTTTCTGAGTTAAAATTCAAATTCTTTTATTATTATTGTTTTATGTACAGGCTGTGATATTCTTCTCGTCATATTATAACGATGAGCAAGTGCACGTCTCTAGTGCCTATGCTACTAAACGATTTTCATTTCATTTCCTAAAAGGTAGACTGGGTTATAAACCAAAATGTCATTATAAGTCTAAATTACTTTCATATGTATAAAAACAATCTATTCTCGTATTTTCGGATCTCTCTTAACATTAACACTAGAAAGACCAACGCCGTCAATTTGACGGCACGGCGATTTCATTCTTAAATATTTTACAAACTATTTTTTTGTTTCTTTTCGTATTTTACTACGTTTCCTAATTTGTTATTGTCAGCTTAAATCCATATAAAAAAACATTATTATATTTGTCGTATATGAGATTCCTTTACGTCAACGTGACGGCATCGATATTCTAATAGTAAACAAAATCGACGGCTGCGGTCTTTAAAGGTATAGTATGCAGCCCGACACTTCTAGTGTTAACACATAAACATTCTAATATCTCTTGGGACTCCTAGTCTATTTGCGACAGTCTAGGAATTATAAATGATACCTCGAAACTAACGCTACGTTCACATGGAGTTTCATTTTCCTACAAAAAGAATAATTAATGAATATACCCTTTAATAGATCCGAATCGTATATTTGGCGCGACCAGTGGGCTTATCACTAACCGAGTTCGCTTCAAGCGATTTGTATAGAAATTTGAGCAGAGCCACCGCGTGCGGATTTGGAACTACAATATTTTAGATAATTTTTGTTAATTTTCGAACGTCTCGATCTTTCGTTCATTTGATAGATTGCTGGTGCTCGATAGTCGTTAGTAAAAATTCATGATCCCGATTGCTAACGGATCCGTTTTACTTAAGACAGCTCGATTCGAAAGCCAGACTAAATTGGTGATAAGCCCACAGATTTCATTCACACAAGGATATGGTGATTTTAGCCACAGAAAACGAGCGATCACATTTCGATTATGTGTGAGTTTTACTTCTCCTTCATCCGTTAGATGTCGCTGCTAACACACACCTTCATATTAATGTTGGATTTTGAGGTTGTAAGTAGAGTCAGTTATGGGTTACGACGAAGAAGAATTTGTAGACTTTTATTACCGATAATGGCTGTCGTGTAAACCCAGCTTTAGATAACAAAAACGTGACTGATTTATTAACTTTTCTAGACATTGATTAGTGTTTATTTTTCTTTTGTTCTATTGCCTTTTTTGGGTCTAATTTAATGTTCAAGAGGTGATTATTAATAATGGGGTTTTTACTATATTTTTATTGGCTTTTTAACTTGTCAAGTTTTTTTAAATATTGATAAATAGACTGGATTATAAACGGCTAGGTTCAATTTGAATTTGAATCTACTGAAAAAAAATATAGAACTGGCAACAATAATACGTAGTGCGAGAGGGACGCACATATAGAGCGCTCTCTTTCGTGTACATAAAAAAACAATTGACGGTAACCAATGACACACTATAACAAATTAAATCATATTTTAATTTCTCCTGTCTACGAGTCCGCTGTAACATGAAATACAATGAAATTGTAATATACGTGGAATAGATATAAAAATCTCATTGATGGAAGTTTGTAGCACCTGCTCGCTTTAATATTGATGATAGTTCTCGAAGAAGTTGCAACGAATCATGAATCGGGGTTTTGTCTTGAAATAAAAATGAGCTTTCGGTTTGTGTGGTTTCTCAAAATTTATCACTTTTAACATTGTATTTTTGGCTGAGAAACATGAATGACTAATACTATAGTTCGTTCATTGATTTGAGGCGTTTGTTATACATATATACATACGGTATAATATAAACTGTAATATACTATAAATATACATAATATTTACTTCTCGATTGGGCCCTAAGGTTGGTTGCCTGGTAGAGGTCACTGCTTAGTGATAAGGCCGCCTTTTGTTTTTTTTTTTAATTTTTATTTTCTTCTGTTCTTTAAATGTATTTTAATTTGTGAAATAAGGGGTTATTATTATTATTATATAATATGATATACTATATATACAACGATCCAATATACTATTAAGAAGTATTTGATTCTTGTGAGAATCGAATCCACTATAGAAATTAACGATATCTAATTGAAATATACAGTAAATATTTCTGGAATCAATCAATTATTATTATTATTATTATCCACTTTAGTAATTTGGCTCTAATAGAACGCTTTTATTATTTTTTTCGATTTACCTGCTATATACTGACACTAGCTGTTGCCCGCAACTACGTCTGCGTAATAATGAATGAAATAAATCTAATAAGATTTATACAAACTTTCATCCCCTATTTTATCCCCTTAGGGGTGGAATTGATCAAAATCCTTTCTTAGCGGATGCCTACGTCATAACATCTACCTGCATGCCAAATTTCAGCCCGATCCGTCCAGTGGTTTGGGCTGTGCGTTGATAGATCACTAAGTCAGTCAGTCAGTCACCTTTGAGTTTTATATATACTGACATTATCCACTTACATACTAATGTAATTTATAAATATATACTACTAATATTATAAATGTGAATGTGAGTTTGTTTGTTACGTTTTCACGCAACAACTACTTAACTGATCATCATGAAACTTTGTACACATATTTTTGGAGGTACTAGAAGTAACATAGGATACTTTTTATTTAAAAATATATTATTTTTTACTATAGTTTCCAACTGACTATAGTTTCAGCTGTTTGGAATCATATTGATTTATTTCTATTGAAATGATCTCAGATACTTATTTAATGACTTAAATGCGAGTGAAGCCGCGGGTAAGAGCTAGTATATAATATAATAAATCTACTATGGCGTAGAAGAATAGCTGTTGTATAGGGGACATTATCATTTAAAAAATTGCTATAATTTTTGACAAAAATTGTTTCCAACTGATTTAAGAGTTATGTTTGCCTTGTACGAGGTAGTATCCTGCGAAATCACCTAATCGGTGGGCTTATCACGAATTTAGTATGGCTTTCGAATCGAGTTGTCACAAGTAAAACGGATCCGTTAGCAATCGAGATCACGAATTTTTACTAACGACTAACGAGCACCAGCAATCTATCAAATGAACGAAAGATCGAGACGTTCGAAAATTAACAAAAAGTATCTAAAATATTGTAGTTCCAAATCCGCACGCGGTGGCGCTGCTCAAATTTCCATACAAATCGCTTGAAGCGAACTCGGTTCGAAAGCCAGACTAAAATTTGTGATAAGCCCACAGGTTTCTGTATTGGCTTATAAATGGACGGACGAATAATGAGAGGAAAGTGGGGTAATATTTATTATTCTACTAAAGAGTATGTGTTGTCAACTCGAATGGTTTTCATTTGTTTTATCAAGCCGTCAAAGTGGAGGTGGGTGATAAATAAAATTAAAAAAAAGTTAAATTTGACATATTTTATTTATTACTAGCAGTTGCCCGCGACTACGTCTGCGTAATAATGAATATATAAAGTACTGTGAAGTTTAATGATGTTTCATATCACACCCCGTTTGCAAAATCTACTAACTGCCTCTCCGTCAAATTCCTAGTTTGTAGCAAAAAAATATACAAACCTGCGAGAGCCCTTACAACTCCTTAATCTGGCCCTGTTGCAAAATCCGTTCTTTGCAGACGTCAACTAACTATAAACTACCTCCCTGCCAAATTTCATCTTTGTATGTCAAGCGGATTTCGAGAGAACTTTCGCTTTTATTTTCATTGAATTAGATATGAATTACAATGTGAACTTAAAATAAAATGAAATATATCTTAAAAAACAATTGAAAAACTGACAGCACATTTGCCCGCCAAAATTAGGCACAGACTTCGAATTGTGTGAACTTAAAATAAAGTGAAATACAATATATCTGGCTGTATGGGCTCGATCCCTTTGCCTTAAAATGGAACGAATTGTGTGAACTTAAAAAAAGAAAAGAAATATCATAGACATCGAATTGTGTGAACTTAAAATAAAGTGAAATACAATATATCTGGCTGTATGGGCTCGATCCCTTTGCCTTAAAATGGAACAAAAAAAAAAAAAGAAATATCATAGACATCGAATCGTGTGTACTTAAAATGTAATATTTCTTTAAAAAAAAACAATTAAAAATAATTTTATAGCCTATGTTCATCAGGGATTTTTTACGATTCTAATGGTAAAAGAATTTTCCAAATCGGTCCAGTAGTTTCGGAGCCTATTCAATACATACAAACAATCAAATGTTTCCTCTTTATATAATAGTATAGATACGTCACGTCTAAAAGTACCTTGAAAATATTTGACAAAAAATCCATTGACTCGTGTTATTTATTCATAACTTTTTTTATGGAACTTGTCACTGCATATGTCAGATGTAGGCAACATTTATTGGGTCATCCAGGTGTTGTCAACTAACAAGGGTCGGTCGAGAAGGGTTCTTGACACGTCCCTATTTCGTGATTTTCTTAAAGATATGCGGGTTTTCTTCTATCTAGGTATTTATAATGTATACTTTTATATACATTTATGTGTCTATATATTTTTTATTACCTTTGAATTCTAATTAATAACAATCTCAATACTGCAGCCCCATCGCAGTGGCCGCAATCGACATTGGGCATCACTAACCGCTGGATTGATCTTTACACCTATATACAGTGCTAAATGGATTTGAGGTTAGGTTGCATCTCTTGGGAGATTTAGGTCACAATGTATCTTGATTAGACTGCAGTATTACGTAGTGAAATGTGTTTTAACCGGAACAGACTGCCTCTTGTGAATAGACATGCCTCTACTCTAAACAGTTTTAAAAACAATCTCCACAAGCACTTCCTACATAAACAGATGATCCTCTGACAACATAATTATTTAGTATATTTTGTTATTTATTAGTGTTATTACTTATTAATAACCCAAATTATTTGTGTATTATTTTGTATTTATTTTTATTATTTTATTTTTCTGTACTATTTATAACATTACCGCTCACATCTCCCAAAGGTTAATTGGCAAAAAATGCCTAAAGGCATTAAGCTTACCTTTTGTGATTTTGGTCAATAAAGAATAATAAACATAATTTTCTCTTTAAAACTAGTAGTATCTCAAGTTTTCGTCATTAGTATTTGAGACAAAAATATGTGAAAACTGAATAACAAAAAAATCACATATCATCTAGTAATGTAAAAATCACAGTGATTTCAGAATCACTATCGTAAACGCAATGTCAAATATCTTTATAATTCTCGCTCTGTGATTAAAAGTCACTGCTGAATTGTGTTTGTCATGACTTGTAGAAATGAATTTTCTTGAAAACACGCCATTGGTGCCTAGATTTTCAGTCTGAGAAATGTCTATATTTCGTTTCCCTATATGAAAACTGATAAATTTGACATGGGCCAAAAATGACATAGAGCCTGCGATTGACATGAAAAGGTTTAATTTAATTACATGTAGGTATTGTTTTCAGTGACAAAGGCTTTCATTGTTTCAGTAACTGACGAAGGCGTGTCTTGTTGTCATTTAAGGTCAGACTACGCACGCCACCATGTGAATGTATGCCATGACGTTTGTAATTTATGACACTGACAGATGTTTACATGTCAGTATGTGTGTTCTCTGCCTTAGGATCTCCCATAACTGACAAATTAAGTTTCATGTGGATATGTGCTGTTGGTACGTAATTCCAAATTCCAAGAAGTCGTCGCCAATATTTTGACGTCGACACATTAACCACTTTTGTTTGGGTCGGCTTCAGATATGAGCCGAGTCGAGTGAAATAATGTTATGAAAAGTGAATATTTTATCATATAGGTACGTAGTTTGTAAAAGACAAAAGATTTTCAAATCGTTAACCCTAAAAGAGCCACAAAAGAGGGTACTATTTTATCGCAAATTTCCTTTCCTTTGTCGCGTTTTGTTTGTTTCCTTTGAAAAGGCGAACAAATATGACGAAAAACTGGACGAGACGTGTAAAAATATAACGAAAAAACGTTAGATACTTTTTCAAACAATAAGATAATTCTGTCATCCCTTCTCCAAGGTTGCAAGACTATCTTTTAGGCCTATCTCCTTGTCACGTTGAAACCAAGAATTATTCACATGGTGTTAAGGTAGACTGATGATTACCAGCTCAGATCACTGCTTCGAGGTAGGACTATCACATGTTATAAAAACGTCGCTTTTCAATGACGATTTAAAAGCAGTGGGGAATATCTCATAGACAGTGTCAAAGTTAATTCAGCATTTTCTCGTCAGTTCAACAGTTTTCTTAAACCATTTTTATATAATAAATTGGTAACAGTCAAAGACACAACTAATACAACCAGATTAACACTAGATTTACCAGACCAGTCAAAATGACTGGTCTTGCAAGATCAAATTAAAATTCCTACTGCATGTAACATTTTCTTTAATTCTTCTAATCTTCTTTAATTTATAACAAAAGAATTAGTTTTATGAATTTTATATTATTTTATATATATTTGTAACAAATTGGTTTTGGTAGAAATAGGTATATTTAAGCTGGTAAATCTAGTGTTAATAAAAGCAAAGGTTGCTGGGATTCTTCTAGCTTGGAGTTATAGAGATATAGAGCACTTCATGAGACCCTGATGCGATACTAGACCTTGGGAATGAATCAAACAGGATGTTCCTAAGTTACCTATCGCGATAATAAACCGCAAAACTTATTCTTATTTAAACTATTCGTGTCCTGTATGTTCTGGATCCCACGTCACAGGCATTGCTTAGTGTGGGACCATCGAGAATCGTACTGTAGTTTTATTTTAATAATAAATAAATAAATAAGAAAGAAAGTGAGTGTAGGGTAGTTTGGAAAATTTATTTGTTTGGAGAATCAACTTGGAAAGTAGCATCTTCCAATTAGCTTATTCGATTCCTAATTGAAAACTCTTGTCGCAGCTTATAGACCGAGTCTAAAATATTTTAGCGTATTACTGAAATTAATTTTAAAAACCATGTTTGTATCTCAAAGTAATAAATACAAGTCGGCATCGGGTCGACATTCACACGCTCCCGTATCACTTCAACGGAATTTAATTTTGCTGAACGAATACCCTTTTTTGTATCGAAAAATAAAGAACAAAAACAAAAGCCAACACTGATGCTCCAATAAAGTTTACCAGTTTTTTTTCTGTTAGTTAGTTTACGTTAATGTTATTTAGTTATAAATAATATAATCAGACATTTGAAAATGTATATTATTAACTTCTTATTGGTTAGTAAAAGAATAGAAGATCTTAGAACATCTATATATATAAAACTCAAAGGTGACTGACATAGTGATCTATCAACGCACAGCCCAAACCACTGGGCGGATCGGACTGAAATTTGGCATGCAGGTAGATGTTATGACGTAGGCATCCGTTAAGAAAGGATTTTGATCAATTCCACCCCTAAGGGGATAAAATAGGGGATGAAAGTTTGTATAAATCTTATTAGATTTATTTCATTCATTATTACGCAGACGTAGTTGCGGGCAACAGCTAGTAAATAAATAAAATTCACATAGGCGAGCTTAATGCCGTCGGTATTGTCAACCAGCTAACCTTTGTCGATTTGAGCGGTGATATTCGGATCTACACAATACGTGCATTACATAATATAATAAATAATAATATGCATATTTATGAAGAAAAGTTATAAGTGTTAACATAGTAGGTACTAGCAAATTATAAATAGTTTGCGGTAAATAATAAAGACATACTCGCAACCAGAGAGGGGGGCTACTCAGGCGCACTTCGGACGAAAATACGGACGTTTCCTACTCAGGAACAATTACGTAATCATTCACGAAATTACGGATTTGACAGCGACGTCACGACGGATAGGTCACACAATGTTTCTTTTACGGATATTTTTACGGGCTTATATGTGAAAATTCACGTAAGCCACAGAGGTGACGGCCGTATCGTATCAAGACAAGGACAAAGTATTCTAAAACAAATATTTACTTTAATAATAATAAAAATTACGTTTCGGCTACAAAAAGAATTGAAACCTTCCTGAAACAGATTGGCATTAACGGCAGCCTTAATAAAGTAATAAATAAATAATATAGTTATTCCATTCAGTAGTAAAGTAGCACCTGAAAGCTCCAAAAGCAAAGATCATCAATATTTCAGACGAGCAGGTGTGAGAAACGCTAGTGCGACGTCATGTAATTCCAACCTATTTGTTTCAGGAAAGCGTTGTTCCTGAAAGACAAATTAGCTTCTTTACGACGTTTGTTTTGGATTTGAAGGTAATGGGAAATACACAAATAATGACAGATGTGATTTTTTAATTTATTCAAATTAATTTTAGGATTTTTATAATTAATCGTTTCAGGCGTTACTTTGCGGAAATCCATATTAAAGGAAATTATTTAAAATTATTTTGCTTATAATTCCCGATACATTAGGTCGATGAAGGAATGTAATCTCCACCAACTTGCAATAACTTGTCTCGACGCGTTTATTGCAAGTTGGTGGAGGTTATTTTCCTTCATCGATCTAATGTAGCGGGAATTATAAGCAAAATATTTCAAATAATTTCCTTTAATTTTTTGATTTTTGCCAATGGTGCCAAGCGACTATAAAAATAAAAACGTTTAGAAATTTAATGAAATCCTAGTGTGTGTAGTGATGATTTTATTTTTGAAGTATTATTTTTCGTTCAAAAATTATGTTATGTATGAATCCTTTAATAAATTTTGTAAGAGAAGAGTTATATGCCTAATTTATGGAATTAGAGGAGCATATTATTAATAGGGTTGCCACTAATAAAATTGTTTTTGTTTCTTCTTGTGAATTACTCAATTAATGATACTGACTTGTTTTAATTATTTTTGCTTAAAATAAAATTAAAATTACTAATGATTATTTAATGTATTTTGTTATAAAATAATTACAACTTTTTTTAATGTGTACATGAATCGATTAGATAAAAATATACAAATTAAATTTATATCATATACATTTTAAAAAATACAATGGTGTGAAAGACACTCTCAAGAACACACAAAAATGACATGTGCCTGTTCGTTCAGAAATGCGCTCGTCCGGAAATTGCTTTGTTCTCGCAATCGACTTCTTCGCACTGACAACCCTATCATTGTTATATGAAATCTAATTAGGTCAAATGAATATTAATATATGTAAGCTCTGTAAATACAACACACACATACACTAATGAGTTACATAATTAAAACCTCATTTATTTAGTGTGATTATTCACGGATCATTATTTTTTATGTATTTTATTTTCCAATTACCAAAACTTTGTGTTTAGATTTTTACTTTAGCCGGCCAAAATCGTGTAGTACATTTTTTTAAACAGGCTTCATTCTAAGTTCATATTAAAAATTGTTCAAAGTTAATTATTATTTTTTTAGTTCATTCATCGGCGGCTTCTTCTTCTTTAATGTTAAGTTCTGTAGATTTAGGTAAGGCAGATAAAATAAAAAAAAGGTAGTAAAAAATATTGGTAGGAAAATACGAAACAAACATTTTCGTCGTAAAGCTCAATAACGACTTTAATCTTCATCTTAGCATAAAAATTATTCAGTGAAATGTACAACTTTATGAAAATATTTATAAAAGATATCACCAAATTTTTAGAAAAATAAAAATTACCCATTTTTATAAAACTATTAGTTAAATATGTTTTTTTATATATATTTTTTAATAGGACATGGCCCCTTCTGTCTGCAGTTTTCGTTTGGTTTGCACGTGATTGATGAATTGTTATTGATAACTACCTATAGCTTTCGAATTATATTAAAATACGCCAGTATAATGAAAGCTACTTATAAATTGTAATTAAACGATCAATTGCTAACAAACATTATGATTTTTAGAATCACAAATTGTATAAAATGCTTTTTAATAAAATATATTAAGTTGAGCTTTCGTGTTACTTTTAAAGTTTAGACGTAAGCTCCGAAAAGTACTTTCTAACACCTGCCGATACCAAACATTATTTCAGTTGAAATTTACCTAACGGTTCTATGCATAAATTTGGTACTACCTACATTAATATAAAACGATTTTTAAAGTAATACTCTACAAAAGTACAAAGTAGTAGTATACTCTGTCAACTTGGATTACACTCGCTGGCCCCTTTCTAGGTTTAAACCCAAATAAAGTATGGAGCTAGATTAATACAAAAAAAAGATTTGTAAATCGTAAGGATTCAGTAGACAGTAGAGTATAATCCGAGCCAGGGGGGCTACTCAGGCGCACGAAAACTTACGGACACGTAATCATTCACGAAAATACAGATTTTACAGCAACGTCACGCTTATTTTACGGATATTTGACAAGACTTTTTACGGACTTACAGTAATGCCCCGCTGTACGCGGAGGATATGTTTCGGAAACAATCGCGTTAACTGAAATTCCCGCAACCATAGAGAAGTTGATGACTACATTATGTTTATACGCACTCTTTCGCGTAATGCGGGGCAATTGAGCGCGAAATTTGAATAGTGAAACTGCGCATAACGGGGTCGCGTATACTCTGGGTTAGTTTGTGATACATTTATAAAAATGCAAATATTGTTGGTTACTTTACAAACGTTAGACAATAAAATGAATTTCCAACTATCTTCCATTTTATGTTAACTTCATACTTACAACTAGAAGTTCAAAATGTTTCCACGAATTCAGGTTTCACTTAATAACATTACGAAATGGTCTTTACCCACTTTTTACGTGCAACCGCTCGTCTACACGTGTTACATACAAACGAAATGGAAGATATATTTAGTTTTTATTATTATAAAAAGTCAATTTTCATTTACTTTTATAAATAGCTTCCCTTTTTTGGGATTATTGCAACAGGTCGCGTCATTCAATCTGTGGTCTTCAATTTCTTAGCCAACGGAGGTGAGTAGGCGTTTTCTGAAGTCCGTATTGAGAAATAACGGTTGAGGGTACTTTGATTTCTATTTCTAATTCGTCATCCGTGGATTCCTATTGGAACACTTGGACTTGTCAAAATACAGCAATATGCAGCAACGACGACGGCGCCCTGCTGCTCACTTTAACAACAAACAGTAACTATTAGATATAATCAGGTTTCTGTACTACGTATTGACAGTAGACAATTGCACATCATTGGTCAAAAATTACGTCAACAATGGTTGGCTGGTGGAGAATGCCAAATGGCATTAAGCTCGCCATTGTGCCATATTTTTGAAGCGCAATAAAGAATTTTTATTATTATTATTAAACAATTTTGATCAAGCGTGTGATTGGTCTATTTTGTTGTGTACTCAGAGAATCTATGCTTAAGCGTAATTTCTGAACCTAAGACTGGGAAGACTGTCAAGTGTCAGTTGTCACTTGTCACGTCAAAATCCTTGACTTCGTGATGTATTCAGACTACTTTCGGACTTAGTCCACTATTCATTTTCCTATGATACTACTAGATACTATATATACTACTAGCGGTCCGGTACGTGCTTCGCTACGTATAAAGTGAAATATTAAAAAAAATTAATTGGAACATCAAATTCATGCATCGAACAGCATGAATGACATAAAAAGTTTCAATTACTGTCAACACTGAAAAT
The DNA here is from genome assembly GCA_028551675.1 of Tineola bisselliella. Taxonomy (NCBI): domain Eukaryota; kingdom Metazoa; phylum Arthropoda; class Insecta; order Lepidoptera; family Tineidae; genus Tineola; species Tineola bisselliella. The sequence continues at coordinate 512,253 of JAPWLS010001655.1, forward strand.
AGTTTCAATTTGACAGCACAATTCGCCACTTATTGATATCAATATTAAGAGCTTATATGGGTCTGGTATTTCTTTTTAGGTCGTAAACTAAAAATTTTCGACCCGCTGCAAAGTCAAAAACCAAATTGGTAAATAACGGACACCCTAATATATATATATATATATATATATATATATATATATATATATATATATAAGTAAAATTTATTAAAAAGAAAGTCTGATAAACTACAAATTTCGTATTCACAATTATTTGAATCAAAAATTTTACTTTCCTCTTTGCAATAATTTTAACAGATCTAACACAACAGTTGAAATCAGGTATTTTTTGTGTTAAACAATAAATTTTAATATAAACAATGATAGTTTTTTGATTAAAATACAAAAAAAAAAAGTTATTTTTAGTTGAACTTTAACCTTGAATAACTTTTAAGCAAGTGAATATATGGAAAAATATTAAGAGAAAGCTTTTGTAGAGCGTTCAATTCTCTACAAGAATCATTGGTTGCCATTGCCATTTATGAACTGTCATAGAAACAAAAAAATTAATTGTAAAAAGTGCCAAAACCCCATGTTATTTAAATGGGAAATGTATCGTCTTGGAGGCACGGTTTAATATCAATATTAAGAGCTTATATGGGTCTGGTATTTCTTTTTAGGTCGTAAACTAAAAATTTTCGACCCGCTGCAAAGTCAAAAACCAAATTGGTAAATAACGGACACCCTAATATTTATTATTAATTTTTATTCCTCTCTAATTTGTGCGCACCCTAGTGCTAATAGAGTTTCTTCTCAGAATAGAATACAAAAGATGTTTTTGCTCTCCATCTAATTGAAGTATCGTTAAAGATATAACTAACCATTTACTTTAAGAAAATAACATTATAATAACATGTTTTTGAAGGGAAAGTTTTTTCTTTATTTATACTTACGAGCTGTCTGCCCGTGACGTCATTACCGTATGTTACGTAAATAAATAATTTTAATTTGATCTATCTTAAGTCTAATTCATTGGTTTAGGTATGTATTTATGGATATATAAGCTAACTTGGAATAGAGCAGCGGTTCTCAAACTTTTTTAGCGAAGGAAATAGTCTTAATATAATTACAAAAAACTGATTTATATGTATTTATGAATAATCATATTGCAATGTAATATTACGTAATATTTAGTTGGAATATTTAGATGTAACCTTATAATCTCCCTTTTGCAGTATTTTAGCCCTAGGGTCATCATCACTTTGAGAATGGCTGGAATAGAGAAAGCTGTTGCTTAGGTATATATCAGGGGTGGCTAAGTTCCTTGATAGTCCGAGCCATTTTTCAACTAAGCCGCAATTAAATACGCATTTAAAAGGTATTTTGAAACACATAACATACGTAACGATAATTTTTGTTTTAAAAATGAAAAAGGAACTCGAGTACATTTATAAAGAGCCGCAAGTTGGCCACCCCTGCAATATACATTTCTTTATAGTATTATAGTAATCATCTTCACTTATATAACACACTCAAGCTGAACATTAGACGGAATTTTGTCACGTCCCAGACAGCTATAAAAATACTAGATATCTCCATATGTTGTAACCAGTGCTGCCAACTCCAAAAAAACTAAAAAACAGCAGATCACCAATAGAAAAACAGAAGAAAACAGTAGGTAAAGTAAAAAAGGCAGATTTCATACTCTCCTCATATAATTAAAACAATCACCTACTTTTATTAGTTACCAGGACTCACATACATTGTTATATAATAATATTGAACACAACATAATAAAAATAAAAATCAAAGTAGAATTATTTTCCATTTTCGTCCTCAATTACCTCATTTTCAGTACTTTCAGATGCATTTTGTTAAATTTCTTCATGTGCCTTTCTGTGACTTCAAATAACAAGAGTAGATCATACCATCTAGTGTCATTGCGTTTTATTACACAGTGGTTATCAGAAAATATTTGCATATAGTGTAGGTGACTGAACGCTAATTAAAAAACAGTAAAAATTAGGAATGAAACAGAAAAGAGAGGCATCAATGTGAAAACAGCTAATCTACTGTTTAAACAGTAGGGTTGGTAACTCTGGTTGTAACTTTACAGTATGTTGGGTGTGACGCATAGTCTACCAGTCGTGTTAGCCAAATTCCCTCCTGAAATTGAAGCGAAATGGGAGCAAACTACATCGTGCAAGTGTTCCTTACAAAATTAACGACATGTCCCGAGGCCTGTTACGAGAATTGTGTAAATGGATCGTGCACAAAATCTTAGTTACATTGTTGCTCCGAAATTCAGTGGTCAGTGTAATAATCACGCATTAAAGGGGTTTCCGTTTGGATGAAGAATTCGCTTTTAATTTTACAGACTTACTTCTATGGGCTTATCACGAATTTAGTCTGGCTTTCGAATCGAGTTGTCACAAGTAAAACGGATCCGTTAGCAATCGGGATCATGAATTTTTACTAACGACTAACGAGCACCAGCAATTTATCAAATGAACGAAAGATCGAGACGTTCGAAAATTAACAAAAAGTATCTAAAATATTGTAGTTCCAAATCCACACGCGGTGGCGCTGCTCAAATTTTCATACAAATCGCTTGAAGCGAACTCGGTTCGAAAGCCAGACTAAAATTCGTGATAAGCCCACTAAAATTTATTCTATATTTATTAGCGCGTTTTTCATGAGTAGAAGCAGATGCATGATAATAATCCCATGCTTTATTGATGATTGTCATTTCAAATATAATTTTATACGTAACTAGCTTTTACCCGCGGCTTCGCTCGCATAAAATAATAAAGTGGCATCTAACCACAAAAATGACACCAAACCCCAAAAACTAAAAATAGTTTCATACAAATGACAGACGAAAACAAAAATAAATGTAGAAAAATTCAAAACAGCTGAAACTATAGTCAATTGGAAATTATAGTAAAAAATAATTGTTTTTTTTTAAATAAAAAGTATCCTATGTTACTTCTAGTACCTCCAAAAATATGTGTATAAAGTTTCATGATGATCGGTTAAGTAGTTGTTGCGTGAAAACATAACAAACAAACTCACATTCGCATTTATAATGTAGTAGAGATTAGGTGATGTAACTAGTCTAGTTAACTCATGCTGAAAATTGACTCCTAACACCACACCGATTTCAAACTGAACATGTGTGCGATCTGAAAATATATTACTGTAAGAATTAAACTAACTCCATTCGTCATTTTAAATTACAGCTCGATGTAAACGCATTAAGCTAAACGACTAACTTGTACATTTTAATTAATGTGCAGCTTGCATATTTTGTACCTTTATATTTAAGTGCATGTTAGAGCATTAAAAATTCCATCACTAGTCCTTTTTACACGCTCACATTTCCCAAATATTAGATAGAAAATTTTCATACGAGCAGCCAGAATTAATATTGAATTCCTCTTATGACGTTTGAAAAGTTTCTAGGTTCTATTATTAGCCTTTGTCATCCATTGGCTAACTTGTCAGTCTGTAATGCTGTTTAATTCCCGTCTAAAACAAATATTTATTAATATACTAGCTGTTGCCCGCGACTACGTCTGCGTAATAATGAATGTTAAGAATCGGGACGCATACAAATTGTAAATATTAAATATAAGATAGGCAATGCGTCCCGCTTCTCCCCCACGGCCAGCTCGGTACACCCGCGAGCCTCTATCCCCACCACGCACCGAGACAGAGCGCGCTACTCCCGCACGCCGAACAAAGGAATTGGCCACGCCCACCAGAGAGAACGGGCTACGACCGCGTGGTCCTACGCCGCTGGCCCAGAGAAAGTCAGTATCGATCGGAAGCTTAACACGAGAAGACATACGAACTGAAGACTGAAAAATACCATCGATTGCTGAAGATTATCGCCGTTTATGAAGATCGTCGTTTATGAAGAAAATCGCCGTTAGTGAAGATTGTCAACGTTGCGAGAAATTGTTCGAAAATAAACCTTAAGAAGAAACTACGTCTATCATTATTACAAGGAGACCATACAGTCCACTGTCCCGATTCCCTACAATGAAGATATAAAGTATCATATTTCAGTCAACAGACAATGCCTATCACACCAATAACTTAATGACAACCTCTAAAATTCAAATAGTTTTATACTGCATATATAAAAAATGACAGACGAAAATAAAAATATATAAAAATGACAGACGGAAATAAAATTTAAATATCGAAAAATTCCAAACAGCTGAAACTATAGTCAATTGGAAACTATAATAAAAAATAATTATTTATTTTTTAAAATAAAATATATCCTATGTTACTTCTAGTACTTCCAAAAATATGTGTACAAAGTTTCATGATGATCGGTGAAGTCGTTGTTGCGTGAAAACGTAACAAACAAACTCACATTCACATTTATATTAGTAAAGGGATTTAAAATATGATATTATTATTTTAACAATATATCTCTTTCGGGTTTTATATATTTGTGAAGGCATTATAATGTTATATGTATATGTATTTTTTTTAACAAAAGATCCTTCTTAATGAGATTATTCAAATAGAAGGGAAAATTGTTAAATAGCGTTAATATGTGATCTAGTTTTCGGTTTAGTTTATGAGAGAAAGAAAGATATATAACGTTAGTCTACAGCAAAGGTCTATCTGTCATAATAATAATAATAAAATTCTTTATTTGTAAAAGCTTCACAAATCGGCGAACTTAATGCCTAAAGGCGTTTTCTACCAGCTAACCGGTCTGGAGAGATAATTCAGGAGGTGCATAGATGAAGTTACAGATGGTGTATGAATATTAATGCTATACAGTAAGTATAATAAATCTTAGATCTACATAGTGTAATATATATATATATATACATAATATAGTACTAATAAGAACTATTGAGATATATGTAAAAATATTAGTTATGTGCATTAGTATTGAATATTTTTCTATAAAATTCTTTTTATATTTACGTGACAAAAATGTATTTAGAGAGAGTCAGAAATTTTGCTATCTCCGGATCGTTGAACTTGCCACAGCACCTTCACGCTTTGGTTAGGTCGTCGAAGCGAAAATGATTCCAATAAGACCAATCTATTCGCACTATTGAAACGAGTCTTTTGTGGTTTAGTTATGTTAAGCTAGAGTGCGGTCCATGAGCATAGACAACTGTTACCACAGACAGATGTCCGCGTGCAACAGTCGACTCCACTATGCCGGCTTGAGGAGACGAATGTTCTCTGTCCAAATCAACAGGGCACACTCCTCTCGTTATCCCGGCTACTTCCAAGCTGATCCCGAAACGCGACTTCACATGCTCCAGCGTCGTTTGATCTGTAATAATGTGATCATTACTTGAGTGTAGGTAGAATAATATGTAATTAAGTACGTCGGTTATTCTGAAAGAAAAAAAGGTTCTAAATATAGACATCGATTCATGATAATAATCAGAATGATAAGAATATTAAAATTATTAACATTTAAATTTATTTATTTAAAACATTTTTACATTTTACAAAACGCGAAATTAATTCCCTTTGGATAGATCTACCAGTTGATTTTTAGGACCAGCAGAAAGGTTGCACAGGGAAGGAATACATGCAGATCAAGACTAACATATAAAAAAAACAATTAATAATAATAATAAACAAGAAAAAAATGTATAAAAAAGAAAAGAAAATTATAAAGATTCATTTGGATAAGTTATATTATTTTCAATTCTATGCGGCTTAAAAATATTTTTATAATAAATATCAAAAATTTGCGAATACATTTATTTTCACAAAGGAATAAATAATTCATTTCTGTTATTTAAATACAAAAACACACACTAACATATCTCGAAACAACAATAAGGTCGTGATATATCTGGTTGTAAAATAATTTTAAATAAAAATGTTTATCGTTTATAGTATGTACTTGTATTAAATAAAGACGGTGAATAGTTTTGTATACAACAATGTTATTTATTTATATACTACTAATATTCTTAATTACGAACTAATAATAAAAAAAAGCTTAGCTACAAACGTAGGCTCAGTATCTTTGTGTAATTTGGAGTGACTATTTTTAAAATTAATAGCTCGAAGATACCAGATATATGAAGACGGATTCAAAACATTGCGGAACAAAATGAAAATAAACCTGTCTTGAGAAAAATTGCTGGAAATCTCGTAGTCCTTTTGATGGTTGACTCAGGCATATCCGAAGTTTCGTGATACGGCCGTCACCTCCGTAGCTTACGTGAATTTTGACACATAAGCCAGTAAAAAGTCCTGTCAAATGTCAATAAAATAAGCATTGTGTGTCCTATCCATCGTGACGTCGCTGTCAAATCCGTAATTTCGTGAATGATTACGTGTCTGTAAGTGTTCCTAAGTAGGAAACGTCCGTATTTTCGTCCGAAATGCGTCTCAGTAGCCCCCCAGTAACGAAACAGTGGACCTTTGTGTGTGCGTTTTTTCTTGTGCGAATTGGAACTAACCCGATTTCAGTTCTATCGTTGAAGCGCTTTGTGAAAAGTGAGGCGTTCGTTTTTAAGATATCCCATTGTGTTTTTCTCCACTTTATCTCGCAACTTAAGTTGGATTCTGAGCTTTAAATACAGATTTTTAAAATTCAAAGTTATTTGTAGTTTTTGGTATAAAGAAACGTGTTTAAAGTACACTTGTAGAGATTTATATCAGAGGTTTAGTATCGAATCTGAAATGTACCGGCTTTTAGTTAAATATTTGTTTTTTCTTTCTTTATTATAATTGTATGGTTTTTGAGTTAGTATGCAAAATCTCCTGTACAAAATAATGAATTCAATCAACGTAATATACAAAGTCCATAGGGCAATCATTAACCCTTCGTGTGCGGGCGCGGTGTGCTTGACGGGCTCATTGAGAAAATTGATGATTCTATTTTTTCTAATTGAATCTAAGACGAAATTCAAAATCATATTTTTTATTGGAATATTTAGAAATAAATTTTATACAAAAGTTAAGGAAAATAATTTTTTTCCCCCTTTAAATCAGACTTTTTCAGAGTTCATAGAACCTATAATTGCTGTACCTGTGAGATCGGCCGCGCCCGACGCGACGGAGGGTTAAGAGTTTGGTTAATATATCTCGTTATTTAAAAATAATAATTTCACCATAAACCAAAGCTATTGTAATATTATCGTGGGGATGTATATAAAGAACTTAATAACAAAAATAAAGGGCAAAATGATTGATATAAAGAAAACACGCAATTTTCCCACACATTCAGGTTTTCTCAATAAACTATAGAAATTCATACAAGACCGTAACACATTGTGAAATATCCCCCTTTGAGCCAAACATCTTTCTCGATTGATGACGTCATTTGTTTCTGGACCAATGACCGTAGTATTGTAGGTAGGTATAACATATTCTATTTCATTCTTTTTAGTATGTTGGAGCAGGATAGAGCACAATTATAGAGAGCATCGCAGGGTAGTTCTCGTAATGACCGTAACAGGGTTACTCTTCAATATAATCGTGATTTATTTTTGTCTTAGACTGCTTCAAATGCTCTTAAGCTAAAACCCATGTAGGTTTACAAATGGAACGTCGCAGGATGACAGATATGTGTATCAGTAAAGGGGATACAAATATACATTTTAATAATTTTGATCGTTTTACGACTACTTACTTAATAATTTAAAATTATCAAGCTTGTTAATTTTAATAGTTTTGATTATTTTATGAGTATTTAACTGGTAATTCACAATAATCAAGGTTCTAAATTGACAAATTTAATTTGATATAGATCGAAATTGGATTTAAATTTTAAATTTCACGATCGTATTATTTTAAAGAGTAGCATTTAATATCTTTGTTTTATGTATTGAGATTGTGCATGTGTGTGTATACATACATATATGAAACTTAATGTTTTATTTGATCAAGTTTTGGATAATTGTGTATTAGTTTTCTCTTGTACATTTTGTTTTTCACATATTTAGATATTAACTCCCTTAATTATTTCAATTTTTCCTTATTATAAAATATAAGGCTATCCAATAACCTATGGTAGTGAAAATATAATACACTTTTCTTTGTTGTTACTTTTTCTACTATTAGTAGCACTTACTATTTGCATATGTGTATGGGAATAAATGCATATAGGCAAAACTATAAATATAGTCTTCCTTTGTCATGATATTTATGTTTTTTTTTAAATTTATAAAACACATATTTTACGAGGATCATGAGGGTTACAAAGCTGTTTTGAATTAGTTATATCACTACTCACCAACATAAACAACGTTCATATTATTGTGCTACCCGTGTGGTTGCACCGTGGATCTGTGGGCTTATCACGAATTTAGTCTGGCTTTCGAATCGAGCTGCCACAAGTAAAACGGATCCGTTAGCAATCGGGATCATGAATTTTTACTAACGACTAACGAGCACGTTCGAAAATTAATAAAAAGTATCTAAAATATTGTAGTTCCAAATCACACGGTGGCACTGCTCCAATTTCCATACAAATAGCTTGAAGCGAACTCGGTTCGAAAGCCAGACTAAAATTCGTGATAAGCCCACTGATCTAATTTAAATTCTTGTGGTTCATGATTTATGAATTGTTATTTACTTTTTTTTTCTCTGAATTAAAATTCAATTATGTACAGGCTATGATTGACGAGTTTCTTGTTTTCTTCTCGTCATATACGCCTTTTCGAAGCCATTGTAGAGTCTAACGATGAGCAAGCGCACACCTTTAGTGCCTATGCTAATAAACTATTTCCATTTCATTTCAATAAATACTTATAAATATATATTTGCTTCGATCGAGAATAGAATCCGGTGCCTCTGCATAATAGCTTCTGCTAACCAAAGCACCATAAAAGTGATAAAGAAAAATAGTTGAATGTTTTCCTAAAACACGTTCTGTCTCCCTCTACTCCATTATACGATATTTTCTTAAATAACCGGAGGTAATGGAAAATATCTTCGTTTTTTTTTCATAGAATATCCTCGAGGTTTAATATTATTTTTTATTAGATTTTGTAGGTGAATGGGCTTTGGGGACCGGCATGTTTTGTAGTTTAGCGGGCTATTTTTACATTATCTCACTGGCTAACATTTTACACTAAGTTTTAAGTGTTTTTATAGGCTATGCTAAAAATAATAATAAACGTTTATTTTTAAAATCAATTTGCACAGTTTGTTGCCTTGCCACCAAAAACCAGTGTTGGTTTGTCTTGGCGCTGCACATAATATAGCTCGAATTAATGTAACATGTTTTTTATTCAATTTATTTTGACTGGAATTCAAACCGGAGAACTTCTATATATATGTGTGATATATCGTCAGTTGCCACACATCCAGCAACACTCAATCGAAAACTACAAATTACATCCAATAAAACAATATCCAGCTAAGGCGATCTTAAAGGATACCCAGGGGAACTACCCCGGAGCCTGTGACGTCATCAATCATTGGGCGGATATTAGTACTCGTGACGTTTACATTATAGAATATTCGGATACAATTCGTCCCGTAGATAAATTCGACCCATGGGACGAATACAGATTAGCAGTAATCAATTATATTTTCTATCCAACATATTAATTACAGGACGCGAAAGATATCGAATACTCGTATACAATTCGTCCCATAGATAAATTCGACCCATGGAACGACCCTATTATAACAGCAATTATTTTTATCATCCATCCAATACAATTCTGTCGTATTAATTATAGTTTGCGAAGTACATTTAAATAAAAATTGGGGTACGATTTGTTTTCGTACGTAAGCAAGTTCGACACAGGGGACGAATTCTGCAATACACCAGTGATGATTGAAATTATTCGCGATAATAATTTAAAAGGCTTTATGCGGCTCTGTCGCGTTTGCTATGATTTTGTGTCTCCAGTAACATAAATGAAGGTAAAACTCGACCCGCGGGTCGAATAAAACGGCCGAACAGGTACATAATTCGTGACGTACAAGATAGTACACGCCCGGTTAGAAAAGATATCTTGAAATGGGAAGATGTATGATGTACGAATAAAGATGAATTCGCTTAAAATGGGTTTAATGTTCTTTGAATGATAAATTGCAATATGTATCTTGGCTTTTGGCACCTTTCGAGTGCCCTTTGTATGAAAAAAGGTACCTTGGACTCTATTTTGAAAGTCTGGCGGTGTATTTACATACTAGGCTCATCAACTTTATAACCTATATAAATAGTTGTGTTCTGTACCAAATCCATATATTTCCCCTATTTATTGTTTATTTTTGCTGGCTGGCAACATTCCTGTTCCCCGCTACCTTATTTCGTCCCAATGGTAGCGCCCTCTCGGCGACAGTGTGTAACTAGGAACAACTACGTGAATGCACGCGCTCGGATCACCGCCGACAAATAAATCGTGCACCATCATTCTATTCACATTTTCATCACAACCAAAAGAAGAATCGACTCATACAATAGACAGTTGGAAGAGAGGGAAAGCCGAGCCCATCGTAAGTACCTTTCTTTTCCATTCCTGCTACTGTCCGTCAGCCAGCATTTTATATCACACAAGTTGAATCCTTGGGGATAGAATGTAAGTTTTGAATTATACCGGATGTAGTGGAAGTGATTATGCGGGGAGTGTCGTTGGCTTGTGACGTCACAGGAGGTTGTCTGTTATGGCCGACGACAGAGGTGTAAATATATTCAAATAATAGCGTATCTCTTCTTGTGGTACAATTGTCACTGTCTAGAGTCTAGACCAATGACATTGAATAGGGTTAATTACTCAAATATACCTTTAGTTCTAACAAGGTCACGATCTTTAATTGGGACACAACCCCTTTAGTATTGAAATTTGAATTAGTTCGTTTTATTTTATAAATATTCTAAACTATAATATATCAGAAGATAAAGTAAAAAACGAAATTTAATACCAAAAACGTCATTAAAAATTTTTCACGTTTTCAAATAAAACTTTTCACACGCCCAAGGATTTGAATGCAGAAATAGTAATGAAATAGAAGTTTTAATTCGACCAAAATTTTCGGAAATTTTTTCATTTGCTCACAAATGTGTCCTGTAAATATTTTGGACACATAAAGGCTCATACTCTTTTCCTTATCTAATCCTCCTTAAGTAGTTACACCAATCTTCATATTTTCCCACGATAACTTGTATAAAATTCTATTTTGAAGGGATAGTTTCTCCTGTTGGTCCATTTGTTGATTAATACATACAAAGTAGTAAAAAAAAAGAGTTTTTTTTTATCATATCATAAATGTTATAATTTATTAAACTCATTCGCTCCTTTCAGTTTCATTGTCCCGTAAATTTAATCATTTAATAATGTTACGTTAACATTAAAATATTTAATTTGAATTTTAGATTTTTGTTTGAGTTCGTACGACGTTCATTTTCTAAGGTTCTAAGGGTAATTAATATTCATTATTAATATTGTAATAAAAGAAAAATAATTAAAATAATCTCATTAAAAGATTTTCAGATTAATTTTGAAAAAAAAAACTTTAATTATTTCAACTTTAAAATATTAATATTGAATTGAAATGAATTTAAAAGATTTTTATTAAAAAGTGATTCTGTTATATTTAATATTTTGTGGAAAATTTTCGGGTGACGGAATATAAATTTCAATTGTTCTCGCTACAAACGACTTTATTTCATTTTTTTTTACTTTGTGAAAATTTTCTCACATATATTTTTTTAATAATCAATTTATAAATATATTTAATAATTATTTTCAAAAATCTTAAACAGTCATAAACCAAGAACCAGTAACGCTAACAAAAGAAAAACTTGACGAAACCGGACAAACTTAAATCAATTAACTCGAAAGCTATCAATACGTAGTATTGAAATATATTTTAATAAATCGACTGCAAACCATATACTATATATTATTTTTAACTACTTAAAGCATATTCGCAAACAAATATTGCCGAACTCAGACAAATGTTTACGAAAATATCGGTCGAAATGGAAACGGACCAGGTGTGAATTTACCACTTGCTTTCATGTAAAGGACCTCTCGCATTTCACCACTTTGATGTGCACTTTGGTTTTAAATATGTATTATCTTTCACAAAAATATTGCATTTTCGTTCGGTTTGTGGTATTAATTGCATATAGAAAAATAAACTATTATATTAAAACTGATTACTTATTATTATTAAATATAATATTATTGGATTGCTATTGAAACGCAAATTTCTATTTATTTAGACAACTTACAGCTAAATACAAAAAATAAATACATACAAATGAAAAAAAAAGTTTTCTCCAATGAAAATGAAATAACAATGTTATAGATTGGTCTGCTGCGCTCGGGGAATCAGTTAGGTATATTTATCTAATAGTAGTATTAATAAATTCTTTCTTATTTGCTTAATATTACTACAGAAAAGATCAATGGTCGAGAAATAAGTATTAAAACTCTTTGCCGATTGAACAAAGGAAGAATTTCGTCTATAGTTAGCAGTTACAACAACTATCTGCCTCATAATTTATACTAATATATAAAGAGGAAACATTTGATAGTTTGTATGTATTGAATAGGCTCCGAAACTACTGGACCGATTTGAAAAATTCTTTTACCATTAGAATCCTACATTATCCCTGATGAACATAGGCTATAGAACATTTTCAAAAACGTTAGGGATCCGTATGAAAACTTCAATAATGTAACCCAAAGTCTGAAAAAAAAACATTATATTGCGTACTCTGAGGAAATTATTGACAATAGAGCAAAGTGATGTACTACAGTATTATAGAGGACATCAATATCTACAAAAAAGTCTGCGATACCATATGTCTAACTATTACAGTTATGTCTCAATAACTGCTTTTTCATGTTAAAATTTAAACTTCATAGTGCTTTATATCTTCATTACTACGCGAACGAAGTCGCTGGCAACAGCTAGTGTATAATATTTTGTTTTCCTTTAATTCTTAATTCAAGTTAGAACGTAGGCACTTGAAAAACTGTTAAAACACGACAATAAATATCATTCATATAGGATTGTGTATCTAAATATTACATTATAACTTGTATTTTGTGTAAATGTTTATGAGTTTGTTGTTGTGTACGGAGCGTCTCCTGCTTACATTTTGGCGCCAAATCTGATGTTTATTAGATTAAGGAACGAAGAGAAATAGGAGTTATTAAATTTTGAATGTTGGGGAAGATGGGGGAAAATGGACTATAGGTATAGTATAACATTTATGTATATTACTTACCTTTAATTTTTATTCAGTTTCGTATGCCAAAAAAAAGTACATTCTATCTAAATTTATTTACCTACCTACATATTTTAATAAATTAGTCGAATGTTGTAATCGCTTGTTATAACGAATAAAGACCATGAACGAAAATAAATGTTTATATAAAGAAATATTTGCTTAAAGTAATAACCTCGACATAAAATAAATAAATAAATTCATTATAGCAAAAAAAATATATTTTTACGCATAGACGAGCTTAATGCCGTCGGCATTATCTACCAGCTAACCTCTGTCGGTGTGAGCAGTGATATTTCGGTGCAATGTGAAGAAAATAATAACAAAATATACACAATACGTACATTACATAAAATAATAAATAATAATATACTTAAATACATAATTTGTGTGTGTAATCATAAAAATGTGTAATCTGATTTATAAATTGTTATTCACTTTTTTCTGAGTTAATATTCAATTTTTATTATTATTATTATTTTATGTATAGACTATGATTGACGAGTTTCTTGTGGTATTCTTCTCGCCATACGCCTTTCCCAAGTCACGGTAGAGTCTAACGATGAGCAAGTGCGCGTCTTTAACAAACGATTTTAATAAACGATTTTCATTTTCATAATATAATTAATTCAAATCTCGCACTAACCCATCCGCTATTGTGTGGTCACTGTAATAATATCAACATACCAAACTATAAATTAGGATATGTGTCTAGTACATGGGATTATAGTAACGTGACGTGTCATGAGGAGAATGTAACTGCTGTGTTCGGTCGAGCAAGTTAGCTGTAAATACGGAAATTGTAGGTGCATCGAGTTTCATGATTCACTGCACATTGTTATGCTGACATACCTTCATTCTATTTTATATTCTATAACCTCTTCAGGTATGATTAGAAAAATATGACTAAAATTTTTTAACCATCAAGATCAAAAAATGTTTATTTCTTTTATAGGGGATTCTGTAGTGAATAAAGTGATGTCAAATTTTTATTTTATTTATTATTGACAGTAATTGTAATTATAAAAAAAAACTAAACGTCCACATATGTGGTCAAGCGCGTGAACAGGTTAATTTATATATTTAATTTTTTTTTAAAGTTATTCCAAAATATAATATATATAAAACAATATTCTATATTGTATATAATATACTTAGTTTAAAGCTATATTTTTGAAATTAATTATCTTTGAAGGTATTTTTATTATTCTAAATAAAAGTTAAAAGACAAAACAATTGAATCTTTATTTTTTTCAGATGTTTTCTTTTTACATTACAAACATTCAATTTAACAATAATTATTACTCAAGTCTATTATTCCAGGTCAGTACCGTTTTCAAGAGGGGTCAGTTTGGAGGTAGAATTTGGGATGGGAATTAACCATACTACGCTATCCATATATAAACAAGGCTTCGATCAATATCTCCAAAAGACATCAAACTTGTAATATTATGATATTAAAAACGCCACATGCAAACGCTTCAAAACTTTTTTTATTATTCCCTCATATTGAAAGTTTCACTCAAGATGCTTGCCTTCCGAGACTCGTTATATAAAAGTACTTACTGGGATTATACTGAACGCGAATGTACACATTTTATGAAGCACACCACTCAGTCTCACAGGTCGTGGATTCAATCAATTATTATAAACTACCGTCACTACAGTTAAAACTAGTACGGAGTACATTATGTTTAGCATTAAGTTAGCCGCAGTGTTTGTTATTATGCTTCTTTAAATATTGTTTAGTACTTTATAGTGTTTATATTGTAACAGGTTAAGTTTAAGCAAATAAATAAATAAACGCAAATTATTGCAAACGTAACGCAAACCTAAAAAAAAGTGGTTAAGCAAATATTAAAATTAACGCTGACAGAGAAATAATTTCAAAATATATATAGCAGTTAGCGAATGTATATGATGATAATGGGACCTAATGCTTGTTTTTGAATAGAATTCTTTTGTTTATTTATTTTTTTAAGCGAAGCGACTGGACCAATTATGCCAAAAGGGCGGGATTGAGACTAGACCTGGGTGAAGCTCTGACTAGAAATAATGGAGAAACGTTTATCAATTTTCTATACAAAGTATTTTTTGTCTGTGACCAAACCTCCCGATGTTCTCAAACAACAGTGTCTCCCTCTATCCGTAAAATAAAATATTATAATATTTGAATAAATGACGCCATTGAACGGAGATTTAATTTCTATAGGTATATAATACTAATGTGGATATTTCAAACCAGGAAGAAGGTAACAGTTAAAATAATGTCTTAAAAGATTTTATAATATTTAAAAAAAAACTTACCGAATCGTGGTTGCAGCGAGACCAAGGTGATATTCGACATTCAATTGTTTGAAAATGATAATTAAAAAGGAAATTACTACTTACTATCACATTACAGAAAGCTTTACAGCAATTAGCTAACACTATAGAATTATAATTTTTGCTTACATGTCCATTTTTCTCGACTCTCCCCTATTTAATATCTGAAATTAGTAGCTGTCTATCATGCAAATTTTGTTAGCATTTAATCTGAAACACTGAAAAAGTGCTTTAAACTATTCAGAGCCCTTCCGTCACCTCTATTGAAATCAGAAAAACAGGTCATGTTGAGTTCACTACACAAGTGTCGACACGACTTATAATGGAAATATGATATTGATTGGGCAGTATGTGTGTTTTGAGGTGACTGTGTTTTTTATATAAATGCGGAGAGCAATGTACGTCATCCATGTTCTACTCCATTCCGATCAATGTACAAAACCGAGAGACTAATGATCCAGCCGTAGGCCTATATTCAGAGATAATGCTTCAAGTGATCAGCTGATACTTAAATGCATTTTATTCCATTTAATGCAGTAATATTTATTTACTAATAAATAATAAATCTTTAAACACGGCAACCATTAAACGGTAAATAAAATAAAATAGTAATGTTGCATATAGTTATATATCAAATATCCAGTTTAATCGTTAATTTGCATTTTTTCTGTTATTTAAGTAACAATTGAAACGAATTCTTATAAATGCGTGTAACAGAATGTAATGACAGCTAGGTGATAGTAGACAGTTGCAATGGATTAATATAATTGGTTAAAAATCACGTAAATAATTTTTCTAGCATGTGATTGGTCTATTTTGTTTTGTATGGCTAAGTGACATTTGAAGTTTTGAATTCTACTCAGTGAATCTATGTTTGAGCGTAATTTCTTAATATTGCCTTAATCTGCTTTCGGCTTTTAAAATTAACATCTCTATAATACTACAAATCCGTATAAAATGAAATAAAAAATTTTTAGTATACGAATATAAAATTACATTCGTACGGGCTTGAAATTTTTGCAACATTTCTCTCGCCCGTGAATTTACACTCATTAGATTACTGCCGCTCTTATTGGACAGGATGTATGTATGCAAACTATGTTAGTAAATTAGTATTTTAAACAATGATACCTATATATACAGCCGACTCTTAAAATATTACGAATTATCGAGTGTTTCAAATATCAAATGGTTCGAAATTTTTAAAGAGATTATTAAGTGTTGATTAATGTGAATTAATTAATCTTTCGAAAGACCTCTGTTATACTGGTTTGCTTCAAAGCACATTGCTACTGCTCAAACTGCACAATAACTTTTTTAAAAAGATTTACAATCTTTCTGTCTCTTTCTCTCTGCAGCTTTGAATTGTCGAGTATTTGACGCCGATGAGTTCGAATTAACGCGTTTTGTTACGTAGCAATGTTTTTTTCATTCGAATTACCAAGTGCGTATAAATGTATGGATTTACTTCGAAATATAAAGAGAATTTGTGGGGAACTCGTGATACATACTATGAACTTTGAATTATAGAGAGGTTCGAGTTATCGAGAGTCGACTGTACCTACTAGCATAATTTAATTATATTGTACAATTTAAATACATAATATTTTAAAGTGTGCGTTTTTGAGAGAATATGTTAAATTGAAACACTCTCTTAGACGTAGTACAGGCTTAAAATCTGCATAAGACACGTATTGTACGCCTGAAGACAGATATTACGGTGAAACTATCTGAGTTTCAGATTTCAGACAATCCTTCCAATGCTGACAAGTACGAATTGGAACGCTGATTCTTGTTGACAAATCGATTTAAATACGATTTTGATGCGATTTGAGTTTATTATGATTACTTTTTATTTAGTAAACTTATCACAATATTACGTCTGTATTCTAAAATGTAAGAAAATAAATTAAATAGAAAAAAAATCACGATTAACTTGATTTTATTAATTAATTTAGGGAAATTATGGTCGTGGTCAAGAAATCGAGGAAACATCGGATTAAAGATAAACACATAAAGTTGTAATTAAATTGAATTTGAACACGGCATTGATAAAATATGATTTCAAAACGATTTAAATAAATACAAGAATATAAATCCTGAATTCGCTGACGACTAGTAAAGGAACTTTACTTTGCTTCAGGAGATCGGCTTGAACAGTTATTTTTATGTAAAACTTTTCTATTACACTACCTTTTTCATCTCTTCTTGTTCTTCCAATTCTTCTTCCTTTTTATTATATATAGAATTATTACTATTAGTCATTCTTTTACTAAACAAAACTCTTAAATTTCACATAACCTTTAATTCAGTTCATAAACACTAATAATATAAATAAATAAGTTAAAATATATTTTGTCTCTTTCTATTAATTTTAAATAAATAAAGATAGAAAGTGATAAAACATGATTTTATTTATTCTGTTTACTTACTGTTGTTATGGCGATTAGGATAAACACTAAAATAAATAGATATATTTTTTTTTTTAATAAATATTTGTTTCGATTGACCGCTGAACAAACATCTGTTTTACAAAGACGTCGCGGTTTAGAAAATAAAAACAAAAAACAATCATTTTTTTATTCATAAAATAACGGTTAGAGTTGGTTAATTATATTTGTTATGGTCTCTCGGTGAATGTAAAGCTATATATATATATACCTATACATAGACATTATAAAAAAACGTATTACAAAATTAAACACCTAACATTTGTTCTACAATTCACTTTTAGTTCTTCTTTAGGAGATACTTAGAACAATGAAAAAACAGTCTTTGTTTCAAAAGAAAGCACTTTACAAAAGCATCCCGGCACTTGCAATACCTACTACAGTTTATCAGTAGCAGCTTCTATGCGGTTTCCTTGAACACACATTCGCATAGAACTCTCTCCTCTATACGGCGTGGTTTAAAGATTAAAGTTGTCTAACATATGTTATGTCAATAATGTCGAGTTGTCTTGCACTGCTCGGAATGAAAAATTCTGTAGTTTTGTTAGATATTTTTTACGTGGAAGCTAATATCACATATATATATATATATATATATATATATATATATATATATATATATATATATATATTATAAGTTATTAGGAAGGAATACACAAACGTCTATTTTTAAATGGATTCATATTGGACTTTGAACTGAGAGAAACTATATATTTATCGTGTCGAAGTTGAGACATGTATAAAAGAGATGTAGATATCCCCTTTGTCGTTTATGACACTGTGATTGTTTTTACTGTCTATTCTATTTCTTATATACCTACAAAAACTGTATCCATTTGAAAATCGTCATGTGTACTCCTATAACCAATTAGAATGTAGCTGTTATTTCTAATCTCATAATAAATAAATATTTATTATTAAAATAGCAGTAAACATTGGAAAAAGAAACAAAAAGCAATCGGTTTTTTAATCCGAATTTTAATTCGAACAATTATTGTTCAAACATACAAACGGCCATTGCTGGCGATTGCTAGAACCGCAATTTGATCGGTTTTTGTGCGTCAATTTTCGTTCATTCAAACATTAACCGTCGCAATAGTTGGACCTACTGTCTTTTTTATGATGTTGAAATGAACGCGACAGTCGCCCCCGGTATACCGGCTTGAGAGAACGAGTGTTTTATTTATAGAAATTTATATCTTATTTATATCTTAATTAGAATGTGGAATGATTTACCTTTGCAAGGAGCATTGCCTCTTTCCATCTTTAAGAAATCTTTAAAAGAATATTATCTCTCTTCCTAGTATTTATGTATTATATTATAATATTATTATTGTCATTATTAGTTACACATAGATAATTATACATAGATATGTATCTATGTAACATGGTATGTATTGTGTGTAGTTCATGTTTATCTATATTTGTATCTATTTGTATCTCCCGCTATTTCTCTTCTGCATTGCTCTACATCTCAAAGTTGGTTGCCTGGAAGAGATCGCTTCTTAGATGACGGCCTTATTCATCTCTTCTTACTCGCTTACTGTATTTTACTGTATTACAGGGTATACTATCTAGCTTAGTTTGACGACACTTGTAAGTATATCTATCATTGAAATAATACAACAATAAATGTATGAAATTTATTTGAGCCTCAAGTACCACCATCTTGATGTACATTACTCAACACGGTCAAATCGTAACGAGCGCCGATCTAATGGGATTCAAATAGTCAACCGTCAGCAGTATTTAATTCGAAACATTCAAATAACGTTTGTATTGATATAATACGGAATTTCTTATACATTAATAGTTGGACTATATAATAATAACTAGTGTTTTTACCTTCGGCTACGGCCACCAGCGGCCTCTGAACTTGAACATAGATGGTTTTTTCAAAAAAAAATCCTGAAAATTTTGAAATCCTGAAGGTACTCTTTCTCCTGAACAAAATTGTCCTTCACACCACCCATCTAAGACGTCTACTTACCGAAATATAGCGATTTCAAAAATCCTGAAAAAAATTTCGGATTCTAAAAGAACAAATAGTTGGACTACCTATATTTTTATAATGATCTTAGATGTCTAATGAAGACAATTCTGTCAATGTTGAATATTAGGACAACAGTACAAACAAAAAAGTATACAATTTTAATACACACGTAAATCCTCATGTCAAAAAGTAATCTTGAATTCTTGGACAAAAGAAAACATCAGTACTTTTTTATTTATTTACTTTTAGCAATTGGGCTCCAATAGAGCGCTTTTACTCGTCAAAATAAATACAAATATGTATAAAAAATAATTCATTACTTTAAATCATCTTAGGCAATTGTTACTATTTTTAAAGTTGTACAGTCAATAGTTGTAAAGACTCGTGTGAAAATCTATAAAAGAGTTAATAATAATTAGCCACAAAAAAAACTGATAGGAGACTACGCCACTACATAACTACGACGTAGCAGGTTGGATTGAAGTTGAATCCGCGTATGCTACGATTTTCTTGAACTCGGCGCGGCTTAGCGAGATAGATTTGAAATTATTTCCTCTAATACGATTATAGGATCTATGTAACTTATTTTCTTGGTCTGAAAATGAGATTTACGTATTTGCTACACTAGATATTTGTTGTTCAGATATTCTAAACAAAATATTATATACACAATTGATACTACGCAATACTAAGGTATGTATTAATAGACAGGTCTAGACGCGTCTATAAACAAACATATTAATTTTATTTCTTCGTTGTTTCTGCTATTTTACAATTCTGGCGGTCGATTCCACAAGCCGAAAATACTTATTTAAGAAGATTTGAGGTTTTGACGTTTAGTCTGTCAGTGTCATCTTTCTTGTTTCTTCTGATCTTTCTGTTGCCACAATGCATTGTGATAATTATATTTTTAATCCATTTTAATCTACACTATTATTTCACACAAGTTTCTTTAAACTGGAATGAAATTGGATTCTCTTAAGTAATACTAATACAGGTTGCTCACGACGAACGATCCGTTCCCGTCGATCCTTGTGCCTAACCTGTTCATACTGAGCTGATGAATCACCTGGGCTCCTGGCCTACCGAGAAACCACTACCTCAATTGACTCGACAATTCAGCAGCAACTGCCTTCCAGCTGCCGAAGAACTCCTCAATAACTACATAATTGTTAAACAACTGCCAACTGCCCTTATCAGCCCTCTGACAAGCCTTCTATCACTATTCAAACAGAATTAACCATTTTCCTTTTTTTTTAATTTATTTACTTTTAGTAAATGGGCTCCAATAGAGCGCTTTTACTCGTCAATACATATACAAATATAAATGAAATAAATTTATTAATTTAATAATTATCAATTTGATTTAGCTGCTGTATACTGGCATTGTCCACTTACATACTAATGTCACAATAATATATAATAAATCTACTATGACGTAGAAGACTAGCTGCTGTATAGGGGCATTGTCATCCTATTGTATACCTAAGGGTAAACATAAAATGACATAGATTATGTCCAAGCTTTTTTATCAGCAAGATATTCATCTAATGTTTAATATGATTTTTGAATAAGTTTGCTTTTTATGATTTTCTTGAACTGATAGTTCAAATTAAAACTGACAATTATCTTTTAAATTCCAATTGTACAAAAACTAACCTACGTCATCAATGTCATCATATCATTGACACATGTAATAAGATGTATAATACGTCACGTGAAGACTTACACACTTGATATGTGACCACTATTGACGCTTTCACAAAAAAGCAATTTTACACCCAAGCATACGCGACAAGGCGGGATAAAAAAGTTATTTGATTTTCTCACATGAAAAAGGTTGTTCTTTCTCTAATATAATTACATTTGAAGGGCTTCCAAGATTTATTGAAACAGTTATTTATTTATAATAATAATCTTTATTTCACCAAATATAATAACTAAAATGTATACGGTTAGTACTAAGAGTAAAATAACAAATGAAATAATTTAAATTCTGTAGTGTGAAGATAGTTTAGTGTGGTTAAATAAAACACTATTTAATAATGTTTTACTTGATGCGTTTATTAGTGCTTTCGTTATGTAGCCACTGACGTTAGTCGCGTTCCGTTACACGAGTTACTCATGTAATATAACACGTTCCGTCACAGATAGTTTTTAAAAAATCACTGATTTTTATAGTGACAAAAAACTTCGATCACTTATATTATAATTTATAAAAAAATATATTCTTCGATATTGTTATGTCACATTCGTTATTCATATGACAAAAACAAACTGTGATTTATCACTGTGATTGTTGATGCTATCCTAAGTCATTATATTACATATTTAAATTAGTGCTTATAATATAGGAATTGAAAATAGTTAAATTTTCACGTTCACAAGTCATTATATTACATATTTAAATTAGTGCTTATAATATAGGAATTGAAAATAGTTAAATTTTCACGTTCACAATCATCACTAATATTATAAATGTGAATGTGAATTTGTTTGTTACGTTTTCACACAACTACTACTTAACCGATCATCATGAAATTTTGTACACATATTTTTGGAGGCACTAGAAGTAACATAGGATACTTTTTATTTAAAAAATTATATATTTTTTTACTATAGTTTCCAAGTGACTATAGTTTCAGCTGTTTGGAATCATATTGATTCATTTCTATTGAAATGATCTCTGATACTTATTTAATGACTTAAATGCGAGCAAAGCCGCGGGTAAAAGCTAGTCCTAAATAAATAAGCCTTCTATTAAATTGGACCTAACGATTTAATTTGTATTGTATCGAGTGCAGACATTGATTTTTGTTTAAAAATTCATAAAATAATGACCATTATTTCAACTGCAGTAACAGTTAAATTTAACACTAGATTTACCAGACCAGTCAAAACGAGTGGTCTTGCAAGAACAAATTAAAATTCCTACTGCGTGTAACATTTTCTTTAATTCTTCTAATCTTCTTTAATCTATAACAAAAGAATTAGTTTTATACATTTTATATTATTTTATATATATTTGTAACAAATATATACTTTTTTGGTTTTGGTGGAAATAGGTATATTTAAGCTGGTAAATCTAACACTAACTTAACACTTAATTTGATTCAGATAAAACGCATTCTTTGTGCATGAATAAATTTATAATATTTTCCTTGTAGGTACTTAAGCTTTTTTTATTTTGAAACGGTTACGTAATATCCCGTAATATGCGGAAATAGTCCGTTTATAAATACAATGTAGTGATTCCGATCTAGAACATCCTGTAACAAAATATCAACTCAAGGTTACGACATGCGAATATAAGGAAAACTAATTTATATGTTTCAATAATATCCTACTATTTATAATATGCTTATAAATACATATAAATAGAATTTATTTCCATTGGGAATTAAACCTCTCGAGTACTAACAGCTACAACAAAATATCTCTTAATTCTACTATTTATTTAATTCACTTATAACTTTTCTTCATAAATATGTATACATTTAAGTATATATTAATATATTATTTATTATTTTCATATATACAGTATGTACTGTATATATATAGTTATTATTTTCATTGCACCAAATATCACCTCTCACACCAACAAAGGTTAGCTGGTAGATTTAGAATTTATTTATTTATTTTATTTACACCACAAAAACAATCATTTATGTTTAATATTATATAATTTAATATAAAACTATAGATTGTTCTTAAAACCTTCGATTGACAATGATAAATATATTTTATGTAATTAAATAGGTTTAGACTAAATGAAAGGTTGTGTAAGGTTCTCGCTGGGATATCGGAAAGCGGTTTTATCGACGTTTTGACAGGAAGGATTATGTCCTGAAATAATGCTGAAAGCGATTCAATACCAATTTAGACGAGTATTTTATCTTAATATTTGTAATATTTTTTGTTATAATATTATCTTTATTGTATAAAAATACAATAATCCCATTTTAAAAATATTGCTTTTGTTTCTATACTATACATCACACCCACTCTAAATAACGACGACAATACGTCATTATTAAGCAATAAACTGCACGTTCTAAGTGGGAAAAATTAATAAGTACTGCAGCTGTGTACGTTCTTTATATTTTACTAGCTGTTGCCTGCGACTTCGTTCGCGTAGTAATGAAGATATAAAGTACTATGAAGTTTAAATTTTAACATGAAAAAGCAGTTATTGTGACATAACCGTAATAGTTAGACATATGGTATCGCAGACTTTTTTTTGTAGATATTGATGTCCTCTATAATACTGTAGTACATCACTTTGCTCTATTGTCAATCATTACCGCAGCGTACGCAATATAATGTTTTTTTTTTCACACTGGCTTACATTATTGAAATTTTCATACGGATCCCAAACGTTTTTGAAAATATTCTACAGCCTACCTTCATCAGGGATAATGTAGGATTCTAATGGTAAAAGAATTGTTCAAATCGGTCCAGTAGTTTCGGAGCCTATTCAATACATACAAACAAACAAGAAAATGTTTCCTCTTTATTATATTAGTATAGATTAGTAAATACATATGTATTATAATAAAACAAAAAAATCGAGTATTCTTCTCTCCATTTAACACCGTAAAATACGCACTCCCTTAAGTGTCGCTATGTAAAGCCTACATAGTATGTTAATAAATTAAATGTTACAATTTTCTATAAACAAATGAATGAAGCCCTTTCGTTGCTGCTTCGTGAGCGACCTAAATACTTGTATAAAAGTCAGTCAGCTCTTGTCAAAAACAGAAACATAATGTCAAAAGTAATGATTAATTTTCTTAAACGAGCTAACTTATTAATAACTGGACTATGATTAATTTCAAAGCATAAACTGAGTTAACTCTTGAAGCTGCTTAGAGCAGTTAGTATAAGAATCGACCCAGTGGGCCTACTCAATACTCGTAGTCACCTGGGGGACTATTCAAGCGCACTTCGGACGAAAATACGGACTTTTCCTACACAGGAACACTTATGGAGCCGTAATCATTCACGACATTACGGATTTGACAAGACTTTTTACGGGCTTATATGTCAAAATTCACGCAAGCTACAGAGATGACGGCCGTATACCGGTCACGATATATCTCGTGATATGTTTTGTTTGTCGGTAACATGAGATAAAATTTCGGTAAATGATAATGTAACATTAATGTTATGACTTGGTATCATCCCTTCCTTTTGATTCCTACCATCTTCATTTCCTCTCAAAATTCAAATATTCGCGGGTCCGCTACGTCATTCGCCGAGCTAGCGCCCCCTAGTGGCATGACTGTTGAAGACAGTCTGTCGACCGCCGCCGACGCAATTGTCGCCTACGATTGTGACAATGTGCTAAAATGAAACCTGTGTTGACCTGGCCTGTCTTTCCTATACTTTGTCCTGGCGTTTCTCCAAGCTTGTTTTAGCTTTAGGTATCCCATGGCTTGGATGCTGTAATGCTGGCCTGAGTAAATTCATTAAAAACGACACAAAACTCAAAGCTGCAATTCACAATCTAGATGTTGTATGTGACCTCAAACAACACGTTACAATTAATATGAAATAGAAATCATATTGTTGTAATATTTATTTAAATAATCAGACCCTAAAAGACCGTGTGATAAGAAATAAAATTTCAAAATAAACAGTTGTAGTTCGCGAAATGCTCCCATTCTGGCGAAACTGTGTTGTTCTAGCAAAAATGTGTGCTCAACTCATACAGAAAACTAACTTCAGGGTATAGTGAGTTACAGGGAGTGGGTCATAAAAACTGACGAACCATATAATGTGACGATCCTACGCGCAACTTCAACGTTTCATTTTTCAGATACGAACGGATTTTTCGGCAAATTATGTCTGATTTCGGAAACTTTTTTATTTTGCATATTAACTCAATAAAAACACTCATCATTGTAACCATGACATTGAATTTGTAATAAAAATTTAAGGTTACTCAACAAAATAATTGAGATCAAAATCACTGTAAAACTACAAAAAATGTCTAATGTTAAACTTACATTGCTTAATTATATGGTTTTTTTTTTACAAAATCAATAATAATAAATATGGCTTCACTTCGTCTGACAACAACTGCTATCACGTAAAAATACAATAACATATTATAATATAAAATATAACTCAGGCACATCCGAAGTTTCGTGATACAGACGTCGGCGCCCGTCACCGTTGTCCGAAATATAACCTGTACAGGAGTACGTACGAAGACAGGCAATGTCTAGCTAGCTAGGGAGACTAGCTTCTTTATCAATTGGTTGAATGAATTGAATGTGTTATATAATTGTTATTTATTAGAAATTACGCTCGAGTGTAGTTTAATAATATTTCCGAAATAAGACAAGTGAAATAAGCACAAAACTTACGTATTTGTCTGGTAAAATAAAATGTCTCCGTAACAGCTATAAAACAGTTAAACTGACGTCAAACTTAATTTGTTTGTGTTTTACTACGGATAAGTCAACATTTTGTATTTTCACAACGTATTTACATTTCAGCCCTTACCGTTGTTTTTGCTATATTATTATTGTATCACGAAAAGTATTAATTTATAAATTAAATAATAAATTTAAATATGAATTAAAAAAACATATAATGGGTTTGAGTGCCTTGTGATGGTGTTGTCAATATTCTACGTACGTTATGTTTATTTATAGTTATTATTTTTATCTCAATTACGTGAATTTTTGTAATTCTTTTTGAGCAAATAAATGTCTTAAACCTTACTATCATTTTTTTAAATAATATGTGTTGGGTACATATAATCAAATCAAAAATCTTTATTTTTTTAGACTTTAGGCTCCTGCGCATTGTCGGAATCTACGAGATTTCAGAAAGGCATATGACGAGAAGAAGAAAGATTTGGGGTTTTGACGTTTATTCTGTCAGTGTCATCTTTCTTGCTTTTTTTGTTCTTTTTATTGTCACAATATGTTGTGATAATTATATTTTTAATCCGCAATATGATTTCACTTAAGTTTCTCTAAAGGATCTATAAAATCGCAATTTTACAGGAAGGCGATTTAAAGTTGTCATTGTGCATAGTTTGTGTAGATTCTTCGTTGTTCTATTGCGTATCTCAAAAACAATTGACGATTTTTTCTTTTATGTATGTTAGTTATTTTAAAAAAAACCGAAAATTTGTACACATAAAACAAAATTATTTTCCGGTCGGGAATACTAGCAGACAACGACACAGCGATTTTTTTAAATGTGGGAATTACCCGCGCCCCACCCTATATACAAACATAAAACCCCGCAAAGGAGTAAATAGTGAACGTAAAACGACAAACAGTAGGATAAATATTCAAATAAGTTTTGGGTATTAGTAAAGAGAACTAAAATTTGCACATTTCTATAATAAAAATATAAGATAAAAAGAAAGGAAACTGTGTAAATTGATTATTCGAGCCGAAAAGTAGGGAAATTACAACAAATGTTGTTACACAAAATATTAAAATTGTGTAAACGATTTTCATCTTTATATCAATATCATTAACGTTTATAATTATGTACATAATGTATAACTGCTAGTGTGTTACCGTCTATAGATTTATACATACAACAGATCAAAGAAAAAAATGTTATGATAATTTTTTGTACTTGAATATTTTTTGGTTCTTAATAATATTTGGTATAATCTGTGAAAGTCAGCACTTTATTCCTAGACCTATATATCTATATATATATATCTACGTATGTATTTAATCCTTTTTATTATTAAAAAAAACAATTAAATTTTGTTTAAAATAACTATGCGTAATAAATCGAAATAGTTTTTCTTATAGTTAAAAATACAACTCATTTTCTAGGGGAGTGAAAAACTGTTTTTGACGTGACAACGTCTTATAATTCGATTGAGCCGGCTGCACGCACGAAAAAACATGACTCATTGTAAGGCTTGAAGTGATCTTGATCTTGATCAATTTCATTGTGATTTCCAATTACCTCCTTCTCTAATTTTAAAATTAAATCATGAAGACGTTTCTTAAATTCAATTAAAAAAATAAGAATTTTTAAATTAAAAAAAATTCAATTACAAAAATAAGTTTTTGAAAAAATTACTTGAGTAGTACCTTACGACCTAAAATGTCTTAAGTCTCGAAAATCTTTATAAAACATTTTTAAAAAATCTTGAGTTTCTATTTCAAGTACATATAAACTTTATCTTTATTATCCAAATCATCTTTCATTCTACAATTTATGCGCATAAAATTAAATTTTGTTTGCGAACGAATAAACATTGAACTACTAGCAAATTACGTCTGTCGAACTATTTAAGCTTCAATATCTGTATGTGGTTTTCAATAGGTGTGTTCTTTCTTATATATTTTTATTACATTTTATTTTAAGCTTTATATTGATTATTAAAAAACAATTGACCTTATAAGGTGTTGACATATTGATTTGAAGACGTCAGAAATAAAATGAGGTTGAAGTTTTACATTCGTATGTTATCTCCACAAAAACGAAAACTAATCAATTAAAATAATTGAATTGAACACAGAAAACAATATCTAAAGGCAATCGAAATACATAAAAACCGCAAAAGCCACAATTCAATTATATTGAATAAATGGAATACTATATTTTACTGATTGATTTGGCAGAGAAAATAATTTTATGAGAGCGGTATCGTTTTACCAGACGAAAACTCCCGTTTTATCTCAATAAAAACATTGTTTTGACTTCATAGTATTGTTAAGGAAATATCGATCTTAGATTTGAATCTAAAGGAATACAAATATAACAATTTATATTTAATTAGCTGTACCTTGCGCGCGTTGCTACGCTACCAACTAAAATAAATTTAAAAAAAGACATTACACAAATATTTAATTGATTTTGAGACATTTTATTGATTTTTTTTATATATTGTCTGTTCAATGTGAGCTGTCATGAATTGATATATATGAAATTCATTGGAATGACAGTAGCGCCATCTGTCGAAAACTGGTCGCACCAACCAGTCTATTGTCGTCAAAAACCTTCGTGGGCAACATACACAACAACTTTGCTAAAGATCATCACATGATCAAATGCATAGTTTACGATTCTGTAAAGGGCATACAGACAAACATTCATTTTTATATGTTTTTATGTGTTTTTGTAGTTTTTGTCCTGATATTCATAGCTCAGGGAGGACAGTTTCGAGTCAGTATGTATGTGTGCATTTTCTCACATGACAGTT
Source organism: Tineola bisselliella (assembly GCA_028551675.1). Classification (NCBI taxonomy): domain Eukaryota; kingdom Metazoa; phylum Arthropoda; class Insecta; order Lepidoptera; family Tineidae; genus Tineola; species Tineola bisselliella. The sequence continues at coordinate 541,412 of JAPWLS010001655.1, forward strand.
CTTTTTTGGTTACAGCTAGACAATTAATACAATGTAATACTAATTCTAGCAAAAATATGTCTTTGAGATTATATATAGCCGCTTTAATGTCAGATTTAAAATAGCAAAAGTCGTATAACGTAGTTTAAATTCTTTAAAGTCGTTAAATAATTCGAATTTATCATATAATAATTTAAATTTTGATAATAAAGAAATTCTATATAAATCATCTAATTCTTCACCGAAAAAGGGAACATTCAAAATAATAATTCCATGATAAAATTACTGAGAATCCTTTAGCGTTGAAAATATAATTTATTGAAGTGACGAATTCATTTTAAACATCTGCGACTTTTGAGTAAATATTTGAATTGTTTTAATTCGTTTTCTGTCAATTATTTTTTTTAATATTCAATTACAAATTATTAAAGTTTAAGATATTTATTTTCTGAAAAAGAACTGCAGAAATTCACTTAATTGAGACAAAAATAAAAAAAAATTATAAATAAACATAACATACGAAGAATGTTGACAACTTCATCACAAGGCACTCTAACCCCATTATATGTTTTTATAAATTCATATTTAAATTTAATTATATTTTTATTATTGATTATACTAATTGGCAATTCATTATACACCATTGTTGTTATATAAAATAGAAATATGGATCTTAGTATATGTTTGAAATTCAGGAATAGTATTCAGAAAATAAGTCATTTCTCATTTTTATACAAACACTCGCTTGGCAACCACGACTTCAACTAGATATTGGAACAAAACAATTATAATATGACGCAATGGAACAACCAACCACTCAGCATGAGAGAGGCTCTATCGAAGCACATTTTATATCAAAACAAAATATATCTTAATTCTACTATTTATTTAATTCACTTATAACTTTTCTTCATAAATATGTATGTATTTAAATATATATTATTATGTATGTACTGTGTATATTCAGTTATTATTTTCTTCACATTACACCAAATATCACCGCTCACACCGACAAAGGTTAGCTGGTAGATAATGCCGACGGAATTGCAATAAAGAATTTACTTATTTAATAATAAATTTATGTATTTTATTTATCTAAATTGCATTGCCCGATACTAACACTGCTTCTCCCATGACAATTGGTTATCTGGAAGAAATTACTTTTAGTGATAAGATCGCCAATTGCTCTAAATCTGTTTCTTATGATTTTTTTATTTTTATTTAATTATTTTTAGTAATTGCCAATTACCAATTACTAATTGGGCTCCAATAGAGCGCTTTTACTAGTCAATACAAATACAAAAATAAATAAAATAAATTTATTAATTTAATAATTATCAATTTGATTTAGCTGCTGTATACTGGCATTGTCCACCTACGTACTAATGTCATAATAATATATAATAAATCTACTATGATGCAGAAGAATAGCTGCTGTATAAGGGCATTGTCCTATTGTATACCTAAGGGCAAACATAAAACGACATTGATTATGTCCAAGCCCTATGAGTTAATTTGTGTTAGAATTATTATTATTTTTAAAGCAATAAAGTGTTTATTATTATTATTATTATTATTCATTGATTTCATAAAACAGCCCAACAGTTACGTAGTGAGTGGTTATTTTTACTGCTCTCATAAAGGAATGTCCACAGGCCTAGTGCAACAAGTACTAATTTCACAGTACATTTACTAACTAATCTAGCTTGCACTTAATCTAAAAGATAAGTCATGATACTTCCTAAATCTATGTTACTAAAATATTCATAAGTACCTAGTTTACAATTTGAATGGTTTTAAAATTATTCCTAGACATGATTTATCTAATATAAAACTGTTTTTACGGCCTAAGCTTATCGACTTCGTGGTTACGAATAAAAATAAACGCGTTAGAAAATCGCATAAACTCTTTTAAATTTAGTATAATGAAATATAATTTAGTTAGTTTTGTATACCGATCATTTTATTAGAAGAGTAAATAAAATACAATTTTTATTTATTTATTTATTATTAAAGTAATGTAACAATCAGAGGCGGCTCGTCCTAAAGAGCGCTGGTGCAGTGCACTCCCACGAAAATTACAGAAGTAATCTATATTTCTTCATAATACATACTATCCTTACATTACATTCATTCTATTCTACTATGCCTATACAATAGTATATTATATTACCTATATCTACGCCGCTGTAATATAAGTTCTGTAATTTTCGTGGGAGTGCACTGCACCAGCGCTCTTTAGGACGAGCCGCCTCTGGTAACAATATGATTTTCAATGGTCCCACACTAGGTAATGTCTGTCACATGGGACCCAGCAATTATAGCTATTTAAGATATATCCTAATTAAGTGTTGGTATTTTTATTTAGTATTGATATTTCAATAAATACGTATAAATGTAAATATATACAGAACATGTTTAGAGAAATAAAACAAGTCCTGTTAATTTAAAACCACTTTTATAATTTTACGTTTTCGTAAACATACTCCTGTTGTTTTATACGCCTCAAAAAATAATAAATTTACCCCTTAGAAGGCATGTTTGCATTTACGACATTAACGAATAAAATTATGTGCATTCTGTTATTTAAAAACGGAATACTTTCATAAATCATTTCAATAAAACACATAGGGTCTGGGATTCAAACCCGCTTACCACAAAAGGTCCAAAGGGGTTAAATAAATATTTACATTAAAACATGAATAATTAAAATAATTAATCATTACAAATTCCTTTTCAAATCAAAAGGCTTGTTACTATTAATGAATCCGTAAGTCCAACAATGGGGGAGATCCTGAAATAACCTGAAAATTACTGAACGGACTCGCTGAATAATTCAGACAGAAATACTATTTTACATTCCAAGTAATTATGTTACGTGGCTTTAAATGTTTATTTATTAAATATATATTTATTAGGCATTAATTATTTTTAGTAATTGTTTAAAAAATAATAAATAAAAAAAACACGTCTTAATTAATTTTAAAAAGTATTTCTGCGGTTTACAATCGCGTTTATTTTGATCGTTTTTAATCTGACGTTTGGTAAACTTTATAACTATTGTGGCCGCAACGAAACTATAAAGTATTGAAACGTAGCACTAAAAATGATCAACACTACTGCCGTATAAAAGCAATAGACTGTGTCTAGAATAATCATCGTTTTTAAATATATCGTAGTTGAGCTTTAGTTTTGGATATTTGCAATATGTTCATTAGAGAATTCAAAACACTGTATTTTATTTTAAGAAATTCGTGAGACAACAGATACAATAAATGCAAAGAGGGAAAGAGATAAAAAATAAAAATTAGTTACAATTTCTTAACTTTTACATGTAATAATGTACGTAAAAAAAGTTTGATAAAAGCATAGTTTTTAAAGTACCTAATCAATAATTTTATTATTTATTATTCATCGCCTTAAATGTCGCGCTTCTTATCAGATGTTGTGTACACATTATTTTCATGCGTAACAATATTTTAGGTGGAAAAATTGCTTGAATAAAACATGACTTTCGGAAAAGTTAAACAAGTGTTTAGGTTCTATTCTAAAAATACGGACATTTTTCTACTCAAGAACACTTACTTAATCATTCACGAAATTACGGATTTGAGTTTATTTTACGGACATTTGACAGGATTTTTTACGGGCTTATATGTCAAAATTCACGTAAGCTACAGAACTTCGGATATGCCTGAGTAGCCCCTCTGGTGACAAGATTCATTTGTTTTTTGCATTACTACGACATATGGGATGTTAAGCTGTAACTAGATGTCTACGATAAGCTACTACAAAGAATGAACCAACATACATATATCTATTTTAACTGTATTCAAAAACTTTTGGAAGAATTATGACATTGCGTGCTTTATTCAATTGACTACATTTTTATGTGTGTTTTTACTTTTTACACATGTTTTGTTGTTGTTTATTTTTTTCATTCAAGGCCTTGCTATCACCATTTGCATAGAAATGAGTTATACCTCACATGGATAGTCGCAGCTGAGAGTGATTTTAGTGATGTCCATTTTTATCGATATTTTATTTTCTATTTTCGGAGGCTTTGCAGACTTCGTTATTTTCACGAAAATGCAAAGTTTCATTGATCGTTAAAGTCTCAGGTACGTTTAAACTTTGATAAAATAAATTTTCTAAATTTTGTATCTACTATACTGAGGGAATCTTTTAATCATTTATATTTTTAATAAATTTTTTTATTACTTCTACAAAAAATAAATTTACAATCTGTCTATGCCTAGTTATCCGTTTGCGACTTACTATCGCGTTTATTTTTGTTTATTTAATATTCAATCAAAATTATATCTATAAAAATAATAATAAATATCTAACACCAAAAACATAAAATTTAAACTGGAACAAATATCTAATTTTTAAGAAAAAAAAACATTACATAACATAAATATGTAAAATTATAAATCCGATCTATGACATTTACGTAACAGACTGGTACACTAACCACTAATGCGTATAAAATTATACGATAAAAGGATTTATCAGTATTCATTGAGTCGTAATAAACTGCGTACACTTAGCAGTAATTAATAGAACGTATAAAAACAATAGCTAATCCCCATTCCAAATTCAAACACTTCAATTGTTTTTTTTAAATTCTAATGATAATAGAAAACAAAAGAACACGTGAATAAAGGGTTCAGCGCTCATTCCCTTCATCAATTTAATACCAGTTAATGTGTGTGACAAGTCGGCCGTGACAAATTGATGGATTATGACATATGGGGGAAATTCGTTCGCAATTTTGCTGGTTCAATAAATTTTTGTTAGTTTACCTTTTGTATTAAAAATAGATGTTCGGTTCTGGGACACAAAAAGATCCAAATTTTTGTTTTTGTTTTATCCAAATACAATATGTATCTAATTAAAATGTAAAACCTGTAAGACTCGTTCAAGTTGAAAATAAATAATTAAAACCATACAAGAAAAAAATTACTAAGATATTCAATTAAAGATATACTAATTTATATAGTTAAATTTGTATACTGCATATTTAATATGAACGACTTTTAAGTCAATACGTAATTTAAAAAAAAATTACAACGTGATTTATTAACACTTGAACTACCAACTGGTCAATATGACCGGTTTCGAAAATTCTTCACAAGTCTTTTATATAAAACTTTACTGATTATTTTTGCAAACGATTCTATTTTTTACAATTCTACAATAAATTTATTGAATTATACTTCAGCAAGCACAAGTCATCAGGTCATTTTGACGGGCTGGTAGTTTTAATTTAAACGTTATTTTTTCTTAATTACGTAATTCATTTAAAGGCTTCATGTTATTCTAGAACATGCAAATTAAAAACGTCACGAGCAGTATTCTTAACTTTTAAAATAATAACAACTAAAGTAAACAATCTCGCGTCGTTCCCAAAGTATCGACAGATTTATTGAAAAAAATACTAAAATAGTTTTAATCATATACAAAAGGTGAACTTGGAATACCATTGGATTAGTTTGTTGATTTTTGAGACGCTGCACTGAAGAAGATAAAAAAAAAGTTTATTAATTATCTTGAATAAAATACTATCGATAAATGAAATTAGAGACATCACTAAACTTTAGTAAGAGAATGACATGGGCGAAATGCGAGGCGTGGGCGAAGTGTAGCCAAATGTGTGCCATAAAAAAAGGTTTTCTCTATAAAACAAAAAGACCGGAAAATTTATACACACAGAAACAAGTACAGGGATGATTTTATTAAACCCCTGCCAAATCATATTACTTATTTTTTTTTCTATTAACCCTCCGTCGGGCGCGGCCGGTCTCACAGGCACAGCAATTAGGTATAAGTTATATGAACTCTCGTCGAAGCGAAGCCGAAGCGACCACACGTATCCTGATGATGCCACGTGAAGTGGCGAAACGTGTCGAGACAAGTTACTGAATGTTGGTGGAGGTTATTTTCCTTCATCGACCTAATGTAGCGGGAATTATAAGCAAAATAATTTTGAATAATTTCCTTTAATATGGATTTCCGCAAAGTAACGCCTGAAACAATTAATTATGATCATTACTTAAATGCATTTTAATCCATTTTATGCAGTAATAATTATTTACTAATAATTAATAAATAATAAATTTTCAAATACGACAACCATTAGATAGTAATCAAAATAAGTAATATTTTTCATATACTTATGTATAAAATATCCAATTTAAACATCAATGTAAATTTTATTCATTCTGTTATTTATATATTAATAAGTAACGATTGAAACGATTTCTTATAAATGCGTGTAACAGAACGTAATGACAGCTAAGTGACAGTAGACAGTTGCAATGGATTATTGTCATTGGTCTATTTTTATACAGCTGAGCGACATTCGGAGTTTTGAACTATACTCAGTTAATCTATGCTTGAATTCAATTTCCGAATATCGGTTTTAGGAACTAAATAATAAATGTCGGTACTTTTTTATTTTAAAAGGAGCATATTAAATAAAAACTTTAAACGAAATAATAAATTTTGTATGTAAAAAATCTCAGCCGTAATAATTAATTTTATATTTTTATTGCGACAATATAAATTATATATACTTTTTAAACTGCTGACTAATCTCGTAAATCAATGCGCGTTCGTTTTTTTATTAGTAACATATGGTGTTTTGGGACATACCACATGAGACGTATTTTAATGCAAGACATACTTGCTATTGGTCACTGACTGTATTAATCAAGATAAATATGAGATAAATCATATAACATAGTGTTTCGCACCAAAATCATATATATATATTTTCCCTATTTATTATCTATTTTGTTGGCTGACAACATTCCTGTTCCCCCCGCCACATCATTTCGTTCCGATTGCAGCGCCCTCTCGCCGACACTGGTGTAACTAGCAACAACTACGTGAACGCACGCGCTCAGAACTCCGCTGGCATTTAAATGAAATTAGCATAAGCACTAAGGCGTGCGCGCTCATCGTTACACTCTACCGTGATTTCGGAAAGGCGTATGACGAGAAGAATGACGAACGTATGACCACAAGAAACTCGTCAATCATAGCCTAAAATAAAATAAAATAATAATAAAAAAACTGAATTTTAATTATAAAAAAAAAGAAATTGTGTACCATAATTAGAATCTACATTTCATCGCAATCAAAAGAAGAATCAACTCATACAATAGACCAGCATCTAAGTTCGCTCCGGAGACGACAGTGGAAAAGAGGGAAATGTCTGTCAGCCAGCATTTTATATCACACACATAGAAAAAAGTGTGTATGTAATTAAAGAATTTTCTTATTAAAGAATTTTTTTATAAAGAAAATAAATTAATGAAGTCGTATTTAATGAACCGAAGAATTAATTAAGCATAATACATAGTTTTACATTTGTTTAACATTTAAAATGTCAGTACAGTAGTTAATGAGAGGTTTTTTTGTATTTCAATCGCTTATCTACATTCGGTCTGATCCCACGCGTTCTTATGTTACACGAATCAACGCCCACGTCTCAATTAAAGGCATCAATATTTTTTGGTCTTTTCTTTACAAACGAAAATAGATTTTATTAATATTTGATTAGGTAGCAATTGTATGTGAATTTTGTTTATTGTGTAAATCTATTCGTCAATATATTGACTTTTGTTTCATATGAATTGTATAAAATTAACATTTATTTTGGTTAAATAAATGTTACAATCAAATATCACAATATAGAATATATTGGTATTAAGCAGCTTGGCATGTGACCCACACTTCGCCTGATGTTAAGTTGGAATACAATCCAATTGGAGTCACTGATTGAGGATTCCATTACGCACAAAAGGAGAACCAAATATCTAATTAGAATATTTAGATTTTGGCGGTCAATTTCGTTTGTTTTTCAATTGTTTTTTTAAAGAAATATTACGTTTTATTTTAATAAGTTCACATTGTAAATCATATTTAATTCCTAAAATATAAGTAATATGGATTAAAGAAGTTATTTTTTTTTAATTTACAATATCATCTAATTTGGAATACATTTAAATATGCTGATAATTGATCCTTTATACGATACTGATATATCAATACGTCCTATTAAATAAATAATTAATTAATGTGGTTCCAACAGCACTTCGCTTCTCGCTTGCAATAACTAACAGTCAATATAAATGCGCAGTGATGGTCTTAAAAATTCCTGCCTAACCCCTTACGTTGGGTAAGTCGTGGTTATACATACTAATTCCTCGAAGAAAGCTTCATTTGTTAATATGCGCGTCGTTTTGCAAACGATTTATGACACTTTTATTAGTGAGTCCCTTTCGTTCATAATCATTAAAAAAAATGGTCAAGTTCGAGTTTGAATGGAACACAGAAAGGTTTCGTAGTGAATAATTAAGTTAAGGAACCGTCCTTTTCTGTGAATAGTCCAATCAATGAACTTTTGGTCCTATGTAAAAAAAAAATAAATCTTACCCGGACAAAAAAAATGTAGTCGTATAGAAAAAGAAAAAAGAATATGAGTATCTGTGTGGAGCAACTCGCGCCGGACTGGCGAACCTAACCCAAAAAATTCTCAAAGTTCAAAAAAACGGTTTTTTTTAAATAAAAAAAAAACAATGTCTCCGATCAGAAAAAGTTAAATTATAAAGTTGTAGATATTAAAAAAACACATCGATTTGTTTTTGTTGAGTTTAATTCGGTGCATAACTTTTCGAGTTATTTTAAAAAAATTAACGAAAATGATCATTTTTTATTTTTATAATAACTTTTTAATTTTTGTTTTTTTTTTTGAAATTCAGCAAAAAGGTAGGTATTTACTAGCCAAATAAGCTCGTTTTTGTAAAGTTAAAAAATATTAATTTTTTACCGAGATACATCGATTTTTCGAAAAAAAGGTGCCTTCGGAAAATGGCCACTTAAGCCCTAGGGAAGGTCATAGAAAATCGTCCGGGTACGCATTTTCTTTGTGAAGAGTTGTACTTTCATACTATTAAAAAAGGTAATCGATTTTTTAAATTTTTAAGTCCCAAAAATGACTTTGAAAAATCCCATTTTTTAAAAAAAATGACGTTTTTGGGCCATATTTTTTTCATTTTTCGGCTGTGGCTTAAATAGGTTACTCGCATTTTTTCACGAATTTATTTGATTGATTTAGCTGCAGTTAATAATGTTATTAAAACAAAAAAATGAAAAAAATATGGTCCAAAAACGTCATTTTTTAAAAAAATGGGATTTTTCAAAGTCATTTTTGGGACTTAAAAATTTAAAAAATCGATTACCTTTTTTAATAGTATGAAAGTACAACTCTTCACAAAGAAAATGCGTACCCGGACGATTTTCTATGACCTTCCCTAGGGCTTAAGTGGCCATTTTCCGAAGGCACCTTTTTTTCGAAAAATCGATGTATCTCGGTAAAAAATTAATATTTTTTAACTTTACAAAAACGAGCTTATTTGGCTAGTAAATACCTACCTTTTTGCTGAATTTCAAAAAAAAAAAAACAAAAATTAAAAAAGTTATTATAAAAACAAAAAATGGTCATTTTCGATGATTTTTTTAAAATAACTCGAAAAGTTATGCACCGAATTAAACTCAACAAAAACAAATCGATGTGTTTTTTTAATATCTACAACTTTATAATTTAACTTTTTCTGATCGGAGACATTGTTTTTTTTTTATTTAAAAAAAACCGTTTTTTTGAACTTTGAGAATTTTTTGGGTTAGGTTCGCCAGTCCGGCGCGAGTTGCTCCACACAGATACTCATATTCTTTTTTCTTTTTCTATACGACTACATTTTTTTTGTCCGGGTAAGATTTATTTCCACTTTTTTTGTTCATTGATTGGACTAGAAGTCTTCATCCTACAGGCCGATAAATAGATTTGTATTAATTGAATGAATTTTCTTCAACCAAAGCAGTTGAAATATAATTAGTCACAACTCTTTATATGAAAGTTAGCTGCCTGGAAAAGATCGCTCTTAGCGCCATCTCACGGCAGAAACTTCAAACAGTTATTATTGAGTAAATTTGTATGTTTGTAACGAATTGGCTCAAAAACTACTGGACCGATTTCAAAAATTCTTTCACCATTTGAATGTTACATTATTACTGATCAATATAGGCTATATAAATTACAGGAAAAATAAGGATCCTTACTTAAACCACAGTAATGTAACCCAAGGTTGCCAAAAATTACCATAAAGGGCAGGCGTCGTTGAAATATGAAACATTACTACGCAAACGAAGTCGGGGGCAACAGCTAGTTATAAATATTTTGCAGTTAATACGGCTTTCATAGCACTTTCCGCGGCTTATTACCGCGTGTGTTTAAGTTTAGCGAATATCACCGCAATACGTATTACGTTTTTTAAAGTCCTTTTTGTGCAAAATGGATTCCTGAGAAATGAATAAGTCTTTGTAATTTTACACAGTCACGGTCGAATTAGGCTAAAAAATTACCAGCGACGAGAAGCACAAAAGTTATTTGATCTCCACCGACTCAATGAAAAATTGCCAATGTTAGGTAATCCCCAGTGGCGAGGATTTAACGAAATTTCTACGACGAAATTCCTGATGACGATTATTAATTTTTGTTCCCAGGACGGTTTTTTTACTTATATAGTATAGCTTTGATGACTGGGGAAGCCACTGAAAAAAAAATTCTACATTGACCCCGAATGTGGCTCAAATAAAAATTAAATTAAATTATTTTATTCGTTTTATTATCACATTTATTTTAATTATAATCTTAATGATATTAAACGTATCTTAGACAGTTAAATCATATAATTTGAAATAGAATATTTAAAAAAACACACATAGGTCCACTGGACCAATCTTTATAGCGTAAAACTTTGTCCCTGGTATCAACTCTAATATAGTTAACTCAATGAGAATTAAAATTCAGATGCTTCAATTTATTGTTTTCTGTTTCGTTCGTGGATTTGTGGGATCATGCAAGTGTAAAATATAGCCGCTGTCTGCGTTATAAATTCAATTATTAAAATTGGATTTGCGATTGTTCCAAAAGATTCAAATATACCGCGCGATTTATTTTTTCTTTTTTTTAAGGTACTAAGGTATTGAACATACTAACTGCCTTCCACAACGTATTGGCCACGTGTCTATTACACAACACATTGACGTACGAACGTACATACGAACAGCAGAAAAGAAAGAACAAAAGGCGGTCTTATCACTAAGCAGTGATCTCTATCAGGCAACCAACCTTAGGGTAGTAGATCAGGAAGTAAATAGTAGGGTGGGTGCAAATAAACAAACTAAAATTACATATACAAATGACTATAATTTATTTATTTCATTAATTAGGTCCGACAACATACACTTAAAACTATCAAACATAAAAAAAGACACGAACAGACAACTCGTTGACAACAAATTTAAGTGACAAACCGCTTGTCATATGTGAATTCTTCACTTTGTTTTTTTTATTGATAGCCCAGCATATGACCACACTCCGCCTGATGTGAAGCTAGAGTGCAGTCGATGAGCATAGACGACTATTACCACAGACAGTTGCGACTCCACTATGCCGGCTTGAGGAGACGAATGTGCTCCGTCCAAATTGACAGGGCACACTCCTCTCGATATCCCGGCTACTTCAAGCTGATCCCGAAACACGACTAGGTCACTTCACGGGTGTTCCGCTTGAAAGTGGTGGTACTTCCCCAGGACGGCATACTGGGCTAATGCCATCATCAGTCTGCCTACCACTCTTTAAAGTTTTAGCCTTTTGACAATAATAAAGAAAGTCTAAGTGACTTATGAGAGTTGTTTTAACAGGAGATGACAACTCATATACAAGCATATCTCTGTAATATCAGTTGTAGTAGCTATATCTTCTTCATCACACTTCACCTATCATTAAGTAAACCACAGTATAGACGAATTATCTATATAAATCAAGGTATCCTTGAATTCTCGTTATAGGTATTCACTGAGCGTGTTTCCGTCGAGCCACAAAACACTTGAAGGGTTATTATTGTAACTCGATCAATATCATATCATTTGATAAATACATCTGAAAAAATGTTTAGTTGAAAATTTATACAAAAGTGGATGCTTTAAGATATTATTGATATACACGTATAAGAATTGGTTGAAACAAAAGATAGAAGTCGCTGGCAATTTAAAGTCTACAAAGAAACATGTGGTCGAGTTTTGAAAAAAGAATGTGATATTCAGTGTTCGAGTTTGCAGAGTGACATCCAAACGTCAATCTATGTCAATTGGACTATTAACAGGACGCTCATCAATTGACACAATCGAGAATTATTTATCTTTATTCGTCGAATCGATTCATATCAAAATGATCGGTTTGGCCTCATCAGGTCAAATACTTATGTTTATTTAGTTGTTAAATGTCATATTTCACAAATAATAAGTTCATTTTGTATGTATTGTGTGCCACGCCTCTTTCGTATGGGTCTGTTTTTTTACTATATAGGGTATTTCACTTTTTATTACACCTACTAGCTTTTACCCGCGGCTTCGCTCGCATTTAAGTCATTAAATTAGTATCAGAGATAATTTCAATAGAAGCTGAAGTGAAAAACATATATATTTTTAAATAAAAAGTATCCTTTGTTACTTCTAGTACCTCCAAAAATATGTGTACAAAGTTTCATGATGATCGGTTAAGTAGTTGTTGCGTGAAAACGTAACAAACAAACTCACATTCACATTTATAATATGAGTAGGGATTATCATGGGTGTCAGTTACAGTAAACCCCCTATAACACGCTAAATTATTTCCGCGTTATAGGAAAACACCTTGTATGAATGCATACTTGTATAACGCGATATTAATACCCCGTATAACGCGGTTTGTGCAAATTATTCACATTAAACTTTCCCTTTCCACGAGATATGTGCAAACTTGTGAATTGAACAAATCATAAATTTCACAGTACAGAAATATAAGATAACAAATCCACGCGTTATAAGGGGGGTTAACACGTGTTATACGAGGGACATGAAATCGCGTAATATGATAACGCGTTATAAGAGTACCGTGTAATAGGGGGGATTATTGTATAATTATTTGTTAAAATCACGTATAGATAGACGCTTTTTAGTGTAAAATTCGAAGTGTATTGTAGTAATCATCTGTTTCGCTCTGAATCCCTTAAAAGAGTGAGAGGGAAGATTTAGAATGAATGGGGACTTACCTAAGCCTACTGGTATTGTGTTTGAAGTTTGAAGTTTAGTATGGTTTTGGACGTACGCGCGTATGCGTCTTGCGTGAGTCGCTTTGTTAGTAAAGCTACGTAAACAGTTACGTTCTTATAAATGCATGTTCATGTTGGATTATAAAAGTGAATGTCGTGTTTTGTTTTTGCGAATAAAATTTATATAGTTTTGTATTTTAGGTGTTTTGTTAATTATTTTTTAAATAAATTTGAGTTCTTTTAAATTACTCAAATCAGAAGTGCGTTTTAGTAAATTCAATATTTCTTATTATAATTTTTTAATGAGGTAATTCTTATTTCTAAAATATATTTTACAACTGAAAATATAACAATGTATTTAAGAATTTATTTTAAACAAAAATTAATTGAATTTTTATTTGTTTCAGAATCAATAATGCCGTCCTCGAGATTCCTCGTCATCGATATCGATATCAAAGTGTTTGAAAGTTCATAATGAAGCGTAAAGTTTCGTAGTGATGTGCAAGTTTATTTCGCAAAATCTATCGATAATGCGAATTTTAGTTTTTGTGTAAAACTAGTGTTGTGATTTAACCACGATGACTGTTTCGCGGTTTCATGTCATTTTTTGTGTGCTATACTTGTTATTACATAGTTGTGTGGAGAGTCAGCAGGAGATATTAATCGAGGAATCATGTAAGTTCTAGCTTCTTAAAATTATTACTAAAATCCCTGTACAGTATTATAATGTAATTGTTTGAAACCATGTAATCTGACGTAGTGCGGGCATAATTTTGGATCACAATTTAGTTCCAATAAATATAGTCGATTTATACAAGATATATTTATTGTTAAATCGATAAAATAGATGATTTAAAAAAACTCAGATTTAAGTAACTATTTCAAAATATATGTAAGCCGACAATAAGCGGCTTAGAATCGTGCTTGTCACTGTAACCGTGAATATTTCGATAAGTCTGTTCATAAATGTTGTAATAAACGCAATAGTAAGCCGTAAAACGTGTTTTAATTTTGATAGTTATTACGTTATTGTTTGTGAATAATCTCAAATGAAACTGTAAAAAACTCATAATTTATTTTTTGCTATCACTAATGAAAACGTGAAGTCCTTGAGACGTAAATTAATATACATTATATACATATTTATAGTAAAGTTATTTTCTGTGTAAACTTGAGTTTAGACCTGTAATTAAGTTAAGGCCGCTATTTCAAAAGCCACTTAGCTAAAAGTTTGAACTTTTAATTGAAAGTTAACTATGTTCTGAGTTAGAAATTTTGCTTTATAATTTTAATTTTTTTAATTATTTTTTGTTAGATTTCCGTTATAATTAATTTAATTTTACATTAAAAAGAACTTTGTGTTAATTTATGAATAAAAAAAAATAATCTTGGAACTCAAAAAAATGTATATTTCCATATGATTATTGTTTGGTTGAAATTTCCAACTAATATAAAACATTTTGTTGGATAAATTAGGTCAATCTCTTTATTAAAATTCTTAAAAACTGTAAAAAATATGTTTACCCCCAAGCTTGTATTATAAGTGGTCATTACTGTTTTAACAACCGAAAACAGAAACAAAAAATACATATAGTATTTTTACTAAGAAGGGAACTGAAAGCCCAAAGAAAGTCCGTTTTCATTCCCAAATATAATCCCTACATTCATTATTCAATTTATATTGAACCATAAACGATATAAAATTAACAGCACAATTTCAGTTCCCCGAAATCGATAATTATTTTTTATAACCCAATAACTTATACCGTTTTAATCCGAAAACGTTCTGTAATAAGCACACAAAATTAACCTCAATGGCTTTATTACATCAGCTTTTATTATTGGAACACAATCTCATCGACATCGAGCATTTCACATCACTACTGCGGTGGCTGATTTTTTATTTACAATTAATTTAGGTTGTAATTAAATTTCAATTGTTATTTAATTTCTCATCAGTTATAAGTAGATAGTTGTCGAGTATTTTGTGAATTATAAACATGTGTAGTGTTATTGGTCCATCCCAGGGTAATACTACCACTTTCGAGCGTGAAACACGTGACTACTTAGTCGCGTTTCAGAATCAGCTTGGTAGAAGCCGGGTATAAAGAGAGGAATTTAACAACAGACGAAGTGTATGTATGTATTCGATAATAATTAAATATTATAATAACAGCCATTGCTTCTATGCACATATGAAATGAAAATCGTTTATTAGCATAGGCACTAAAGGCATGCGCTTGCTCATCGTCAGATTCTATAATGGCTTCGGAAAAGCGTATGACGGGAAGAAGACCACAAGAAACTCGCCAATCATAGCCTGCACATAAAATAATTCGCAATAATACATAATTCACAAGAATTAAAATTAGATCAGATCCACATAATTCTAGATACTACATCGTCTACCTCCAATTAAAAACAAATGAGTTTTAATTTTGTTTTTTTTAGACATACGACATCTTAAACTAGTATATCCTGAACTATATTAATATCAGAATACAAATATAATACACCTAAACCCAAAATAAGATCCAAAACCTCTGCATTAGATAATCATTACATGAAAAAATAACATTGCTACAATAATAATAAACAGCGTATTAGTTGATAAATAAAAAAAAATAAGAGACTTATTATTTACATAAATTACATTTCCGTATAAATATTTTGCATAAAACGAAGATAAACGGAAGCATAAACCATTAACCTATATCATGAAATGCTTCTAATAGCTCCCACTATGCCGACGCATTTATCACTCTATATTGAGCATTACATATGAAAAATACACTAAAATTTCACTAATATTGCAGAGTAAAGTAATCCATTGGAATTTAGCCAGAGGGCGCTACTGCTACCAAAAAGTTTCACAGGTCTTTCTTAATTCGACTCACATTTTCGGCCCATTTAATATTGGGCCGAATTTTTTGTCACGAAAATTATTACTTACTTTATTTGTGTATCTAAAAGCTTAAACTATTTCAGCTCTAATTAAATTGATTTATAGATAATTTATATAAATACTTTTGGTTGGTTGCCTGGTAGAGATCACTGCTCAGTGATAAGGCCGCCTTTTGTATTTTTATTTTTATTTTCTTCTGTTCTTTTAATTTGTGCAATAAAGAATTATTATTATTAGACAGCTTAATTTTTATTCTCACCGCGTTCTTCTTTCCCGCTTAATTAGCTACTATTTTAACGTACTATCCTAATTATTTATACATTCGTCCCATGAGCCGAATATAATATATATAGAAGTAACTATACAGTCAAATGACGCGGTCAGTTCTGCTCTGGAAATTCATACAAAACTTTGACGCCGGCTGTTAGCTGTCTTTTTCCATGCACTTCTTGCATATAGATTTTCTATTATTTTTGTTTCGTAGTTTGCTATGCAGTTTTTAAAGTTCGCCATACAATTGCTTTCTGGTACTTTTTTTTTTCAATTACTCCAGCATATAAATAAGACACAAACTCATCGATCAATCAATAAATCAGTGGTGCTCTGAACTGGGTATTTATTTTGAAACGGTCTATTTTTATTCAGCAGTGCTTCAATCGTTTGCTCTCCTGTATCAAGTCGGTTTCTTGCATCATCTAAATCCAGCTTCAACTTTGATCGTTCAATGCAGTATCATTGAAAGAGTGACAAGCTGACCGATGATGTTTATTAGCTCTGTCTGCTGTTCCGGGGTATCCATTACTTCTATGAGCTTATCACGAATTTAGTCTAGCTTTCGAATCGAGCTGTCACAAGTAAAACGGATCCGTTAGCAATCGGGATCATGAATTTTTACTAACGACTAACGAGCACCAGCAATCTATCAAATGAACGAAAGATCGAGACGTTCGAAAATTAACAAAAAGTATCTAAAATATTGTAGTTCCAAATCCGCACGCGGTGGCGCTGCTCAAATTTCCATACAAATCGCTTGAAGCGAACTCGGTTCGAAAGCCAGACTAAAATTTGTGATAAGCCCACAGTTTGCGTATATTTTGTGTTGAATCGCAATAAAAATAGTCGATTTAATTATTATGAACAACACAAAAATAGGTCGCAATTAAAATAATTTACTAGCAGAAGTGTGGAAAACACATATATTAAATTATACGGGTAGGTGTATGTAAAAAGCTTGAATCATATGCGTGACAATGAAGTGAAATTGGTCGTTTCGCAAAAAGCTTTTCTGGTAATTTCACTTTGTTAACGTGAATATTACTCAGTATACACTACATATTAAAGGTTTAATTCTTCAATTTGTTAAATTGGATTAATTTATTCGACAAATTGTGTTTTACAATTAAACAAATTGCGCAATTAATGTAAAAAATAAAATATAATTACCAAAATTCACATTGGAAAATACTTGTATACAAAAACTAGCTTTTACCCGCGGCTTCGCTCGCATTTAAGTCATTAAATAACTATCAGAGATCATTTCAATAGAAATGAATCAATATGATTCCAAACAGCTGAAACTATAGTCAATTGGAAACTATAGTAAAAAATAATATATTTTAATAAAAAGTATCCTATGTTAGTTCTAGTACCTTCGAAAATATGTGTACAAAGTTTCACGATGATCGGTTAAGTAGTTGTTGTGTGAAAACGTAACAAACAAACTCACATTCACATTTATAATATTAGTAGAGATGTTGCTATTGGCATTTATCTTTGAGTATTGACTTTACAGTAGATATTACAGAAAATAAGGTTGTGTAGACACACAGTAGACAACACAAAAATGAATATGATATAGAAGGTAATATGACATCTGATTGAATAAAAAGTTGTTTCAGGAGGATTTACATTGAATATTTAAATAAAAAATTAGTAGAAATTAAAAAAAAATCAGTATGGTAATGAAATCTTTATTACACTGAAATGAATTGAAAATAGTTTATTAGCATAGGCACTAAAGGCGTGCGCTTGCTCATCGTCAGACTCTACAATGGCTTCGAGAAGAAGACCGCAAGAAACTCGTCAATCATAGCCCTAATTTATTCTTATAAATTAACAAAGTATTAAAGCTTACTAATAATACGTAACAAAATTATGCATTTGGTTCCAATTAGAGTGACTGGAAAATTTTCAAATTCAAATTCATTATTGCCATAGATATGGTTAGTAACATAGGTCTTAAAATAATGTTAGTAGTATCACATATTTTACATAATGTATATGGCATGCAAATAATTCATACAATTAAATTTTACTATAATGGAAATGTCAACTTTAAATGCTAAATAATGTCAAATTAAATTTAAACCTACAAAATGTCACTCATAAATTCACCAATTGAATAGTAGGACTTGTTCATTAAAAATACGTTGAGATTCTTTTTAAATATGTTAAAATTATCAATGTTTCTTATAATCATAGGTAAATGGTTGAATATGCGCGGGCCCATACCGAGTACTATCTTGTATATTTCTTGTATAATTTGATCGTACAGTAATACCTCGCTTTACGCGACTCCGTTATGCGCGGTTTCACTATAACGCGAAATTCAAATTTCGCGCTCAATTGCCCCGCATTATGCGAAAGAGTGCGTATAAACATAATGTAGTCATCAACTTCTCTAAAGTCGCGGGAATTTCAGTTTTTTCCGGAACATATCACTCGCGTAAAGCGGGGCATTACTGTATATAAATATATGCACTTATGATCCAAATTGATTAAGTGAATGCAAAAGAAGCAAATATTATTAATCATTAAACTCTTTTAAATTATATGAAACTGCAGAAAGAGTTGAGTCATCGAATAAAAATTTTATGTCCTAAATGCGTACATAAACCTAATTTACCTTTAAAAACGTTAAATCTGTCAACATTCGTTATACTTTTATTAATAACTCTGTCAGAGTTCAAATCATATTTAAATTTATGTCTAATAAAATAGTATTAAGTGCCATTTCGCGTCTCATATGTACTCGTAAATTTTCTTACATGTTTTAAATCAATAGCTAATAAAAGAGCTTATTTATAATCGAAAGAAACTAACCATATGGTGGAGGTGATAGCTTTTAAGCAAGCTAGTAGTGTATAAATACATTGTAGCACAAAATATCTAACTTGATAATAAACAACAAGACAACACAAAAACATTTGCCTTCTACAGCCATTCTCAAAGTGTGTTCCGCGGAAAATACCTACCAAAGGGAGATTATAAGGTTACATCTAAATATTCCAACTAAATATTACATTGCATAAATACATATAAATCAGTTTTTTATAATTATATTAAGGCTTTTCCTTCGCCAAAAAAGTCGAGAACCGCTGGCCTACTATAATAATTCAAATAAGATCATATGTCAGACTCCAATTAAAAACCACTTTAAATACGAGGTAATCTTTACTCCTAAAAGTCCTACCAAGTAAAAAAAACGTAATAAATATTATTGTAAGAAAAAATGTAATAATTAAAAAGGGAAGAAAAAAATGATGATTAAAAATTCAACGGGAAATAGGCTTAAGTTAAAATTCAAAGCATCTTTTTTCGGAATACTAAATATTTTATTCTTGATAAAGGGTGTTGTACACTGCAAAATAATTATTACAAAAATTTAATACTAAGACAAGTATGGAAGCTAGATATTTTTTTAATACTAGACCATACAAATAACAGGGGACAAAAGCATAATTTTTAACTATCCCAATAAGGGATTCTAGTCGATAAATATCCTTAAAAAAGCACCCCTCTTTAAACTCACTTTTTAGCGTTAATAATTTCGTCTCGAGATTTACGATTGGTACTTTCCCTTCAGAAATAAATTATGACGTTGCATTTTACGTGTCTACTTTAGTGGCTGTAAATTAGATATACGACTTTCCGGTCATCGTGTGTGAGTATTTTGTGCTTTGCAATGTTACATTTACCTTTAAATTTTGGTGAACTGTTTATGTAGTACTCTAGTGACTAGTAATATAGTAAATGATTAATACTATTGTAGTAACTTAAATTCGTATTCAATTAGATAAGTAGAGAAGTTATTTAAAATTATTTTGCTTATAATTCCCGCTACATCAGGTCGATGAAGGAAAATAACCTCCACCAACATTCAATAACTTGTCGTCGAAGCGAAGCCGAAGCGACTACACGTATCCTGATGATGCCACGTGAAGTGGCGAAACGCGTCGAGACAAGTCATTGAATGTTGGTGGAGGTTATTTTCCTTCATCGACCTGATGTAGCGGGAATTATAAGCAAAATAATTTAAAATAATTTCCTTTAATATGGATTTCCGCAAAGTGACGCCTGAAACAACCAATTATAAGTAGAGAAGTGTTTAAAAGACTGGTTTGTTAGATTCGTTTAGCTGCAGATATTATTTATGTATTCTTCATATTTCTTATTATTTTTTTCTTACTTACTATTATTTTTTTAAATATTAATCTTGATCTACATCTATTTCTTCTGTATGAAACATGTCTGCTGGTTCTAAAAGTGAACTGATAGTCGCTAAGGGCATTAAGTTCGCCTTTTTTAAAGTGCAAAATAGTTTTAAATAAATAAATAAGTATATGAAACATTGCTATCAGCCTAGTAAACTATTATTCTGAAGTGTAAGTGTAAGCGAATTAATTAAGTAACTGGGTATAACTGAGTAGCACAGTATCTTCAAGCCAGTATAGTAGCGAATTTTAGACGAAGGTAGTCATAATACTAGTTTTATTAACGTATATTATTATTTTATGTATTGTGTATATTTAGTTAGTATTTTCTTTTCATTACACCAAATATCACCGCTCACACCTACAAAGGTTAGCTGGTAGATAATGCCGACGGCATTAAGCTCGCCTATGTAAAAATTATTACTATTTTTTTGCAATAAAGAATTTTTTTTTTATATTTAGAAAAAATGTGGGTATTTGTGTGTATTTTGTAGTAAATACATTTTGTGTATATATGTTTATTTATTTATTATTATTAATATGCGATTTGTCATTTTATTTATAGATTAAGTTCAATTTATATTAAAAATTACCAAAAATTATAGTACGAAAAAAGTTCATTAAAACTTTGTTCATCGCGAAATAATGAAAGACAATAGTGTGTATTAAATTTTAAAATAACAACTACTTATTTTTGTTATGAAACAACACATTAAGTGAGATTTAAATTGAGTAGACAGTGAATCCCCAGTTTCGCAATTTCACTTAAATTTGCTCCGACACCTAATTTCCGTTCGACCCCGTCTTCCCGACTGTCGGAAGTTATACCGTTTCGACCTACTTTTTAGTACTTTCCATTCTAATTTAAGACAATTTACGTGGAATTATTAACAAGTCATACATTGTTTAGTCGCTTAGTGCGGTTTAGGAGGGTTCGAAATCGATAATTGGACCTTTGTGTTCGAATCTCCTATAAATAATGACTGGTGCAAATCTTGAGCTTAGTTTTTTAGTTTCAATATTATGGTATTGGATTCGTATAAGATAAATAAACAAACGAAATTGTAATCCCAAACTAGCATAGGTACCTAGTGCTATCAATCATACCAAGAATATACACTTTTTTCAACATTTATTCCGGCCGATGAACTGAAATATGCTAAGTGCTAGTAAATTCATCGCAGTGGGATCTATTGAATTAAAATTAATGTTTTTTTCTTCAAATTAAAATATCAATTTTTAATTTACAAATTAAAATGGAGCGAATTTATGGGCCGAATTGTTTGGTACAAATAGAAATAATACTTTTGTGAGTCGTTGTATTGAGTTGCTTACGTTCTTTTAGTTCGAAAGGAAAACGTTTTAAAATATTTAATTTCGTTTATTTTTGTTTTTAATTAGGTTTGTTTCGTTTCCCGGATTTTCTTTCATGATAATACATGTAATAGCTTTCCTTTTTCACTTAGTTTTTTTTTAAATATTCATTATATTACCTATAACTACTTTATACATGAAGTATAGTCAGCTACAAAAGTGTCATTATGTAGGTTATCCTTACCTGAAAAAACCTTCTTATCGAGCCAATGGTGGATGGTAACAGAAAACAATTTAAAATAATTATCTAGATCTGATTTTTGTTGGTGACTGTACATTGAGATAAATAAATATATACATAAATGCTACATTACGGCTCGACGGTCATTGATAATTCTCTCTTTGCATCTCATTTTGTGGGTAGTAATATATGGCATGGTAAGCATAGTGCAGTTGTAATTAAAACTAATAGTGTTGGGTTATTTATCGAATTTTATCGAGATTATGTCGATGTATTCGAATGCTCGTTAAATAGTGTTTTATTTCACGGATAGATGGCGCCACTGTTATGTAAATTGAGACTTTAATGAAGATAAGTAAAATAGCATGATTGTATTATTGTCGATAGCGTGAAGTTTAAGTTTTTTTTTGGTGAACATACTTTTTTTATTGATAGCCCGGCATATGACCACACTCCGCCTGATGTTAAGCTAGAGTGCTGTCCATGAGCATAGACAACTGTTACCACACTATGCCGGCTTGAGGAGACAAATGTGCTCTGTCCAAATTAACAGGGCACACTCCTCTCGTTATCCCGGCTACTTCCAAGCTGATCCCGAAACGCGACTTTGGCCGATGTTAAGCTAAAGTGCGGTCCATGAATTAACCGCAGAATAGTGACACCCGCTATGTCAGCTTGAGTTGACAGTGAATTGACAGTCCACACACTACTTACATCCGGGTATTTTCATACTAATCCTAAAACCTGAAAGCGGATAAACCTGTATTACACTTAAGCCTTATTTGAAAATAGTTTTCAAGATTAGCGCGTACAAAAACGTACAAGTTTTGTTTCACAAATAGATATTTAATACAACGTACGCTTTGAATACACCCGTACGTAAAATTTTCGGTATCGCAAAGAGGGAGTTTTTATTTTTGGAAAACTTCGAGAAAACTTTGTCCGAACTAAGACAGACGTATACAATAGGTGTCTTTGTTCGACAAAGATTCCCCAAAACTTTCTTTAGTCAGAAACTTGTGATCTTTACACTGATACTAAAGTGTAGTCGCGAGTTTTTGCTTGGTTCATCTATAGATACCAACCTACAGCTACTATTTAGTAAATAAACTTCAGAAATTGTTTCAAGAAAACTTACGTTATCAAGTGTTTTGTGAAGAACCAATCTATCTACGAATATATCAATATTAGTAAATCTGTTACGGCCATATTCCGCATTTATATATTATGTTTATTTATTATATAATATCACCCGCTCACACACCAAAAAGGTTGGTCGGTAAGAAGAAACATACTGTCAAGATGAAAACTTCAAAAGAGACGTCAAAATCCGCGAAAAGAAAATTAGATATGAATTCCGCAAGATGTGTAAAAACACAATCTAAGTGAAAATAAGTAAAACCGCAGTATATATGTTCCCGCTGGAAATACTGAAGCAACCAAAGCAAGTGTGTGAGTTTCCTATATTCCCATGCCGCGTTATAAATTCTTAAAATACAGTCCATTTATATATCTCGCTTCCTAAGAATACATCGCGTCACAACAAAATCTTTCTGACTTTAATTCTATGTCATTCTTTGATAAATAAATAAACAAATGAAAGCATAATATTTAATTGTTCTAATAACGATTGTACACGTGACCACAATTCCGACTAGAAACAAAAGAAGGGACAAAGCAGTAATGCTAATAATTTAATTTAAAAACAAATGATTTTTTTTTATTATTTTAATTTTTTTTTTATCATCTACTTAAACTCTCAATTAAGACTCGAGAGACAAAAAATGAATTTATATATAAAAAAGACTCTTTATTCTTATAATTATTTTCTTTGAAAGAAAATTAATTTGTTTATATTATCTTTAAGGAAATATCATATTTTATTTGCGGAATATGAAAATAAAAACACAATTTTCCCTTTAACATTATATTAAAAAATTGAGTAAATAATTTAACCCTATCTTGACTGAATTTATTTTTAAATATGAAATAAAAGAAACAGAAATAAAGTAGCGGTTCTCAAACTTTTTTGGCGAAGAAAAAAGCCTTAATATAATTATAAAAAACTGATTTATATGTATTTATGAATAATCATATTGCAATGTAATATTACGTAATATTTAGTTGGAATATTTAGATGTAACCTTACAATCTCCCTTTGGTAGGTATTTTTTGCAGTATTTTAGCTCTAGGGAACACACTTTGAGAATGGCTGGTATAAAGTAATAATCACGAATTAATTTTAAAACAATCTAGCCTTTTTTAATGTTAGGAATCCCTCTGACACTGGGGTAAATAATCTACCCTTACCACCAAAGACTAAAAATATCTTAACTTTCTGTAAACACTATAGCTTTTGAAACATTGGAAATAATTATATTATACATTATAATAATATATAATATATTATAATAGATATCTAAATATTTAAAACATCTTGGTGAAAACACAGTCTGTTTATTTGTTCCTAAGGTTTCATCCATAATATTCCTCCTAGTACGTACCTACTTATAACATAATTTTTATTGCGTTCATCAATTATTAATATAACACTAGATTTACCAGACCAGTCAAAATGACTGGTCTTGCAAGAACAAATTAAAATTCCTACTGCATCTAACATTTTCTTTAATTCTTCTAATCTTCTTTAATTTATAACAGAAGAATTAGTTTTATGAACTTTATATTACTTTATATATATTTGTAACAAATATATACTTTTTTGGTTTTGGTAGAAATAGGTATATTTAAGCTGGTAAATCTAGTGTTAACTACTGTGCAATCTGGTTTATGAATTGTTATTTACTTATTTTTCTGAATGAAAATTCCCTTTTTTTTGTTAATTATTTCATGTACAGGCTATGATTGACGAGTTTCTTGTGGTCTTCTTCTCGTTATACGCCTTTCCGAAGCCATTGTAGAGTCTAACGATAAGCAAGTGCACGCTGTTAGTGCCTATGCTAATAATAAACTGATTTCAATAATTTAAAATAGCATTCTCACGGAAATCTCTGATACGAATGAATGATCCAATAAATCATTTAATTTTGCAAAAAAACCACCGTCGCATAACCTCGAAACAAAAGCAGGACATGCCATTCAGAATCCAAGAGTTCTGGTAACTGACATATTTATGTTCCTGTGAATTCTTTTTTTGAATTTGACAGTTGTTTTTTTTTTCATACATGATTAGATTTAGCATAGTATGAAGAGACATTTCACTAAGCCGGCACAGTGAAGTTGATCTTTGTGCTCTAGATTAACACCAGGCAGAGTATGATAACATAATATAATTTGTTTTCCCTACAAAACTCAGAAGTTTTAATAAAGCATTCGCCGTTATACAGAAGCTTTCTTTGGCTTGAAAAACGCAACAGCTGAGTTGTATAATAAAAAAGTTGTTTAGCAAATAAATACAAAACAATAACAAAGGAAATAATAAATCGTTTAAACAAATTCAGTCTTTTGAAGACCGCACACAACTTGACGGATTTCAAGATATCCTTACTCGTGCTGTCTCTTTCGCACACTTAATTACACATACGAATGAAAGAGATGAATGGACATTAAGATTGTTGTATCTTTAGGCGTGGGTGATGTCCCCTTAGTAAAGGTAATGTGATACCCGTGTGTGGCAAAACGTCTGAACTAGTTAGTGCTGTACTTTAATTATTAAATCTATCGACATTTTATATCGACAGTTTTTTTTATACCTTTCTAAAAAAAAATCTATAAAGCGAAAAAATTCTACAAATTTTTCCCTTCAGTATTTTTTTTTCAATTGTTTATTTCTAACTTATTTTTTCAATAGATTACTGTATTGACTGAGTTTAAGTAATTGAAATTTAAGTGCAGAAACACGTCTTACCATGAAGAGCGCTAGTGTCAGACTGAACGACTTTAGCCTGCTGGACTTATATGTGAGTGGACAACATTGCGGTTGGGTCGACTCTAATGAATCCAACTTTAATAAATTACATGTTAAATAATTAAACGCAATTAAATTTCAGTTAATGATAAACCAGACTATTTCGTTTGTATTAATATATAATATAAATTAATTGAATGTTATTATAATTAATCACAATGTGGGTTTATCTAATATAATATTTATTATTAGATAATTAGAATTTCTATTTATGAAACAAGAAAATTAATTTCGTTTACGAAGTGATGTTTTATTATTTATTGTAGTTTTTTTCTTTTCTTTTTTAAAATTCGAACGTTATTTCTTTTTTCATAGCAATCTGACATATGACCACACTCGTTTTACCACAGACAGATCTCTCCGATCAATACTCGCCTCTACTATGCCCAGGTGACGAATGTATTTTATTCAAATTGACAGGGCACACTCCGTTTATTGTCCCTATATAATTTATCTTAATAAATTGCTAGTCGTACTAAGTTAAATATATGTGGTTTTATACCAACTTCTTAATTCTTGCACAAATATAAGCTCAATTTTTCAATTGTTTTCCACAAATATATTTCAATAAAATTAAAAGACCCGTTCGAATTATAAAAAGACTATTAAAAATCTATCGAATCGTTAAATTTGAATAATTAAAATATTTTTATCGATACATACCATGTTCACATCACTACAGTTAAAATTTTCGTTCCCGTTAATTCGATCCATACTTTAGGATGCCTCAATTGACTTTTCGGTGTTATGCTTCAAACGCGACCGTGGGCGAGTACATATGCTCTCAATAAAAGTATATGAGACCTATAAGAATCACTCTCGTTTCTAAGTGGTATAAATCGCTTTCTTTTATTTAATGTTATTATTATTTTCTACGACTTTGATCCTGATAATTTGGACATTGGATTCGTCGTGGTAGATTTTTTAAAATAATATTGAAGTCAGACGTAATCCACGTCTCTCCGATAATTGTATTAAATAATGAAGTAAAATTTAAAACAAAAACTAAATAACATTTGTTGGTATTTTTTTACATTTAATCGTGTTTAGAGGAAATATTAAAAATATAAAATAGGATACCAACAGCACTATACAATGTAAGAAAGATATATCTATACTAATATATAAAGAGAAAACATTTGATTGTTTGTATGTATTGAATAGGCTCCGAAATTACTGGACCGATTTGAAAAATTCTTTTACCAGTAGAATCCTACATTACAATATTTTCAAAAGCGTTAGGGATCCGTATGAAAATTTCAATAATACAACCCAAATAGTGAAAAAAAATCATTATATTGCATATGCTGCGGAAATTATCGACAATAGAGCAAAGTGATGTACTACAGTTTTATAGAGGACATCAATATCTACAAAAAAGTCTGCGATACCATATGTCTAACTATTACAGTTATGTTACAATAACTACTTTTTCATGTTAAAATTTAAACTTTATAGTACTTTATATTTTCATTACTACGCGAACGAAGTCGCTGTCAACAGCTAGTATACTATACTATATATTACTATATATTGTGTGTATGTATATTTATTAATGATGGGGATATTTAAGTTTAAAAGCAATTGCTATGTGTCCTCAGGCTATTGCAAACTAACTTATTTACTTTGTCGTTAGTTGTACTCAGTTATAGTAATGTTAGAATTTGTACCGTTCTGAGGAGTATATATGTATATATAAAATACACTTCTATTTGTACATATATATGTGGCGGTCGATTCTACAGGCCGAAAATACTTATTTAATAAGATTTGGTGTTTTGACATTTATTCTGTCAGTGCCATCTTTCTTGTTTTTTTTTTCTGTTTTTTTTTATTGTCACAATGTGTTGTGGTAATTATATTTTTGATCCATTTTAATCTTAATATTTCATTGGCTTCAACTAAATCATCCTGTATATATGTGTTAGCTACGCAAAGATTGAAGAGAACACCTTGTAGATGGACACTATTTACTTAACTCCGATACATTAACTTCCCAGCTGTGGTCGATTGGATTCAATAACTGTCATGTTGTACAATCTAAAAATATCACCTATCGTTCTGACAATTTAATTAATTGAACGTCACTGAAGTGATCCTTAAGGAGTTTACTATCAGTTGAAAAGTTTGTTCCGAAAGTGGAATCAATCTTAAAAGTATAATTTTGTAGGCGACGGTAGGGTAAGAGTTTTCACTGAAGTTTACATCAAAGCCGCCCTTTGTTAACTCGCTTAGAAGTAAGTTGCAAATTCAAGTTTACAGTTATGTCAATCGTGATTCCTGAAAAAGGATATTGTTTTTACTGAAACGAAGGTTGCGATAATAAATATGCTTTAGGAGTGACATTTTACAATAGTGATGTGACATTTTCCTAATTATTATCGATAAAATGTCTAACATAATATACAAGTTTCATATCATTATTGACAATAATGTATAACAATTATATATTTCTTTAAATGTAGGTAGTTATAATTTATAGGAAGCTTCACGTGGAAGATACTAGAGACGATACTATGAATCAAGTTGGTGTCAAGTATGGGGATTGGTCCAATGGAACAATATATAAACCTACCTATCTGCTTCTTTTAAAATATATGAATTATTTTGTCTATCAAATATGCTGTGTTTACTTTCCAATAAAACACGTTCGAAAACCGCCAGTTCATTATCTAAGAATTATGAAGAGTTTTAAAAAATTATATAACAAATGTTATTTAATATGACTTTATAAAAAAACCTTTATAAGAAAAACGAATAAGCTGTTTGTTTCATTTTAGTGTAACTTTAGTAATCATCGATTGATCTAGTATTAAACATAACATAGCAAATCGCTCTTAATAGTTATTATTATTGAGGTCGAAATTTTGGGGTCGAATAGGGCTCAAAACAGTCTAATAGAAGTTCTAATGCTCGTAATCAAAATTTAAACTAATTTTAGTGAAAATACTTATCAAGCTACGTGTAAATACATCCTTTGATCTAGTTAGGGTTAAATCTTGAAAGCGCTTAAACTATCTCCCATTACGTGCTACGTAATTAAAATAATTTTCGCTTGAAAAACGTTTTCATTGCAGTCGTGATTATTTCAATTATTTGAGTGGAATTTGACGCGTTTTCAGTGCAAAAGATTAGTTTGAATTTCATTATTGCGCTATTTCATTTATTTTTAGTTTTGGAATGTAACAATTCAATATATTTAGTTAATTAATACACATTTATAATTGTAGTGATGAATGCTTATCTACTTGCGACGGGATTCTAGAATCGCGCTTGAGCATGAATTGACTCACACTCAAGTAACGATAAAGTGATTACAGATTAAACTTCACTCGAGTGTCGTTTCTGTAGGCAAGCTTAATATCACCATTGAGAGACTTTTATTTTTAGACACGTGATCGTCAAATATTAAACTATAGAAGCACTATAGTGTATATTAATACATGCAACACTGTCTCGGGCATTTTCATAGCAACACCGATGCGTCAGTATGACAGTCAGGTGTGACGTGCGTGGACGTCCGGGAAGCTGTGACTGTGTAGGCGAGCCAGTGATATAAGTATAGAAAGAGAAGATATTACAGTGCTCATCAACAAAGATAATTGCTACCACATAAAAATGTCTGCCTATCTTCTTGATGAGATGAATGCTAAAGCTAGCTACAAGCTAAACCCGAACTACGACTAGGTCTCTTCACGGTTCTTATATTTTTCATGTAGATAATAAAACATTAAGAAAAAGAGAGATTAGCCACTGTAATTGCCAACTAAAGGACACTTCTTCGTTAAACTTTCTTCCAGCTAATTCTAAAGTAACTTGTTTTAAATATTTATTCCAATTACTCACTGAGCAAAGGAACAACCGAGTTAAGCATTGTTGAGCTGAAGTTTTTACGAAGAGGAGAAAAACTTAATAGTCTGATTTTCTAGTATCAAACTCTGTGTAACTATAATATAACAAGGGTTTATTTTTGAATTGAACTTTACAATCTATTGTGCTAAAAAAGTTATTCGATAAATTATGTGATTGTCATTTGAATGTGTTCTGTATAAACTTAAAGTGAAGGTAGCCTATACTTCGATGCGTTTCCTGCTATTTTTACCAGTTCAGTAAAATATATCAAACGTTTTGCATGATAAATGCAAACAAAAAATAAATAAAATTGTTTAAACATGATTTAATGATTGTAACGTTGGTGATGAAATTAAACCGACACTATCCTATATAAGCTATTTTTTCAGTATTGGACTAAGAAAGGTCAAAAATCAACAGGTCAAAACGTAAAGGTCAAATAGGTCCTAATTTATTATGAAACAGTTTGATCCATCAAGTAAAAATAGCGTTACTCATAACTTCATCGAGGATTCTTAGGAAGTTTTGAGATCTTTTTCTTAACCAGTTTGAACTAGTTTATTTTTCGTATCAATATTCTAAAATATAGGGTAAACTTGTAGTGTAGATCACCGGGTCCTATTACAAATAGCCGAAACTGACATTTTGGTAATTTTTTGTTGAAATACTTTTAAAATACAATTCTGGACAATTGACAATTTCTCAATGATTTCTGAGATGTTCAATACAACAACAATGAATCTACACAAACTATGTACTATCGGCGTCAAAAAATGTTTACTACCTTAAGTATCATAATTGCATGCACACATTAAGATCATAAGTTCTAAATGTCTATTTCAAGTTTGACGTAGGAAAATATGATTTTGACAGCCAATGTAATGAGTGTGAAAGGGATCGCGCTAGTCTCACGTGTCATAAAAGCGCGATGTAAGATATAGTACGAGATAGCAAAGTGCGAGAGGGATAAATACCAATAAGACACCCTTTCCCACAGTGACATTATGAATACAATCTCTACTAAAAGGACGTCTAAGCTTCTTGGATTGACTATAGATAATATTTTTTTCTAATGGTGTGAGAATCAATCGCTCTAGGAGATGGACCGACACTACTATTAGGGTTTGATATATAGGAAACTTTCTTTGAAAAAAAAACTATAATAATATTTTTGTTAAAAAACAAGAAAGGAAATAATAAAATAGAAACTCTTTCTTAAAAATTAAATTTTTTTATTTAATATTTAGTAGTATATCCTCAGCAGCTATGACGGCACGTAGTCTATCTCGCACAGAAGAAAGAAAGAAAGGCGCGCGCAGAGATCAGACCCTCTGATATCATCCCATACTCAGCTCCACTTTAATAGCATGGTGTCTGGTGTCTTCAGCACGGTGCAAGGCTCGTCGGATCATCGGAGCACTCACATCATATAAAGCAGCAAAATAACTAGTTGGTGTGAAACCATTCTCTTCGTACCGCCGAATCATTTCTGTTACTTGCGCGGCGGTTAATATCGGTCGTCGTCCAGAATTATTTTTATGATCTGTCATTTGCCCTTCTTCGCCATGCCACCTAATCCAAAACCTCACAGTGAATCGCGATATATTGAGTTCTCGTGATATAGCACTGATACTATGACCATCTTCGAAGATAAATATTATTTCAGCCCTTTGCTTCAGGGTTAAACTTGCCATTTTATTTAGTTTTAAAAATATCTTTCGTAAAATTTTGCTCTGTCCAAATGACGTAAACAATATTTTTTAATAAATGTCATTTCAACAAATAAAGAAATGAGGTTCATCATTAGAAGGTTGTCAATAATCTCTTTGTTATATTCCATATGTCATATTGATTAATAAGTAATTTGCAAAAGGTAATAAGTAACTTAATATGGCATTTTAGACTTTAGTGAAAGAAATGTGACATAGAATCTAATTTCAAAACTGGTAAACGTTTTTTGACGCCGATAGTACAATAACAATTTTAAATCGCCCTCCTGTAAAATTATGTTTATGTGAATTTTACCATTTATTTACTTAAGCATAATCACTTGCATGGCCTTACAGTGAACTCCAATACATCATGCAAGGAGGAATCAATTACAAAACATACACAATAATAATAATAATGAAGTGTCAAAGTCTAAATAAAATAATATATCCAATCAATGTCAAAATTAAATAACTAAACAAAAATAGTTTCAGATTCAAATTTAGAACACATTGACCTTCTCGCAGAAGGCCAGACATGCATTACATATTACACTTAGTTTGTCGGCAAAGATATACAGATGCGGTGCTATGTCTAGAGTCCAAAGTACACGGGAAGCACGATTCAGCGAATAGAAGCGATGTGACTACAGGCGCAAATAAATAATATTAAATTAGAATTCTTTTCTTAAAACCCCATGTCTTCTCTTGTATTAGACCATCCATTTTGATTCTCATTTATTTTTTTCCTAATACAGTACTATGGCTTCAGTGAAACCAATTTCATTTTTTAGGGTTTCTTAGGATAGTTGAAATAATACTGAATAAATCAAATTCATTTATTTGCCATAAATGTTGGTTAGTAACATAGGTCTTAAAATAATGTTAGTGTTAGTTAGTTAAATAATTTATATAATTAAATTTTACTATAATAGAAATGTCACTCATAAATTCACCAATTGAATAGTAGGACATGTTCATTAAAAACACGTTGAGAGCTTAAATATTCCTATTTCTACCAAAACCAAAAAAAGTATATATTTGTTACAAATACATATAAAATAATATAAAGTTCATAAAACTAATTCTTCTGTTATAGATTAAAGAAGATTAGAAGAATTAAAGAAAATGTTACATACAGTAGGAATTTTAACTATATCTTGCAAGACCAGTCATTTTGACTGGTCTGGTAAATCTAGTGTTAAATATGTCAAAATTATCAATGTCTCTTATAATCTTAGGTAAATAGTTGAAATTTTTTAACAATTTAAGATATATATTTCGCCTATATTGTTAACCCTTTGCACTCCGTTGTCGCCGTATTTGCGACATTAAAAAGCGAGCAGTAAATCCGCTGGTTGGGTGTTTTCAAAGAGATTTAACCTTTCAATAGCCTCAAGAAACTATAATATAAATTAGAATATGTTTTGTTTTATTGAAACGATTTTTCTTCTACATCATAGGTGTGTACTTATAACTAATATAGTGCTGGACAGAGGCGGCTCGTCCTAAAGAGCGCTGGTGCAGTGCACTCCCACGAAAATTACAGAAGTAATCTATATTTCTTCATAATACATACTATCCTTACATTACATTCATTCTATTCTACTATGCCTATACAATAGTATATTATATTACCTATATCTACGCCGCTGTAATATAAGTTCTGTAATTTTCGTGGGAGTGCACTGCACCAGCGCTCTTTAGGACGAGCCGCCTCTGGTGCTGGAGTTACTAATAGCCTCTATGCGTTACTGGGCTGGAGAGCAAAGGGTTAAATGTCTACTATGACATTTCCATTGAATTAAACATTATAGAGAAGACAAGACACAAGGCACATTGTCGTTACGCTTGCGTTATTAACCCGCGCACTAATAAGATTTAGTTAGTCACTAGCGCTCTCCTTGAATATCATTCGTCCTTATACAGGCTGTCTCGTAAGTCAAGGACCAAGGAAATACTGGAAATAGAGGGGTTCATTTCCTATCCGAAACACTAAATTTTATTGTCCTAGGCCAAGTAGTTTTTGAGATATGATTTTTAAATTTTTTTAATTTCTCTTACACAAAATATATTATTATTTGTTGTTATTATTTCTACTTTTTATTATTGAAGGGTGTCAAGAAAACATGTATCTACCTAATTAATACATTTTTCATCTGTAATTAGGAATTGTTTCGAATAGGAAATTACTCCCTCTATTACTAGTATTTCCTTGGTCCTTGACTTACGGGACAACCTGTATATCAATAAAGCTAACATTAATATAACGGTAGTAGTGATTTATGTCCCAAACAATTTCGTCTATATTTGTCGTGTCTAAAATCCACTAATCGCAGTGTCACCAGGCCCGAGGTCGGTATTAGTTATAAGCGACGTTCTAATTGAATTGGATATCACTAAAATAATCATAATAAATAATATTCGATATAACTTCTCTATTATATTTAAGTCAGTGGTTAAATAATCTTGAATATTATACGGAACCATATCTTTAAGAGAAACGAATCTAACTTCAGAACATGAGTAAAATGACATCACATAAATTGTGTGTAAAAAAGTGTTTTCCGTATGTCGCATTTACGAAAGTGCATTACATTAAATTGAGTTATATTATAATTTTATACGTTCTTTAAATAACACCCAAAAAGAGCGTTATTCAAAATTCGAACGTGTCACGTTATAAACATAAAGATGGCACAACAAACTATTACTATATAAAACTATTGACGAAATATTAAAAGTACGTTATATTACGTCATTAAGTGAAATTAATACATTAATCACTTTAATTAATTTCTTTAAAAAAGGAATTATGATTCGATTTTTGAATTTTGATATTACTCATCATTGGATAAGATTGTTTTTTGTTTTTAATTTCTTTTTTTTTTTTAAATCTTCACATTTCAACTTAAGCATATAGAATTTTATATTTTTTAATGTAAGGCATAGAATCTGTGATATAACAGCCTCCATGGACCGCTCCTGTCAAACAAAATCAAATCTTATTGCTCTAATGTAAGCAGGTTTACGAGATCACTACATATAGATTAGAGTAACCGTTATATTTATTGCGTTAGGGTCGAATTTTCTATGTATACCCTTTAAGGGCTTGTAAATTTTTGCTGTAGACCTACTTTTAGGGCTGATATTCACTAAACTAAGTTGTATTGTTTTCAAGTTACATTTGAAAACTTTGACGTAAAAGCGCTTGTCATTGGTTAATTAAAACGCAATAGAATAGACAACCTGTCCTAGACCAATGGCACGTCACTGATCAGAAATTCATTCATTCATTTGAATTTGAATGAAAATGTAAATATACTAGAAAGTTATATTTAAAAAAAGTATTTATTTAAAGTATAATAATTTTAGTAAATCTGTAACCGATTAAAAATGTATTTAAATATTTAAGTACTTTATTCATTATGCACTAAGAAAAAAGTGTGAAGTAGATATTTTATGACGAGCAATTTAAATTATGCGTGTAATTAAACATTGCAAAATATACCTTTTTTGTAGTAAATTAAAAGTTTTGAGTTATTATTATTTTTCCAATAATCACAAAGTCAAAATTATTTGATGGCACGTCTACTCTGACCGAGATGGTCTACTTCAATAAAAGTTATTAATAGTGATAATTGTCTCCCATAAATCCTGAAACTAAAAACTAGCCCGTTATGAACGGTGGCCTTAAGCCTGTAAATCTACTAAAGGGGGCCACTCCGAGCGCCTTTTCTTGTAGTCGCCTCGAGCGAAATGACAAAAAATGTGCTCACATCTATTTAAATAAGGAACAAGGAAACTTTGGCGCGGTTTTTTTGTTCTTAATTTCGTAATGGTGAAGATATTAGGCAGAATTTTCTTTTCTTTTTTATTTTATTACAAATTCGCTTTTTAATGAGTTATTCGTACGTTAAGTTAATTTATTATTTAGTGTTGTAAGTGGATTTCAAGTTTACATTTAGTCACAAGTTCTTATTGGAATTCATTTATCAATTTGTTTTTAAAGCGAAGTAACTACCGTGAAGCGACTGGACCAATCAATCAATTCTGCCAAAAGGGCGGGATTGAGACTAGACCTGGGTGAAGCCCTAGCTCGTAACAATGGAGGATAACGTTTATCAATTTTCTATACAAAGTACTTTTTGTTTGTGACCAAACCTCCTGATGTTCATAAACAACAGTGGCTCCATCTATCCGTAAAATAAAATACTATAATAATATTCGAATAAATGACGTCACTTAACATTGGGTATAATATCTGTAATAGGTAATATCTGTTCATTTTTATTTAGTTTTGTATTGGTTTGGTTAAGACTTGAAATCGAAACGCTAACTCAATATCAAGTTAGTCTACCGTCAAATTTACCCATTCATAGTGAAATATGTGTTCGCTTTTGAAACGAAACCTCCTTTGATATATATACTCTTGTTGAAATTATCGAAGTGTTGAGATCTGTTTCGTCAACGTTGCATCGAAAATTTTGAATATAAGAAATGTCTATAGGCACCAATCGTTTCCACTAACCTCCTATACAAGGCAGCTGCTAACCAACTGGAGTGTGGATTTCACTATGCTGGCTTTAGAAGTTCACTCTGTGAAGCTATAACCAGATACAGCTTGTAAGCGCCATACAGACAAAACATCCTATAGTTAATGAACCGTAATCAACAAACATTAAGCTGTTATATGTATATATAGATATATATAGAGTATTTAGAATTAATTTAAAAAATATATGTATCAATCCTTTAAACTTAAACTTATCTTAGCCAAACCCCCAGACTTTCCTAAACTATACTAACGCCATCTATTGGTACATTTGAACAATATACATGGCTTACTAATTAATTTTAATTTTTTTGAACATTTTCACTATCTCAAGCAATTTGATGTCCTATTCTATAATTGAAATTTCATTTGTTTTATAGTAATAGTGGTCATTTATATCCTACTAGCTTTTACCCGCGGCTTCGCTCGCATTTAAGTCATTAAATAAGTATCAGTCTAAGATCTAGAATAATATTTTTATTAGATACCACTTATCTAACCACAAAAATGGTACCTAACCTCAAAAATTCAAATAGTTTTATACTGCATATATAAAAATGACAGACGTAAATAAAAGTAAATATAGATAAATTCCAAACAGCTGAAACTATAGTCAATTGGAAATTATACTATAAAATATATATATATATTTTTTTAATAAAAAGTATCCTATGTTACTTCTAGTACCTCCAAAAATATGTGTACAAAGTTTCATGATGATCGTTTAAGTAGTTGTTGTGTGAAAACGTAACAAACAAACTCACATTCACATTTATAATATTAGTAGGGATATGTTGTTTTGTAATTTTGTTGGTAGCGTTAATAAATAAAACTGTATGTTTGTCATATAAATATGTATTTAAAGAAACTTATATGAAATAATATTGCTGATTAAAATGAATTAAAAATATAATTATCACAATGCATTGTGGCAATAAAAAGACCAGAAGAAAATAAGAAAGGTGACACTGACAGACTAAACGTCAAAACCTCAAATCTTCTTAAATAAGTATTTTCGGCTTGTAGAATCGACCGCCACATGTACAGTACGGTGTATATGTAACTAAAATCCAAAATCGTTTATTATCACAACCTTAATGGAATCCAAATATGCCCTTATTGTTAATATTTCACGTAAAATATCAAAGACCTTAACCTTCGAAGAAATCTCGCCTTTAACCTTTACGTGGTAGGATTGACTTTTTATATTTATATGATCGTATAAATAAATAATCATGTTGGAAATATATGAAAGAGTCTTTTACAAGTAATACCTATTGAATAAAAATGACTTTGCATTTTTTATTGACAGTCTTTCTTGGCGGTAATTTTAAAAAAAAATTAATAACAACACTAAATATCTTTTTACATTGGATATTTCAAAACAAACAACTGAATAATTGAATAGTATATTGACTTATTTTTATTAATTCGCGCCAATTTTACACACATTTTTTTCTCCTGGCAACATCGCTGTCTCTGTGTTCTTATTTTAAATACATTTATTAAGCTTAATAAAGTTACTGCGGTACCAATCCAAGAATTTCGTGACGTGAATATCGAGAAAATTCAGTAGTACATTACCTTAAGGCACATTTTCCCCTCTATTTCGTAATATCTTGATTACTCTTAAATTTCATTCCTTATCTAATGAATTCGAGTGATTTTTTTTAAACCTATATAAGTTGCAACTGGCATGTAGTCGTTAAAAAACAAATGACCAAAACAAAATAAAAATGCATTTGTTTTTTTTTAGGTATTTTTAAACGCACGCGTTCCATTTAAAATTCTTAACAGTTATAGTGTTATTTTATATATATATATATATATTGCTTTAAAAATAATAATACTAATACACATAAGAAAGAAATTTAAAGCAATTGAAGATCTTATCACTAAATGTAGTTTCTTTCAGATGTCATAGGAAAAGCAGTAAACTAAATACATAATGAACATACACATATATACATATGTTATTTAGAAGGAGAGAGGTATAATAGGTTAAGTTTAAAGATAGAGAGAGATGGATATATATTGTTATTTCTAATGATAGATTTTTCTTTATTTTCAGGTAAGTGTCAACACAATTCAACAATATTGGGCGAGTCCATTATTGAAGAACAAAACTAAACAAATGGGTTAGACTACAAAATTTTGTTTAATACACATCTTTATTTCCGATTGAATAGAGTCGAACATTGTCCGTTGTAAATATAACAACACACGAGATACCAGAACCCTTTGCAAGTGATTTCTCTTGTTCGTACTTCGCCTGTAAATTGTGAAAAATTATATATCATATTAAAGTTTATTATACGATTCTCGCCTTTATTCTATACTAGCAGTTGCCCGCGACTACGTCTGCGTAATAATGAAGATATAAAGTACTGTGAAGTTTAAAGATGTTTCATATTTCAGCCAACAGAAAATACCTTCCACACCCCTGTTGCAAAATCTACTAACTGCCTCTCCGTCAAATTTCTAGTTTGTAGCAAAAAAATATACAAACCTGCGAGATCTCTTACAACTCCCTAATCTGGCCCTGTTGCAAAATCAGTACTTTGCAGACGTCAACTAACTATAAACTACCTCCCTGTCAAATTTCATCTTTGTATGTTAACTTAAAATAAATTACAATGTGAACTTAAAATAAAATGAAATATATCTTAAAAAACAATTGAAAAACTGACAGCACATTTGCCCGCCAAAATTAGGCACAGACTTCGAATTGTGTGAACTTAAAATAAAGTGAAATACAATATATCTGGCTGTATGGGCTCGATCCCTTTGCCTTAAAATGGAACAAAAAAAAAAAGAAATATCATAGACATCGAATTGTGTGAACTTAAAATGTAATATTTCTTAAAAAGAAAACAATTGAAAATAATTCTATAGCCTATGTTCATCAGGGATTTTTTACGATTCTAATGGTAAAAGAATTTTTCAAATCGGTCCAGTAGTTTCGGAGCCTATTCAATACATACAAACAATCAAATGTTTCCTCTTTATATAATAGTATAGATTCAGTAAGTACTATTTTCTTGTGTTAATGCTTTTAGTTACAGTGCATTTCTTTTAGTGTGTTATTATTTGTGTATATTTTGTATATTTATTGTAAATAACTCTCACTATGCTGGCTCTTCGAGAACTCGCTTATACAGGCTGTGGGTTATGCTTTGGATTGTGAATTTGTTCCCTGGATTATGAAGGCAATCGCTAAGTTTGAATATCTAAAAATTCCGATCAATTTAGTAAAGTTATTTTGGAACGCTGTGAGTTGTTAGAACTTGAAAGTAAACGTGTCTTTAATTTGCGTTTTATTTTGACTTGCGTCTTGCTTCAAGCAATCTTTTATATCTCTGATGTTTTCACATAAAAATAAATATGTTTTTATTCTGGTTTTTATCTGCAAAAACATACCTACCCTACATTTTTACACACGGTAAACAAAAATAAAGCCGCAAAAACTATACCTAATTTGTACATTAATGAATTCGACTAACCATTAACTGCTGAAGTGGGAGCTCTCAGGTTTTGACAAAATAAAATTTTTAAATTACTCTAATTACCTAGTTAATAAGTGTTTTCCAAATTTTGAAATGTTAATTAATTACATACAAATAAATTATTTAAAAAATATTTTATTTTATTTAA
Organism: Tineola bisselliella; assembly: GCA_028551675.1. Taxonomy (NCBI): domain Eukaryota; kingdom Metazoa; phylum Arthropoda; class Insecta; order Lepidoptera; family Tineidae; genus Tineola; species Tineola bisselliella. Next base: position 581,208 of record JAPWLS010001655.1, read on the forward strand.
ATGCATCCACTGAAGCCAAATATTAAACACTAAACCCTAAAAATCCTGAAGATTTTTAAATACAAGCACATATACATATGGGACTCTGGGGCCCCCACGTCAGTGTTTACGTGAAATTAAATCCACCTCAGTAGTTAAAGGTTAAAATTTAAAGTAGAGAACGTGCATATTATGTAGAACGTGATTCTTACAATCGCCATATCTGAGAAATGGTAGGTCTTAGAGAAAAAATCATAAGGACCATTTTTATAGAGAATTTCGAGATCTACAACTTTGGTCTGGGGTACTTTTTCGATAAAACTTACCGTTTTCGAGAAAAATCCAAAAAACATAAAATTTTGACCTTTGACCCCGAATAACTGTTGACACACGCATGGGATCGATGGGCACTTTTCGCACATTATTTGTAATGGTAAACCCAAGGTCTCTACAAAAATTTGGCTCTGTCGGAATTTTTAATATTTGATCATTCGATATTATGTAGGACGTGATTCTTATAATCGCAATATCTGAGAAATGGTAGGTCTTAGAGAAAATTAATAAGGACCATTTTTATAGAGAATTTCGAGATCTACAACTTTGGTCTGATGTACTTTTTCGATAAAACCTACCGAATAACTGTTGACATACGCATGGGATCGATGGGCACTTTTCGCACATTATTTGTAATGGTAAACCCAAGGTCTCTACAAAAATTTGGCTCTGTC